>OZ005657.1:135323573-135651073 GCA_963930645.1 Salticus scenicus
ACCATTTTCCTTTATTTTTATCATTTTATAATTTTAATGAACATCATCCACGTAATCCACATTATATATATGACAAGGCCAACTGGACTGCTTTCACTATCAATGCAACTATTACCCATGATATGATTGAAGGTGATATCAACAAAGCAATCACTGATGTCACTAATTGTATAATAAATGCAGCTAATCTGATGATTCCAAAATCATCTGGGCGTCTCCATAAACATTCAAAGCCATGGTGGAATGATGAATGCAATATTGCAAAAAGACAGCAGCAAAAAGCCTGGGGAATTTTTAGGAGGTACCCTACTACTGCTAATTATATCGCATTCAAAAGAGCAAGGGCAGCCGCACGCAGAATTCGCAGAAAATCCCAAAAGGATTCCTGGATTAAATATGTGTCCAGCATTACCTCCAATTTAAGCAGCAAACAGCTTTGGCATCGCGTTAAAAAAGCAATGGGAATTTACTCTAATCATAGTATTTCTTTTTTGAAGGATAATGGCCAAACGATTACTTCAATGAAAAATATTGCAGATACCATTGGTAGAACTTTATCTAATATATCTAGCTCAAACTCCTACTGTGAACCTTTTCTATCTTATAAGTATAATTCTGAACGTTCAACAATAAATTTTAGGTCCTGCTTTTCACAAGATTACAATAGCCCATTTACTGAAAATGAATTAAACAATAGTTTGAAACATAGTCATAACTCTGCCCCTGGTCCTGATGGCATTTCTTACCTCATGATCAAACACTTATCAATACAGTCTCTTAAAAATCTCCTTCATCTTTATAATAGAATCTGGACCGAAAATACTTTTCCTATTGCTTGGCATGATGCCATTATCATTCCTTTTCCTAAGCCCGGCAAAGATGCAACCGATCCAAAAAACTACAGGCCAATTGCTTTGACTAGCTGCTTATGCAAACTGCTCGAGAAAATGGTTAATACTAGGCTGGTTTATATTCTTGAAAAGAAAAGGTTAATCTCCCCATGGCAAAGTGGTTTCAGGCGTGGCCGCTCTGCTATTGACAATGTTTTACTTCTAGAGACTAATATTCGGAAAGCTAATGTTAGACGTAACCATTTGGTGTCAATCTTTTTTGATATGGAAAAGGCATATGACAGGACATGGCGCCATGGCATTTTGAAGGATCTATTTAATTTGGACTTCCGTGGTAACCTTCCCATTTTTATTAAAAATTTTTTGAGAGTCAGACGCTTCCAAGTTCGGGTTGGTTCAGTTTATTCAGACTTTTACTTTCAGGACGAAGGTGTACCTCAAGGCAGTGTCTTGAGTGTTACACTCTTCTCTTTAAAAATCAATGATATAATAAAACAACTTCCACAAACCGTTCACGGCTGTTTATATGTTGACGACCTGCAGATTTCTTGCCAGGGAAATGATATGCGCTTCATTGAACGACAGTTGCAACTTGCTGTTAAAAACATCCTTAAATGGACTAATAAAAATGGTTTTATTTTTTCCAGTGACAAAACACAGTGTGTGCATTTTTGCCGCAAACGTGGTCTTCATCCTGATCCACAAATTTTTATTAATGACATACCTATTTCGGTAATTGACTCTGCCCGTTTTTTGGGTGTAATTTTTGACAAAAAACTCAATTTTAAAGACCATATTTCTTATTTAAGAACGAAATGTGAAAAAAATTTAAATATTTTAAAAGTCCTTGCGAACACATCTTGGGGTGCTGATCGCATTTCTCTACTAAAAATCTACCGCTCCTTAATCCGTTCAAAATTAGACTATGCCTGTGAAATTTATGGGTCTGCTCCTAATTCTTACCTTAAAAAACTTGACACAGTTCATCACAGTGCACTCAGGATCTGCTCAGGGGCCTTTCGAACTTCTCCAGTCGTCAGTTTATATGCTGACTGTGTAGAGCCTTCCCTTACTAATATTAGACAGCTGTTATCTTTACAACTGTACCATAGGATACTTTCTCATCCTAATCATCCAATTCATCCTCATATCAATAACAGTAATGACAATCTCTTTTTGAACCGTCCATCTTGCATCCCACATTTTGGCCTCAGAATCAAGAATATTCTTGCCGGCATTCCTCATCTTCATACCAAAATTCGTACTAGGGGTTTTTTAAATATGACTCCGTGGAACTTCCAGGGTATTTCATGTCTTCATCCTTTCAAAGGTTTTGACAAAGGTAACACTGATGCCTCTATCTTTCAGACCCTCTACAAAGCTCATCGAAGCAATTATAAAGAATATACCGAAATTTTTACTGATGGTTCTAAAACAAGCAATAAGGTTGGTTGTGCGATTATCTCTGACAATACTACTCTAAGCTATGAACTTCCTAACGCTTTTTCTATTTTCTCTGCAGAGTTTTTAGCTATTGAAGTTGCCCTTAATTTTATTTCATCACATCCAAATCGTAAATTCATTATATATACAGACTCAAAGAGTGTTCTTGATTCTCTTTCATCTACCTCTTGTAACCCATCTTTCACCTCAATTTTAAAAACTTACCACGACCTTCTGAAAAAGGGATTTGACATCTTGTTTTGCTGGGTTCCTGGTCATGTTGGCATCAAAGGCAATGAAGCAGCAGACAAAGCCGCAAGGCAGGCTTCTATTATTTTAAACTGTCCTATACCTTATGACGACATTAAGCACACAATAAAAACCACTTTTAGAAGTAATTGGCAAATGGAGTGGAATAGTCAACAAAATAATAAATTATTTGAAATAAAACCTCAAATTGCAGTCTGGCCTACACTTAGTCCTAGAAAACATGATGTCATAATTACTCGTTTAAGAATTGGGCATTCAAGGATCACGCATAAATATTTACTTCTTGGACAACAGGAACCTGACTGTCCGAAATGTCATTTCTGTGTGCTTACCATTCGCCATTTGCTCACTGACTGTCCTTGTCTTCGTCATCTGTATAGACATTATTTCAACTCATCTTCACCCAATCTGACAAGCCTTTTAGGTGCAAATCCTCATCATCACTTGACAAATTTTTTGAAGGAGGCTGGCTTTTATTTCGATATTTGATTTTATTCTTTACAATGTTCATCCCATTTTACATCTGTTTTTTATTGTATACACTGTTTTTATTACCTTTGATTTTATGTTGTATGTAGTTTTACTTGTTTTTTCTACTGTGTTTTTTAATGATGTTCTGGATGGGTAAACCCATCCAGAAACATGTTCTTCTGTTACTTGTTTGTTTGGCGCAGCATGTCCTACATTGGACCTTGCGCCAGAAAAAGCCATTCAACCAACCAACCATCAGTCTCCATCCTTCTGATGCTGAGGATAATATGTCCACTGCATCAGAAGATAATGACGTGGATGTTCTCATCTAAAAATACAAAAAATCATGACTACTTTCATTTCTTGGAATTGCCGAGGTTTTATAAATAAACGAGATGAAATCAGAGAAATAATTTCTGATCATCGACCAATTTGTTTTGCTTTTCAAGAGACTTATTTAAGACAACGTGATAATACTAAATTTCGTGGCAATAACTGTTTCAGAAAAGATGTTACCCAATCTGACAGAGCTACAGGTGGAGTAGCTCTTCTAATTTCTAATTATGCTCCTCACACTAATATCACTTTAAATACTGATCTCCAAGCTGTTGCCGTTCAGCTCCATATCCACATGCTTGTCACTGTCTGCACTATTTATTTACCACCAAATATGACTCTTTATCCTCGTGATCTTAATAACCTTATTTTACAGCTGCCAACCCCATATGTCATCCTTGGTGATTTAAATGGACACAGTCCACTCTGGGGTAGTCCAGACATTAATCCACGTGGACAAATTATTGAAGATTTTATCACAGACAATAACTTATGTATTCTAAATAATGGAAATAATACATATTTCCATGAACCTTCAAGGACATTTCATGCAATAAATCTTGCGATCTGCTCTCCCAATCTGTATCCATATTTTAATTTCTTTGTGAGTAACGATTTACATAGTAGTGACCACTTTCATCTCTTTTTATAACTTTAGTGAGAATCGTCCAGGATATTCACATTTTATTTATGGCAGAGCTGATTGCACTACCTTTACCATTAATGCTGCCATTACACATGAAATGGTTCAGGCTGATATCAATAAGGCAGTAACTAATGTCACTAGCTGCATTATAAAGGCTGCTAATGTCTCTATTCCACAATCTACAGGCCGTCTCTCTAAACATTGTAAGCCCTAGTGGAATGAAGAGTGCAAGATTGCAAAGAAGCAACAGAAAGCATGGGGAATAGTTAGGCGGTACCCAACAACTGCCAACTAAATAGTATTTAAACAAGCAAGGGCAAGTGCACGGAGGATGCGCAGGAAATCTCAAAAACATTCCTGGGTTAATTATGTTTCTAGCATTACCTCCAACATTAGTAGCAAACAATTATGGCATCGTGTCAAGAAAGCAATGGGTATTTATACTAATCACAGTATTTCTTTTTTAAAAGTTAATGGACAAACAATCACTTCATCCAAAAATATTGCAGATACCATTGGTGGAACCTTGTCTCACATATCTAGCTCAAATTCCTATTCTAATCCATTTCTGTCGTATAAACAAAATTGTGAACGTTCAACAATAAACTTTAGATCTCGCTCATCACTTGATTACAATAGTCCTTTCACAGAAAATGAACTAAACAATAGCCTGAAACACAGTCATACCTCTGCTCCTGGACCTGATGGTATTACTTACCTTATGGTCAAACATTTATCTAAAGCATCACGTAATTACCTGCTTCATCTTTACAATAGAATCTGGACTGAACATATTTTTCCTACTGCTTGGCACGATGTTGTTGTCATTCCTTTTCCTAAACCTCTCGAAGATACTACAGACCCCAAAAATTATAGGCCCATTGCCCTCACAAGCTGTCTGTGTAAGTTGCTAGAAAAGATGGTCTATACTAGGCTTGTTTATATTTTAGAAGAGAATAACTTGATTGCACCATGGCAGAGTGGTTTCAGACGGGGCCGTTCAACAGTTGACAATATTTTATTACTGGAGACTAGCATTCGTAGAGCTAATGTGAGACGTAACCATTTGGTGTCAGTTTTTTTTTGACATGGAGAAAGCTTATGACAAGACTTGGCGATATGGTATTTTAAGAGATCTTTTTAATTTGAACTTTAGAGGAAATCTCCCTATTTTTATTCAAAACTTTTTAAGAGTCAGACGCTTTCAAATTCGCATTGGATCAGTTTATTCAGATTTTTATTTCTAGGAGGAAGGTGTGCCTCAAGGCAGTGTTTTGAGTGTTACACTTTTTTCTTTAAAAATAAATGATATTTTAAAACAATTGCCTCCAAGTGTCCATGGTAGCTTATATGTTGACGACCTGTAAATTTCTTGCCAGGGAAATGACATGCGCTTCATAGAACGCCAATTACAACTCGCTATAAACAATATCATTAAATGGACTAATAAAAATGGTTTTAAATTCTCTACTGACTAAACACAATGTGTGCATTTTTGTCGTAAACGAGGTCTTCATCCAGATCCTCATATTTTGAAGAATAACAGGCCAATTTCAGTCGTTGACACTGCCCGATTTCTGGGTGTTTTGTTTGACAGAAAATTGACGTTTATTCCACATATTTCATATTTAAGAACTAAATGTGATAAAGCACTAAATATTTTAAAAGATCTTTCTAATTGTCATCATAGTGCACTAACCATTCGCCATATTCTCACCGACTGCCCTTGCCTTCGTCATCTGTATCGACAACATTTTAATTCATCGTCACCCAATCTGACGAGCCTTTTAGGTGAGAACCCTCATCATCTCATGACCAATTTTTTAAAAGATGCTGGTTTTAATCATGACATCTGATTTTATATTTTACACTGTTCATCTTTTTATTATATACACTGTTCATATCCTTTTACTTCGGTTTTTATATACACTGTTTATAACTTTTTGCATCAATTTACTTTATACACTTTTTACTCTGTTTTCTATTATTTCAATATTTGTCTTTTTATATTTTATTATTTTACATATTGTTTTAATTTTCGATGTGTTTTTTACCGACCATCTGGATGGGTAAAACCCATCCAGAATCTAGTGTTTATCTTTTATACTTTTGTTTGGCGCAGCATGTCCCATCGCGGACCTTGCGCCATTAAACAGCAATCAACCAACCTGATGGAGAAAGATTGGACATTGCAAGGATTTTGCGATCAGTTTGATCGCCGATAGTTAGCTGGAGGAGGGGAGGGGGTTGGCAAAAGAGTTACTTTATAGTTTCTAGAATAAAATAAGGAATATTGACTTTTATGCTGTAGATGATGAAAGAATGAAAACGCTAATTTTCCTGCCAAAATGGGGAGATTTGAAATCTCTACACAACTGCTTTAGAAATAATCTGCAGACTTAAAAAAGTTCGACGTACTTCTCGTATTTTCTGTTATGGGACACTTGTCATGTATATTGAAAACTTTGAGCAATAAAAACAGAAAGGAAAATATGCATTCTTATCTAATAGGCCACAATCATTTAGACCCTCAACCAAAAATTGTGCTATCAGACTTCTCAAATGAGGAGAATCAACTAGTATAAATATCTTGCATTAAAATTCTGTGTCGACGATCCGTCAAAGAAATTTACGTTGGGCACAACAAAACACGTAGAAAAAATCCTTTCATTTCAATCATCTATCTGCAATATTTTTTTTGAACAGAAGAAAGATGGAAATAAATGAACACTGTTCGAAGCCATTTTTGTATATATCATGATGTAAAAAAATATTTTGCCTATAATGTTATTGTTAAATACCTAGAATTAAACATAACTAACAAATATACTATATTGACCTCGCTTGGTTTAATGCAGACAGAAAATGGGGTTATTTTGTTGCCCCTCACAAACTTATATCTATTAAAAAAAGAGCCTTTTTAAAATATTTAGTTTAAAAAAAATGATCTTTTTATAAAAAAATTTCACATTTCCTGAATTATTTTTAATTACTTATAACTCGGATCAATGAAACACTATTAACTTGATAATAAACATTTATATAGAACGACTGATAAAATGTACATGTAAAATGCAGGCAGTGATAATTTTGTTTTGTATTCCTTTATTAAATAAGTTTTCAAATATGAATAAAATATGTAAAAGTTAATATTAACAAAAATTAAAAAAACGTTAGTATACTTTTTTTATTTTAACCATATGAGAAAGCATAATTATTTGTAATATGAAAATCGTACATGGAACGGTTAAAATACTTTCTTTTTGTTAATAGTATTAATTTTACACGAAATAACTTAAAATATAAATTCAAAATTGTGATATAATACTGAATATAATGGAATAAGAATTCATTTTACAGTTTAGACCCAAACCAAACATTAAGAATATGAAGTCATTTAATTTTTTAATTATTTACTATTACTTTTAAAATAAACTTAAAATTCTAACCTAATAGTGTTACTCTATGTTCAATACACGCCTTCTCATATTTATAAGGACACATTGTTTTGAAATAACTAATGTAAAAATAATTGTGAACAAAAATTATACTAAGTGCTCTTAATATACCTAGTATTCTAAAAACCAAAACTGCTATAAGTTTTTTTAATATGAAATAAAATTAATAAGAAATGATGCAAAATATTTTTTTCGCCACGTTTTTTGATGTTCTTAATTATAGGGACAATCAAGATTTTCTCCTTTTATTTAACTTACTAGCGGATAAGTTACAGTTGACATGCGAGTTCAACTACTGGGCTAGATTAATTCATATATAAGCCTTCAATTTTTCTTGGACGGACATTACTGTTAATTCCTCGAAAAAAAGAACGTTCATGTAGTGAAGTATGATAAATGTGTTTTTTAAGTGAAAAGATAATTTCAAACCGCCGAAGGAAATGTGATCAAACGTTGAACTGCTGGTTCGATAGGAGAGAGATTTGAGGCAAAATCAGAGTTGTTTTACAGGGATCGAAAACTCATAATCCCTCTTACTATTCTACTCATAATGACTGCTGCTGAATTTGCGCGTAATTTTTAACGAAAGGTTGGGTTCCACATTTATGCATGTTTAAAATAATTAATATGTTAAAATGAATAAAAAACCTGTAATAATCAATAAGCATTTAATGGGGGAAAGAACTTCTGTGTTAAAGTTGAATAAAGACTATATTAAATGGTAAAATGTTGCATTTTCGGATGAAAACCATTTTATTCTTGGTTAACCAAATGGTTTTAACAGTTACTGGCAGGATCTGAAGCTAGCGAAAGACAGAGGAGATTTTTTAAAGTTAGATATTAATCGGACATTTTAAAGGTGGATCTATGGTGCTCTTGGGAGCTGTTTCTACTAAAGGCAGAATGAATTTAGTATTTTTTTCTATTATGATCGTCAAGAGAATATCCGCAAATTTTAAACGTGGAATTCTCAGATCTTTTTGTTAGATTTTTTTTTTTTTTTTTTTTTGGGGGGGGGGGGGGGGGGAGTAATAATATTTTTTTTCAACAAGACTTGCATTTTCGCTCTGTTTCTAGAGCAATAGGAAATAGTTTGAAGAAAGAAACTTCTGTATCATTGCCTTTCCCGTGGCCTAAAAGTTGAAAAAACCTTAAATTATCGTATTAGATAAGTGCATACAAGTGGAAAGCAATTTTAAATAGTTTAAATGTATTCAGAATATCATCTATGCTGTATGAAATGGTATTGAAACTGAATATTAAAAAAAAAAAGTGTGTATATATATATATTAGAGAGAATGTCTGACTGTTTCACCCTGAAAATAGACTCCATAAAATATTAATTTAAAGAATAACTGAAAAAAAAAATACTAAGATTCGAGCTGTCCTTATAATTGTGAACACCTGAAAAATCATCTTTTTGACCGTATTTAAAATTTTTTAAGATAAAAAAACGACAAAACTTTTTAAATAAAGTCTATTAATGAAATTCAAATTAATAAAAAATATATTTGTTTAAATAATAGTATTCAGTGTTTAGTTAATATAGAAAAACGGGTGTCCTTATAATTATGAGAAACAGCGTATAAAATACTCACTCAATTACCAACCCCCTACCAAATAATAATACTGCAGTTATTTTATATTATTGTCCGTGGGGCGAGAGCCGATATCGTTCAGGTTCGTTTACTAGGTCATGGATCTAAGGGAAATTTTGCACATGGGTTTAACATGGTATTTCTTTTAAAAATTTGCAGTGTTCCCCAATAGTGACTTATACATTAATTCTCAATTCTGTCGGTCTGTCCGTCTGAGTTCACGCTCTAAATCCCGAAAATATGCATGTAATTTCTTGAAGCTGATATGTTGTTCAAGTTCACTGCCGGATGTTTCCTATTATAAAGAGAGTAAAGTACTGCTAACAGTTTGTGTACAGAGACCCCTGAAAGTATTCCAAAGCATTACTTTCTATGAGAAGTATTTCCATAAACCATATTTTAATGACTTTACTTTACACAAATCTTAATGAAATTGAAATATGTTATACAAGTTCATTATTGGATATCCCCAATTGATAATGAAGTAAACACAACCACTGATTTGCATTTAGGGGGCATCCGGAATTATTCCAAAGCATCGAGTTCTATGACAGGTATTCCAATAAATAAACCATATTTTAACGACTTTATTTTGCATACATCTTAATGAAATTTTAATGTTATTTATAAGCCCAAAAGAATGTTTTCTACATATTATAGTACGATTAGCTTTAAAATTTACAGGGCAATACAAAAATATTCAGTTGCAGCGAATTTTCAATATTAGACTTTAATGTAACTGCATTTTCAATTACATTAAGCGTTTTTAACACTTCTTAACAATTTTTACGCGTGAATATCATTTGAATTAATGTATCCTTATATCTGACAGTCCGTTTATTTATCTGTCCATATGACCACCTCCTTATGATATTAGAACGTAAATTTTACGTATCTCTAGTGTTAGCGGCAGACAATGAACACGCTAGGGTTAATGAGATATCAAATGATGAAACTATATTAGAAGTTTATGCTCTGTTCCAATTCAGCAATTTTCTCATTAACTCAGTAAATGTCGTCTGCTCTTTGTCAATCGTGTCGCTATAAACGGTCGTGATTGGTTTTTTTAGTTGATAAAGCAGATATTTGATACTTCAGTTGTTTGTTAAATCAGCTGTAATTCAAAGTTATCAATACTATATACAGGATAAAATTGTACATTATGATGAAATTTCTAAGTTTTTGTAAATGATATATATATATATTAAATCTTCTAGTCTACACTAAGAATAATTGATTGAACCAACATACCTATTTATTACTGTATTTGCATAATGTTGAAAGTTTAAAATGGGAGATTAGGTAAGTTTAAAACTGAAGAAAATTAGTTTTTTTTTTATTCTGAGGTGTATTGGTACATTTATTCAAAAACGACTATCAGTCTGTAAGATTGAATACAGAAACTTCTCTCAATAAAACCATTTTAAATAATCAAATACTATGTGCCGGACTACGCCATATGTCTTTTCGCAATTATTAACTGGTGTTTACAATACCTTGTATTTGCTTTTTGATTATAAATAATCGCAGACGTTGACTATATTTAATGCTAACAGAAACATTTTAAATTCTTACAATTAACGAAGCAGGTGGAAATGAGAATGACTTCGTGAAACGTCGTACAAAGATTTTTCTATGACCCTTGTAATATTGGAAGTTGGTGAAATTCGTTTTTATGAAAGTAATCATTTAATACGTTGGTAATAACCGTACACTGAAAAAAAAATTTAAAAGTACAGGAAAATTCTGGCAGCTGGGGTGCCAGTATTTCTCCGTCAAATATACAGTTTAAAACCGTAAAATTGTATCACTGACATATATTTTACACAGGAATCCTGTAAATCAAACCGGTTTTTTCTTAAAAGTACAGTTTTGTCCTGTATGTTTGACGGAGAAATACTGGCTCTTCAGCTGTCAGATTTTTCCTGTACTTTTAACGGTTTTTTACAGTGTAGGAAGAAAAGTAATACTTTAAATAATGCAATTTGTCCACATTCTGTAGTACACCTTTTACTATGCATGTCTGAATAATACTTGAAGAAAAAAAAATAAATAAACTCGTGTTTTTCTTGAAATAAAAATAATCAAAGCAGAATAAAATTACTCTTGACTCAAAGGCAATTTCTTTAAAAATACCATTAATGGATAACTTCATCTTGTTTGTGGTGGAGGTTTCCCGACTTTTTCTAATTCTTTTGCAACATCGCCAACAGTGGTATCTGCCACGGTATTCTTCACTTTAGCACTTTCATGTTTCAAGAGCCAAAAGAAAGCAGTAGAGCCATTTTAGGAGCAATGGGATCTTTCCATAGCAGTTTTTTCACTATTACCTCTTTCTGACGGAAGAAGAGAAAAAACTGTCTTTTCCGAGCTGCCAAACGACCAGTGCGAGTAAAGAACGGACTGTGATAAAATAGGCAGCAACTTACTAAAATGTTATTTGATAATTTGCAACATCGCCAACAGTGGTATATGCCACGGTATTCTTCACTTTAGCACTTTCATGATTTAAGAGCCAAAAGAAAGCAGCAGAGCTATTTTAGGAGCAATGGGATCTTTCCATAGCAGTTTTTTCACGGGTTTTTTAATTAAAGAAGAGAAAAAACTGTCTTTTCCGAGCTCTCAAACGACCAGTGCGAGTAAAGAACGGACTGTGATAAAATAGACAGCATCTTACTAAAATGTTATTTCATAATTGACAAACATCAAAATTAGCTAATTTATCAGACTTCTTCCAATTCTTTTGCAACATCCCCAACAGTGGTATGTGCCACGGCATTCTTAACTTTAGCAGTTTCATGTTTTAAGAGCCAAAAGAAAGCAGTAGAGCTATTTTAGGAGCAATGGGATCTTTCCATAGCAGTTTTTTCAGTATTACCTCTTTCTGACGGGTTTTTAATTAAAGAAGAGAAAAAACTGTCTTTTCCGAGCTGTCAAACGACCAGTGCGAGTAAAGAACGGACTGTGATAAAACAGACAGCAACTTACTAAAATGTTATTTCATAATTTGCAACATCGCCAACAGTGGTATCTGCCACGGTATTCTTCACTTTAGCACTTTCATGATTTAATAGCCAAAAGAAAGCAGCAGAGCTATTTTAGGAGCAATGGGATCTTTCCATAGCAGTTTTTTCACGGGTTTTTTAATTAAAGAAGAGAAAAAACTGTCTTTTCCGAGCTCTCAAACGACCAGTGCGAGTAAAGAACGGACTGTGATAAAATAGACAGCATCTTACTAAAATGTTATTTCATAATTGAAAAACATCAAAATTAGCTAATTTATCGGACTTCTTCCAATTCTTTTGCAACATCCCCAACAGTGGTATGTGCCACGGCATTCTTAACTTTAGCACTTTCATGATTTATGAACCAAAAGAAAGCAGATAGCTATTTTAGGAGCAATGGGATCCTTCCTTAGCAGGTTTTTCACCTTTACCTCTGCCTGAGTGGTTTATAGTTAAAGAAGAGAAAAAAAAAATGTCTTTTCCGAGCTCTCGAACGACCCGAGCGAGGAAAGAACGGATTGTGATAAAATAGACAGCAGCTATCTAAAGTGTAATTTCATGATTGATAAACATCAAAATTAGCGAATTCAAAATCTATAAATTTCAGTATAAACATTCAAATAATTAACTTACCAAACAATACTTTTGATATATAAATGACTCAAACTTCCAGTTTAAAGTTAGAAATGCAAAATTTAATGAAAATCAAACATGATTTACATTTTAACCTGATCAGGTTATCGCTTTTTCGGCACCTTGTCAGGTTTATCATGGGTCTTCTATTCACAACTTTTGAAAAAATCAGATTTCATAATAAAATTTAAAACAGGGATTTTTACGGAAAAAATGATGGACACGATAAATAGGTATTTCTTTTATATATGGATACTTAGGCTTGAGACAAAAGAAACATGGCTCGGGTCTCCAACGACGCACGATAACTTGATCGGGTTAAATGATAATGAACTAATAAACTGAAACATGTCACATTTGTAACAACGCTCTGCTAATTTATGCGAGCAAGTGGATTTTATAATTTTTTTTCAATTATATTACTTCCATCGATTTGACATATTACAACTGATTTGGGCTATCAAGATAGTTATATCTTTCTGTATGAAATATTTTATTCTAAGGACATCCTATATGGGGGAATCTGCGATGAATATCAGAAAATTCAAGTCCTGTTAGCATTTTTCTATTATTGAATGAATACTTTATTAGAAAATGAGATTTTCTTTCTACCGCTATTCATGCAGCATGCTTTTCGGAACACACTATCTACGCATTTGAAAAAATTTCTGTATTGTACTAATGTATTTGAATATTCCTCAAAATTTTCCTTCCCCATGGTCGTTAGGTTATAAAATTGTTAGCTAAACCAGATTGTCTCGCTTCCATATAGAAGAGTTGGTATCGCCATTGTCTTGAAAGATTTTATTCTTGTATTTCTTAATGTTCTTCTAATAGTCCCGCAGATGTATTTAGCTTGTTTTGTATATCGTTGTAATTATAAGATACGTCACATCCTAGATAACTAAAATGTGAAATTTGTTCAATTGGTTTATTTTCTAAAATAATCTTTGTTCTAATACGGTCTTTGCCTTCAAAACCCATCACCTTCGTTTTACCCTTTGAAAGGGCGGTGGGGCTTGCGTGCACTTGTGACCCTGAGAGATATGCCGGCGGTAGCTTGCTATTGGTAGGGTCTCCCAAGCCGAACAGGTCGAAGGGTAGGTGCCAGACGAAAAGAAACACCCTGGTCCTCCAGATCTGTTTGGCGCAGTCTGTCCCTTTGTGGACCTTGTACCATTAAAAGGGTATCAACCAATCCTGGTTCTCCAGGTTGGGGGTTGTGCGCAAGGTTGGTTCCCTGGCCACTTAAAAAAAAAACACTTACTCATAAGCCTCAAAAGCAAAGACCTATATAGTGATCTACTTAGATCTATTTATTTGGACAAATTAAGGGTTTATTAGTTTGACTACTTTGTTTCCAGAAATGAGAATCTCATTAATACTATATTTTTCGGTTCTTTTATATATTGATCTATTTTACTAGGGGTAAACCCTAATTTTTCTAGTATTTTCAGATCTTAAACAAGCATCCATAACTTGAAATATTAAATTCGTTGGATGCTTTAATGTAATACGCAAACCTCATTTTTTCTCAACTGGATTCGTATGTAGCTTTCTGCCTAAGTAAAATTCTTCCATTTATTACAGAGTTTATTATATTTAGTTTCCGTTTATTATATAATAAATAATGACTTGGAAAAAACATAAAGCATTTTATATACAATTTAATTAATTAATGTGTATGTGTGTGCACATATATATACCATTGAAAAAAAAAATTGTTTTCATTATTAATCTATTTTTTTCTTAAAAAAAAAAAAATAATTAATTGGCATTTCCATATTACTGTAATAATCACCATACATACGACTTTGATGGGTTTTGATAAATCATCTGAATAATTTGTCCTGGAGAACAATTAACCGTCGTAAGTGCTTTTTCTTATTTACAAGATTGTATAAGCATCTCGTGGCTAAAGAGCATAGCAATTATTCTAATTATTGCAGTATTTTTTTAATACTTGAAATCGAGTCATATTGCCACTACTTAAATTTATATAATTTTTTTTTCACTACCTTCCACTACGACCTCTCTCTCCAGTCTGTCAAGAATAAAAGCTGACAAGCTTAAGACGGTCATTATCCAAATATGAATAATAAGCAGAAAATAAAAATTAAGAAAGATTTCTTCAGTCTTAAAATTCGCTGAAAATAACTTTATTCAAATTATTATGCATTAAGTACAGAGATTTTAATCGAAGAAGATATTAGCAAGACAAAATTTATTTTAAAAAGCCTTATGAAATAATTTTCAATGTTGCGTATAACATGATAAAAGAAATACGGGAGTTCGAAAACTTATCATTTGCTATTCTTTATGGCGCTGTTCTAAGTTGGAGCATCGCCTATGAAATGATTTTCTAATTCCGTTTTTGTATGTTATTACTTTAAATAATATAAGTGTAATTAGTTTTTCAATCTTATTCTAAACTTACAAATTTAAAGCTTATTATTTTATTTCTATGTTGTATGGTTGTAAGCGCTCACGAAGTGTTAGACTAGTTAGGAAAAAGAGAGAAAAGTAATACAAGAAAATCTTATTTTTATATGAAAAATTGGCGTTTAATAGCGGAACATAGCATAGAAAGTCAAAGGGTTAGTCACTGAAAATAAGTAAAAAATGCTCTTAACATGTGGAAAAGTGTCATTTCACTATCTCTCAACCTATCGCCACCAGGTGGTACCTTCAGGTATTCATGGTGAGTCACGCACCCCGTGCCCGAGTGATCTTTTTTTCCCTCCTCCTTTTTTTCCCGCCAATAAGTTTTTTTTGGAAATTTCTGTTCTTATTGCCTTGTTTTGGTTCTTTTACTTTTGGGCTGCTCACTCCTTTTTTGATTTTCTATTTTACATCTGTTTTTTATTGTATACACTGTTTTTATTATCTTTTTTCTTATTTTTAATGTGTTTTTTAAATGACAATCTGGATGGGTGAACCCATCCAGAAGCTGCTTTTTATCTTTTTACATTTTTGTGTGGCGCAGCATGTCCAAATATGGACCTTGCGCCAATAAAAGTTAATCAACCAACCAACCAACCAACCTTTTTTGATTACCAATCGGTTTTTTGGTGCTTCCTTTTTTCTTTTACTTTTGGGGTGTTCACTTTTTTTTTTTTTACGTTGCCAATAAGCTTTTGGTCTTTAATAGTTTTACTTTTCTAAAAAATAAAAAATAAATTTAAAAAAATTTATACCACTCACAACGTTATACTAACTCGTATTATTATGTTCTGACTCATCACATATATATATACATTTAACTACTAATACAATAACCAAGTCAAGTCCGCTGTTGGTGTGGCGCTGGCTGTTGGGGCAAAGATTCTAGTGAGGTTACCACGGTAGTCTAGCCTTGGGATCAAACTGGGAGACTGGTGCCGTTGGCGAAGTTGAGACAACGGTGACTACTCGAACGAGAAACGCCGGACTAACACGACTGCCACATATGGTGCCTGAACTGGATTAAAGACATGGTAGCTGGTGAGTGGTTATGAGTGTCCCAGAGAGGATTCTTAAAAAACCTTTGCGTTTGTGTGTTGGAAGAAACACTCACCCCTTTTTTCATTTTCTCTCTAGTAAGGCTACAAATAAAGAAAATTCGATTAATGCGTCTGGGTCGGGCCAGGCTAATAAATGCTCAAATGCTAATTCATGGGCGGAAAGATTGGAACAGTTTTCTTCGACTATCGGTGAGAACAATATTTTTGTGCACGATTCTGATCTTTTAATTTGCGTTTGGTCATACCTATGTATGAATCAGAACCCCCCCCCCCCCCCATATTTTTGAAAATCAATTTTATAAACTCCTGCAGTTTCTAGATTATGAATTTTGTCCTCATCATTACGAATTCTTTAAAATATGTTTTTATTGGGTTTTATAGGTATGTTAATTACGATTTTAGCAGCTTCAGTTTTAATTTTATTAGAGACACTTTTGTCATAAGAAATATAAGTAATATAAGTAGGAGAACCTTAGGAATTAACATACCTATAAAAACCAATAAAAACATATTTCAAAGAATTCGTAATGATAAGGACAAAATTCATAATCTAGAAACTGCAGGAATTTTTAAAATTGATTTTAAAAAATATGGAAGGGGGGGAGGGGGTTCTGGTTCTTACATAGGTATGACCAAACGCAAATTAAAAGATAGAATTAAGGAACATTCCAGTGATATTAAATTTAATAAAAATACAACTGCACTTGCCCAGGTTCACCATAACGAAAATATTAATATCGATTTCCATAATGTTAAAAAACTCTCAAATTATAATAGCCATTACTACTCCATAAAAAGGGAAGGAGTGGAAATCAGTAACTGTGAAAATGCCTGCAACACAGCCGAGGCCGAAATCGAAGAAAGATGGCGCTGCATGCTAAAGCTCCCGAGCAGATGAGAAATTTCATGTCATTTCACCTATGATTAGGGCCATGATTGTTTGGCCGAAAGTTTTTCTTAGTAAATGTAACTGGTCTTTGAGGTGTCATTTCGTTAATTAAGTGTATTATCTATATTTCAATGTATTTTTGTACCAATGACGTTAGTTTCAGCGTAATCCCCGTGAAACTTAGGCTCTTATTATTAAGAATGTATTATGTTTAGATCGCAATTTAGTTAGTCAAAGCAATTTTGATGCAATATTTTTATATGCAACAGTAATAAATCTTGAAATAAAGTAATTGAAGTTATTTAACTTGTGCTACAAACAAAGTATGTAGCAGCATTACATAAAAGTTACTACAGGTTTGTGAAAATTGATCTTGTTTCTGCTTTGCTTAAGGCTTTTATTTCCAATTAATTTCATGCCTTTTCACTTCTGGCCCAAGCAGTAAATGACCTTCAAAAGTTATGTAATTTTTTACTTTTCTTGTAATTTCAAAGTCAATCCCTTTTTTTTTTTTTTTTTTTTTTTTTTTTGCCAGAAGTCAACCACACATATGTATCTTGCTCCATTTGGGTAGTTTTGAGTGTATGTATTTACTGAAATATATACAGTCGTGGTTCACTTCTGGCGCAAGACGATTTTGTGGGTCAGTGTTTCCCAAAAATGCATTCAATTTTTAGAATTTTGAATGACCTTTCTGCCAAGAGTCAACCGTAAGTATATATGTTCTAATAGTTAATCTGGAAGTAGTATAATGAATAATAACTGTCAGTTCCATAGTTTACTGCTGCCACATAAAGTATTAAAATTCCGAAATTGATACTTTTTGTAAAAAAAAAAAAAAAAAAAAAAGACAACCACCATGTTTGACCTCCAAAATCTCAAAGAAGTTTTTTTTTTCAAAAATAAAAGAAATACGGGTCCAATAATTTGTCATAAATAACATATCCTGAAAATTCCAACCACACATATATATCTTGATCATTTTGGGTGGCAGTGTGTTTCCGGACCAACTCTAGGGTGAGTCCCAGTACGTCACCAATTGCCCATTGCGCAGAACTAGTGCGACGTAAAACCCAATCAACCAACCAACCTTTTGGGTAATTTTCATTACTATGTAATTACTGAACTATACACCTTTGCTCTCCATTTGTGGTGTAAGAAGATTTTGAGGGTCAATGTTTCACAAAAATGCATTCTTTGTTTAGAATTTTGAGTGACCTTTGTGCCAAGAGTTAATCACTTATGTTTTAATAGTTAATTTGGAAGTAGTAGAATAAATATAACTGCCAGTTCCATGGTTTACTGCTGGCACAAAAAGTATTGTCATCCGTAAATTTATATGATTTTCGTAAATAAATAAATAAATAAAACAGACAGCTATCATGTTTGATCTCCAAAAACACTAAGAATTTTTTTCAAAAAAAAAAAAAAAGTCTAATAATTTCACATAAAGAACATATCCTGAAAATGTCAATTATACAAACCTACCGAATTTGCCCGAATTTTTAAAAAATCTGGCTCTTAATTACCAAATATGTAATTTGTCTCACCTAAAGTGTCTCAGCGGATTTTTGAGCTTGAGAAGTGTTTTAGCGTATAACTTTGATAGTGATTTTGGATCAGATAGTTTAAGTGGTTCAGGAAGGAAGTAGTCCTTTTTAGGCAATATCGCCAAAGCAGAAATTATTTTGCTGCAGGGAAGGACAGAGGGATGGGTGGGTTTAATGTCACTATCGAGCAATGTATTGGACAACTAGTGACGGTCTGAAATGCACGCCTAGAGGGCTGCATGAAATACTGCTCGGCATAAAAATTGCCCCTAACACTATTTTAGCAAATTCTTATGTAAAATGAACTCTTGATTCCGAATATGACTCCTATTTTGCCCTATCACCCACTGTTTTTTAGAGACGGCTCCCTATTCTTATCACTTTTCAGTGATTTTATGGCTATAAATTTGATTTTTAGAGATTGGGGGGAGAGGATTATTTTAACTGTAAATATCTTCTGAGGGACTACGGAGTTGGAAAATTCTAAAACATGAACATTTGCGGCAAGGGAAAAATTTAGGGGGAGGGGGGATTTTTCACTGAAATTATGTATTGCATGTCTTATATTTTTTTAATCTGCTATTAATGCTATTCATTAAACATTATAGTTTTTAGGTGTTAAATTATTTCTTTTTCATTCTCCAAATCAAATTCTTGGACATAAAATTACGTTCAGTGATAAAAATTGAGGGAGGGGTGGTGTTCCAAGAAAACAGTGGGTGACAGGGCAAAATGGGAGTCTTATTCGGATTTAGGAGGTCATTTTACAAAAGAATCAACAAGAATGTTATCAGAGCTCGATTTTTTTTTTTTTTTTTTTTTTTTGCCGCGCAGTCAAATTTATTGATTGGTAACAGATATGTGTTGATTAGTAATAATATATATTTACATTGAAATATAATATAAATGGATTTACAGATCAGTAGCCTCAACGTCGCATTTCTGTTATTGAATTGATCATTTTTATTTATTCCACATTATTTAAAATTATATATATACATACGTATAATTAATTCGTTACATGACGATATTCTGAGGGGGACTGCCGCACGCACCAATTGTATCTATCTGTCCATATATATCTCCCAAAATTAGTATTACATTTCTTAAATACATATTTCGTAATTACTATGTTTAATGCATAATTTATTCAAAATATTTTGCGTAGCCCTGAAAACAATTACGTCAAATGTATACACACCATTTTCTGCAGAAAACATGCTTATGTTAATTTCATTACGTTTAATGCAGTATAACCATGTTAAAATTCACTTGAAATAAATTCCGTTTATAGATCGTAATGATAAAAAATTCATTTGTGTGTCCCTGTATAAGAGCCACAAATACTACGCGCATTAAAAATCCTATTTAGCTAATTTCTTGTCTTCAATTTTTTGCCAAAAGAATGATTGAATAACGTATTGAAATTATTATGTCTTATAAACTAATTACAAACTCTTTTTTTTTCATTATCTACAGAAACTATTATTTTAAACATTTCAATACTGTAAGTTAATTTTATTGTGTTGAATGGAGTGAACCACGTTAAAATGTGCTTAAATGAATATCTGTGCATAGGCTGTAATGGTGTGAAATTTTCTTTCTGTAAACGAACCACAAACAATATATATACCAATAAAAATTATACAACTAATTATGTGTTGTTTGTAAGTATTTGTTTTAAATTTGACACCATTTGGATAACTACATAACATTTTTATAACTGTTTGGTGGGGTCCTGTATGTTATTAGGTGTATGATCACTTTTTTCTACATAAAACTTCCCTTTAAGCATTTTAATTATGCACTTTAATTACATTATGTTGAATGCAGTATAATCATGTTAAAATGTTTTAAAAAGAAATTCTGTCTATGGGCCGTAATGATAAACAGTACTTTATGTGTCCTTGAACAATAACCATAAACAATGAACACATTAAAAAATATACAACTAATTCTGAATGACAGATGAACATGAGTACCAATTTCAAAATCAATCGGGTAATTTTATCGGTCGCTATCGTGATACATACAAATTCTGTCCATAGGCCGTAATAAGAAAATTTTTGGTGTATCCCTGTCAACAACTACAAACCAAACACAATATGCAGCTAGTATAGCACGTGAACATGTGTAACAATTTGCAAACCAATCGGGTTGTTTTTGCGGCCGCTATGGCGATGCACGCAGACACCAAAAATTTTTCGAGTCTCAAGAAAGCCGCCTCTGACGTTTCGGCAATAAATATATATTTTCATCAAAAGCTTTTAATTTAGGCAATTTTTAAACTGGAAAATTGAAATTGTCCATTACTAACGAAATAACATTTTGAAACTATTATTGTAAATATAAATTATAGAAAAGAGAACAAAAATAATTCACAGGCATTAATCTTTATATGTTGATTTGTAAAAAAAATAGAG
The DNA here is from genome assembly GCA_963930645.1 of Salticus scenicus. NCBI lineage: Eukaryota > Metazoa > Arthropoda > Arachnida > Araneae > Salticidae > Salticus > Salticus scenicus. The sequence continues at coordinate 135,344,650 of OZ005657.1, forward strand.
AAACGTTTAAAATTACAAAAAATGCTATAAAATATGATAAAACTTTAAATAATGTCCATTGTTTTGTCAATTATTAGTTGTTTACCCACTATTTTTAAATATTACATTAATCGAATTTTTCTTCTCAATCTTCAAAATAAATCTTTTCCAACAATTTTGCAATCACGATATAAAATACTTTTTTCGTTGTAATTTTAACTGCTATGCTAGTTGTATTTATTTACTTAAAAAATAATAATAAAACATTTACCTCCACAATGAACTTCACATTACATGAGTTACACGTCCATATTGCATTACTAAATAAATGAATGTATGAGATGAGTTGGTTTTGAAAGTCGCACTATGTCTACGTTGTGGGAATTTGGTGACAGTCTGGGTTCCTCTTCAAAAGGGGATCCGGAGACCTGCCATCCCAATTTTGATACTCTCAGGAGGTGATGGCTCTACTGCTACGGCATCAATTTAGGAACATGGAGGACATTGTAGCCATGACAGATTTTACATGCGCCAACTAGCTTTAGTTTACACGACGGTCTTCAGCCGGCTTGAATATCTAACCCGCACTCTTTTAATTACGAGCTCGGCGCTTTACAAAAGAGGCTACTGCGGCCCCAAATAAAGACGTGTTTGACTTGCATTAAACATTTCTTTTTAAGTCAAACATATTTATGTAATAAGAACGCATAATTTAAAATATTTATGCAATTTCCGAAGTATTACTTATTGAAGAACTTTTAGATTGCTAAATGATAGATTTGTACTTATGCTGTTGCAAAAGCGTTATATACTGTAAAATTTACAAAAAGAAATAATTATGCAATGGAAATCCACATTCTTCTATTAAAGTTTCAAATATATTTTCGTAATGAATAATCTCTCTCTCCGTATATAATTTGGATACGAAATACAGAGTTTAAGCGATATCTTTAATATAAATGTCACATTTGTATCACGCGGTATAGACCATTATTTGCTGCCATATTTAGAATCACTTGTTAGCAAAGTTTAATCACGCAAACTGTCAAAACAATTTCCATGTATCAAATTCCCTTTAAAATTTTAAACTTCCGAAATTAAATATGTTAAAAGTGAAATACGCTATAAGTGGATTTCACTGTCAAATAAATTTGTTTTTACAATAAATATAATTGTATGATTTTTTTTTTTTTTGTCTATTCGTATTATAATCAATTTTTTAATATATAAATGTTATAATTTGTTTTTACCCACCAGGACGCGCACTCTGATATCGATTACAAAGACATGTTGTGGTACATATATATATATCCATAGCTGCTAACATTCTAATTATTATTCCATAGTACTGTTAGTTCCCGCCCTTTTTTCCACAGTACTTAATTTTCAGAGTAATTTTCTCTAAATTTATTTACAATTGAATAAGAAGAAAAATACTTTAAAAAATGTGTGAAAAAATGGCGGATATTAACAGTGCTGTGGAAAATTAATTAAGATGTTGGCAGCTATGTATACTCCAACAGTGTTTTAAATTGTATTTTATGACTCAAAAAGTTATATAAGATAAGAAAACGGAAAAAAAACAATTACGCAAGTATTTCCTCTCATATTGTTGATTTGAAATCCCCCAGAGAGTCCTAGCTGGTTAAGTAATATTAAATTTTATTAAAATAAATATTTCATTCTTCTTTGAAAAAACTCTATAAATTTAGGTACGATTCATGCTATGTTATGCATATGGAAGACAAAAATATTTGTAACAGGATATTAAAGAGTTTGTATCATCATAGAATATTTAGATTAGCTATTATTAGGTTTAAAATTGCCCCCTCTAAACTCCGAATTTCATACATCTAACTTTCTATACACATTTTTCATTCTTAGATGTAAATATTGGGCGAGTGCGAAAGTTCTACTCATGTTTGGATACGCAAATTTGCAATGGAATTGACGTCACAGGTGATATTGTAATGACGCAAATTGTCGCCCAATCAAACGTGTCACATTTAAATGCATCGTGTCTCACAAAGTTAATTATCTCAAAAAAAAAAAAAATCAGATGATGTAACATGGAAAGCGAGAAGGAGCATATAATACGTTGTTTGTTATACGAGTTCCATAAAAATAGTACGGCAGCCGCAGCATGTCGCAATGTTTGTCAAGTGTCAATCATGGCTTCGTAAATTTAGGGAAGGAGACAGAAGCTGCCAAGATCGGGCTAGGAGTGGACGGCCATCACACGTTGGAGACGACGATATTGACCAAGCCATAAGGAACAACCCGTACCCAACCGTGCAAGAATTAGCGGAGACCTTCAACGTACACCGGACAACAGTCGAGAGACGGCTGATTAAGTTGGGTTTTACGAGAAAGTTGGATCGTTGGGTTCCATATAGCCTGACAGCTAATCAACGGGACAATCGAATCGCCACCTGTGTTTCCTTTTAGTTAACTTTTTAGCTTTTTAGGCACATTTCGTCCGAAGTTTATATTCTCAACATTGCACCAGATGAAGGGTTAACAATTTCGCCTGAACGAATTGTCAGATTTATCAGTAATTTTGAATAGTATTCATTCATTGAGCCTTTATTTTAACTAGAGTTGTTAGTTAGTTCGTTGGCTGACTGGCTGGGTTTTTTAGGCGCGAGCTTAAAAGTAGTACGGTCTGTGCTAAAGATTTTGAATCGCTGCGTGCAAAAAGGGCTACAGTCCTTCAAACCGCTTTTTGAGAAAACTGAAAAAATCTATTTATCGTCTTTCTCGTAAACGCAAGAAATCTGAAAAAAAAAAAAAAAAAAAAAATTGCACTTATGCTCTACTTTATAAGAAAGTTTTCTGAGATCATTTTGATTTCAACGTGTATATTTTGGCCATAGAGAAATTAAGACCCTGGACTTAAGCTCTTTCTGCATGCACCCTGTAAAAACGTGGATTTCTCTCTCACTTTTCTATTATCATTTTAAGAAATAATTTTAAATGTTCATCTTTATTTGAGCATAGCTGCCAACATTGCTAACTTTTAAATCAGATTTATCAATGGTATTTTTAATAAAGAATCTGTCGCATATATTTTCGACAAATACATAAAGTTAAATAAACTGAAAACATTTCTAAAAATCTTCCAGTATGAAGTCTCCGTTGAAAATAACGGAGACTTATTACTATGTTTGCACATGAATGATATACATTAACATTTCTTTATACTGAAACATTTGTAAACTGAAACATTTCTTTATACTATAATATTTGTAAACTGAAATATTTCTTTAACACATTTAGACCTAACAGAAAAAAACGAAAACCCACTCTGGACTGAGGCCTTTTCTACATGCATGAAAATATTCGTGAATATCTATCAATACTCTATTATCGTTTAAGTATGAAAGTATTTTTACGGCTGTGTGCGTAATAATATTTTAATCTTTACTAACTAAATTTTTATTAATTAAAACTTCTACATAGGGGACGCATCCTACCGTAAAAAAACTTTAAATTATAACTTTATAATGCATCCAAAATACTAACACAGATAAAAAAGAATGTTGAAAGGATTTATTAGAAATATATATGCAGAGTTATTGGCAGATCTTCATTAAACAAGGCATTTAATTCCCGGGAATCAGTAGCGGTAGCGAAATTTGACATCAATCCTTTTTTGGCTGTGTAAGAAAGGTAAGAGATTTTACTGGATGAGGTCACTTTTACAATAGCATTCTTTTTTATCTGATATCACTCCTTTTTGCAGGTTATGTATGTGCTTTTATAAATATAATACGTATGCATAATGAATATATTTTTGTAATAGATCAATAAATTTCGTGTGTGTTATGCATAGATGTAAATATATTGTTACGCTATTGTAAATAATACTAGTTATTTTTATATCATTTCATTCTAAGAAGCTTAGTCAGATTATAAAATGTCATTTTTCTGCATTTCTAGCTTATTTCTGCGTTAAAAAAGCTCGTTTTTCTATAAAAAACAGTTTCATCAGAGCACGTAATGGGCTTGGTGAAAAATTTGGCGACTTTATCGCTCCTTGACAACTGTTTTGGCGACCTTGGTTAAAAAAATATATATATATTATTATCGATATACCCATTGTCTAAGCTGTGACTCGATTATTACGGAAGTTACTGTAAAATTCTGAATTAATAGGAGGCTATAAAAGGGGTCCCGTTCCGACCACTGAGGGGAGTTTCTCGCGAACACTTTACGGAATGGAAAGTTCTGCTTGACTAACAAGGGAGGGTCACCAACTGTTCAAAAGGTATTTATACATGTTATATATCCTCTTAAAGCTCTAACTGAGCTGATAATAAAAATATTTATCTCATTGGCAAATGCACCCCCTAGCGTGAGTTATTCTTAATTAAAGTTTGTAAATTGCAGGCTCTTCAGTAATGTACTTTGAAAAATTTTTGTCATTAGAATAATTTTTTTAACAGATTCTCGTGCCAATTATGACTATTTATATTGTTAGTAAAGTATTTTATTATGTGTTTAATAATTATTTTGTGACAGCATTAAATTTATAAATCCAATACTTTATATGTAGCCATGTGTAAAATATTTACAATCAGAAAGATTTTCCTGTACGTCGACATGATCGATATTTTGGATATTGACATTGCATGGGGGAACAATAAAAGAAATTTAATGCAGTAACATAGTAATGGAAGGTGGAAATAAGCAGAAAAATAAATTTCTACTTTTAAAGAATTAATAATTATATTATTATCTACAATATAATATTTTAATAAAAATGAATACATAAAAGTAAGTTTTCTTCCTTACTATAAAAATTACAGTAGCTTCTATTTTACTTTAATCAATTTTTTTCTTTTTAATACTTTTCATACTGTTTAGCCTGTATATATTTTTTGTTGACACAAAGTAATTATTAAACAGTAAAATATTTTACATGTAATAATAATAATAATAATAATATATATATATATATATATATACTTAAGATTTCCATGCATAATCAAATTTGGTGGTTTCTTTAATTTTAATAAATTCTATATATTAAATAAAAAATCTATTTAAAAAATAATAAAAATAATAATTAATTCACCAATAACTATATGTCTAAATCATGACATGTTGGCCTTTGGAGAAGATTGCTTAAGACTAAACATTAAACTAAACCACAATAAACATTAGTTAAATCGTACATTTTCTGTATTTACTTAATAGTAAATCTCCTTTTTCACGTAAGATGGCGCTTGCTCACGTTACGTTTAAAGTTAAATATAAACTGAAATTTAAAAATGATTAACGTTAAAATTAAATAACCCTTTTAAAAAATCACCTTTTAATATAGTTATTAGTTTTTAAAGATTAATAACTATCACTTAATGCATGTAATTATTGCATTTCAGTAGCACCTAAATCGAATAATCATTTCTTTACCATTAATCTTTTCTTTTTATTAATGTTCGTTTGGCAACCTGTTTAATTCTACTATCTCCGTATGTATCGTTTAACATGTGGATTTCTTAAAAATACTTATTCCTTTTATCAATTTTGGTTTGTGAAATTGTTTAATCTATTTCCTTTTTTTATTTTGTTTTGTTACAAGATAGAGACTTGAGCTGTATATTTGCTTGAATTAGCTATACAGTTTTTCGAAATCTTGCACTCTGCTGATAGAAATGGAAGTTTCCTGATGAGTGAACATTTCTATTTTTCAGCTTTTAAAATTCCAATTTTCAATTCATTAATTCTCTCTTCCCCCTCCCCCCCTTTTATCGGATCTTTTTGGTAATTTATCCTTTTCTCTTTTCTATAAAATGTTGACTGTTTCTATTACTTTAATGATTTTTGCAAACAATTATCTCATCGTTAGGCTTATGTGCTATGTTTGTGTCATTTCTCTTCTGCGTAAGTACTTTAACTTGTTTTTACTAATCATTGGAACTCAAATTAAATTATTACCGTGACAATAATTTTATTCGAAATAAATCTCATTTAAAATTTAATTATATGTTGGTATTTTCATCTATCTTTTGTGTACTAAGTGTTACATAGGTATTAAATTATTCAAATTATATATATATTATAATAATAACATGTATATTTACTTATTTATTTTTCAATGGCACGGTACTTGCAAATGAGCATTGGCTGTGCGGTCGCTGAACTGACAACCATTTGTGAAGGAGTACCCAATGGGCGGTCATCGCCGCCATTTACAGGGATATCAAATCCATGCTTTGTCCTGGATTCGAGCCCGTCCTACTGGGAGGGAGATAGGCACGCTAGCCACAACAATATACGGGCGCCCTTTACTAGTGATAGATACAATGGTTTTTAGAATGAGAATCTTTTACAAAACTGATTGTAACGATAGAAACTATACGAAGTAAACGATTTAAAAACTTTAATTGAGAATAACTCGCGCTGGGGGCGCATTTGCCGATAAGATGGATATTTTCGTCGTCAGCTCAGTAAGATCTTTCAGATGATGTATAATATGTATAAATACCTTTTTAACAGTTGGGGACCCTCCCTTGTAAGTATCTAACATTGAATTGCAGCCTATTGCTGTATGTTATTACTATGGTATGGTTTGTGCTGTGATTTTTATATTGTTAGTTGTTATTTAAGCTGCGTTTTCTAGTGAAACTGAAGTTGATACTTGTTTAATAGACTTATAATCTTCCGAAATATTCTGTAAATAATTTTTTAAAACTCTGCAAAGTTCGTCTTTCATTCGCAGACAATTCCCGAGTGCGCAACAATTTGTTTGTCTAATGCGTATATATAATGTGAGTGTATAATTCTTAGGTAACCCATGTTCATGAATACGTATCTATATTAGTATGCCTGTGTTTCATGTTGACATTCGAATGAATTTGTATTGTATTTATTCCTTTAAATTCTACTTAAACTCACCTATGTCATGTCATTTTCATTTCTTGTAATTTATAATTAAAAATTTGAATTGACTTCACTGGACTTTCTGAACATTTAGTAATTAATTGTGTTTAAAAAGGTTGAATCAGGAGGATAATTTAGTAAATAACGGAATGTGAGAACTTTTTCATTAGAAAACTGTCATGCCATTTGCCACATTTGGCGATTCATGTTCACAACGACACCCAACGGTAAAACAATCTGAGGAATAATTCAGATTCAAATGCTTTTCGCACGTGTAATTCATAAACAATTAAAATATTTTTTGCCTTTATATAGGCAATGTCGTTACCAGATAAAATTTTCAGAGAAGGTTCAATGTTTAGTACGTAATATTAAGTGCTTAAAATGAAATATAATTAAAAAAAAAAAAAATTCGACAAATCTGCAAAATTTCGGGAGTTTTTAAAATCCCGAAATACCTTCCCCTTAGCTACGGTCCCGAATATAGCTAAATGTTTCTAATTTAATTTGGCAGTTTTTCACATGAGCCATGAAAGAACGTGAAGTGAAAATTATCTAATATAAAAGTATCCAAAAGGAAAAGGTAAAATTTAACTATCTCTACCGAAGTTCGTGTGTCAATACAATGGGACGCAATTTATTCGAATTTATTTCCTGTTCCTTTAAAAGGACTATGACATGTAAGCATGCAATCTTCAGTAACGGCCAAACAAAAAAAATCAGTTTCAAAATCAGTTTCAAAATCAGTTTTATTCTCTTTTAAGTAATTAAAAGCATTTTAGATTTTAGCTCCTACAAGACATGATACGCGAAAATTCATTCATGCTTCTCTGTAAAACAGGGTAATACATACATAAATTTTCCTAATGATCATACTTTAGCCAATTATTGTAACATTTTACAGCACTTTTTCTGCTTTAAAAAGTTTAGTATTAAAAAACGAATTTCAAATAATATGCATTTATAGTGTTACAAAAGTATTCTCGTTTGTATCACTTGAAAGAATACCATAAGTCCCAAATTTATAAAATTATATGTATAGTACTTGTAACGATGACTTTAAACATATCTACCAAGTTTAAACTCAGTAGAAAATTCAAAATTTGTACGCTATCGTGTCTACGCATTTACGTACACATCCGCATTAATCCTACAATCATTAAACTTTACATAATTCACATGATGATAACCTGTTATATATATATATATATTAAATTTGAATTTACTTGAGTGCAGTGTTTAAACGCTATTGCGTTCACTCACTCAGTTTCATATATACATTAATCTTCATATGTATTTCATGTTATGGTGACCTAAAATTATACATATTAAATTTGAATTCAATGGTATGCAGCGTTTGGACGCTATCGTACTCATTCACTCCCATGTATGCACACATTGTCCTATATTCATTAAGCTATTTCATGCGATGGTAACCTATAATATACATAACATATTCGAATGCAGTCGAATTTAGTGTTTAAACGTTATCGCGTTCACTCGCATACATACAGCCACATATAAATACAGATATCACTGTAAAAAAAAAAAAATCAGAAGATCCCCTAAACATATTAAACGAACTTCAGATAATTTCAGACTATACATCGTTATGTATAAAAATTCTATTTTGTATCCGTGTAAAGAAAAAGAACTAAGAAGGAAACATTTAAAAGGTATCGCCTTCAAAAGATATTGAAAAAAATATGTGTGATTCTCCTGTTCATAAAACATCAGAAAGTGAAAAAAATTATCGGCTGAAATGAATTACAGCGACCACAAAAAATTATCAAAATTAAGCTTATTTGGCGATTTCACACTAGTAGGCGATTGATTTTGAGTACTTGGCAGAGAATCAAAATACGGTTCTGTTCGTACACGGCAATCTCGGTGCTTACGAACTTATCACCTAACAGCGCTAAATCGCCAAAAATGATTAATTTTGATAATTTTTTGTGGTCGCTGCAATTCATTTCAGCCGATAATTTTTCATTTTCTGGTGTTTCATGAAGAGTAGAATCACATATATTTTTTTCATATTTTTTGAAGACGACACCTTTTGAATGTTTCCTTGTAAGTTCCAGAAACATTAAAATCTATGTAGCTGTGTGTCACCTCTAGCATTCCTATCGAATTTGAGCTGAATCAAATGCAGTGTTTAGATACTATAGTATTCACTCATACACATACAAGCATACATTCATTAGTTTAAAAAATGAAAAATTAATTCAGGAGACCTCAAAATTCACAGAAACACTAAAATGTCAAATTTAAATTTTTTCATGAAAGCAATATTTCTCTTAAATATATGATCGGAATTTAATTTTATGTTTTCTTCCATCATCCGTAATTTTTTAAAGGTAACGAATCGCTATTTATTTAATACTAGCAGGCTTTGCCCGCTTCGCTGGCCACTACATTAAAATGATTTCTTTTTAATTGAATAACTGAAACGTTTAAATAAATATATTTTGATTGGCGACTATTTTCGGCACAGATTTAGTATGGGATCTCCTCAGTGATATTAAATATCTGTATATATATATAAAAATTGAGGTGTGTGTCCCTATATTTCACTTTGCAGCTAAAACTACATATCGTAGACGAATAGTGTTTGTATGTAGCAATAGGTACAAGGCTCCCATCGTGCACTATGGTGGTTGCAAGTCGATACCTCTAAGGGTGTTGCAGATACAGGGGTTGAAAGATGTGAACTCTAAAAATGTGTGATTATCATTGGTCGGAAATGATCTGGATCGTTCTAGAAATTTCTGGAATGATCTAGAAAGTCTTAAAATTTGAGCCAACTAAGAATGTTCTAGAAAATTCTAAATTGATCTAGAACATTCTAGAATGATCAAGAAAGTTCTAGAATGATCTAGAACATTCTAAAATGATCAAAAAAGCTCTAAAGTATATACAAATGTTGTAGACGATCAAAAATATTTTTATTGATCGGAAATGATCTGGATCGTTCTAGAAATTTCTGGAATGATCTAGAAAGTCTTAAAATTTGAGCCAACCAAGAATGTTCTAGAAAATTCTAAATTGATCTAGAACATTCTAGAATGATTAAGAAAGCTCTGGAATGATCTAGAATATTCTAAAATGATCGAAAAAGCTCCAAAGTATATACTAATGTTTTAGACGATCAAAAATATTTTAGAAATTTCTGAAAATCTCTAAAATGTATGTCAATATTTTAATTGGTCGAAATTATTCTGGATCATTCTCGATACTTTTCAAATTTTCTAAAAAATTCAAAAGTTGAAATTTGTAGAACAATCCAGAAAATTTAGTAATTAGTGGGGATAATTTTCGCGACTATATAAGACGAAAAGTCAAGCCCGTGCTTTAGTCGATTTTTTACAAGAATTGCGTAACAAAAGAAAACTTATAAGTAGTGTGATTGTAAATAACAGTGAGTAATAATTTTTACAGTGAAGAATTAAATCTTATTAAGTTTAGTGTTCTTTTTTAGTGCAGTGTGAAAAATATCACTAACGATGCCAAAACGTAAGAGCGTATTCTCGCGTTCTCGAATTGTATCGAAGAGGCAAAAGATGTCGCGAAGAAATGAAACCACGGAAGAAAGAGAACAGCGTCTATCATTACTTCGGGAAAATTATTATCTCAGGCGAAATAACCAGACTGAAGAGCAGTTTAATGATTCTAGAGAGACAGATAAAATCAGAAAAAGATTACAAAGAAAAAGAGAAACAAATGAACAGACAGATGCTAGAAGAATACAAAATACAATAAAAATGCGTAACCTTCGACTAAATGATCAAATGGAAGCTCAAGCGTCAGGAACAACCGTAAATGCTATTCGTGAAAAACGTCGGGGAGGATATAGTCTTGAATATGAAGCGTTTTATTATAATCCCACTAGAAATTATAATCAACATCCAAGTGTAGTAATCGGTAAAATGAATGTAGTTTGTAAATTTTGTAAAGCTAAAAAATTCAAAGGAGAAACACCGAGTACATGCTGTTCGAATGGTAAAATTAAATTACCAGACTTGAAATCTCTGCCACCGGAATTCCTAGAATTTATGAAAGGAGAAACACATAATTCTAAAGAATTTTTAAAAAATATTAGGCGTTACAATGCATGCTTTCAAATGACTTCATTTGGAGCAACTGCAGTAATCGAAGAACCAGGATTCAATCCAGTGTTTAAAATACAGGGACAAGTATATCATAAAATTGGATCATTATTGTCTTTCCCAAATGATACTCCGAAATTTTTACAAGTTTATTTTGTAGGAAATGAAGAACACGAACTGGACCAAAGGCTTTCAACTTTTACAGGATTACATCGAGATATAATTCTTTATTTACAGCGCTTTCTTCATAAAAATAATGAATTAATAAAGATATTTAAAACAGCAATGGAAAAAATGGTTTCAGATAGTTATAAAATAATCATTCGAGCAGATAAAAGGCCAATTGGTGAGCACGAAAGACGATTTAATGCACCTCAAGTAAATGAAATAGCTGTAGTCATGGTGGACAGTGAAAGTAGTTATAGAGACATTGTGGTACAACGAAGAAGTAATAAGTTGGAACGTATCGCTGAAACTCATCACATGTATGACGCCTTGCAGTATCCATTAATATTTTGTCACGGTGAAGATGGTTACCATTTTAATATTTATCATATTAATCCAGAAACAAATAGACCAACAAACAAAAAAGTTATGCATATCGGATAATGGAGAGAGAAAATAAATACAATCATATACTCAACTGTCGGCAGTTGTTTTTACAGTTTATTGTTGATATGCAAGCAAAAATTGAAGCAGAGAGACTGTTATTTATCCGCCAAAATCAAAATAAATTACGATCGGATGAATATATTCATTTACGGGATGCAATAGCCAATGATGGAGATATAGAAAATTTGGGACGATTAGTAATTTTGCCCTCTACGTTCACTGGTAGCCCTAGGCATATGCTTGAATATGCACAAGACGCAATGACGTATGTAAGGAAATATGGTCGTTCTGATTTATTTATAACGTTTACGTGTAATTCTTCATGGAAAGAAATTCAAGATGAATTACAGTATGGACAAAAGCCACATGACAGACATGATATAATTGCGCGCGTGTTTAAACAGAAACAAGTAAAATTTATTAATACTATTGTGAAGAGTTCTATTTTTGGAAATGTTATCAGTTGGATGTTCTCCATTGAGTGGCAAAAAAGAGGATTGCCACACTCACACAATTTAATTTGGCTGAAAGAAAAAATTCACTCAAATCAGATCGATGACGTTATCAAAGCAGAATTTCCAAATCCGGATGAAGATCCTGTTCTGTATAGAATAATCGTGAAAGACATGATACATGGGCCTTGCGGAGCGCTTAATGTGCAGTCACCCTGTATGAAAGATAATAAATGTTCAAAACGATATCCAAGATCATTTTTGAGTGAGACGCAAACAGGAGATGATGCATACCCGAAATATCGACGTCGACCACCGAGTGAAGGAGGATTTACAGCAAAAATCAGAGTACGAGGCGAAGAAATTGAAATTGATAATCGATGGGTTGTCCCTTATAATCCTTTATTATCAAAAATGTTTGATGCTCATATTAATGTAGAATATTGCAGTTCTGTCAAGTCAATTAAGTATGTGTGTAAATATATTAACAAAGGAAGCGATATGGCTGTTTTTGGAATTACTGATGAAAATCGAAACGATGAAATTTTAAGATATCAAATGGGACGGTATATAAATAGTAACGAAGCAGTTTGGCGTATATTAGGGTTTTCGATTCATGACAGAGATCCAGCTGTTTTTCACTTAGCAGTTCACCTTGAAAATGGACAACGAGTATATTTTACTAATCAAACAGCACAAAAAGTTGCAAACCAACCTGTTAATACAACCTTGACGGCATTTTTCGAATTGTGTCTCAATGATCCCTTTGCTAAGACTCTTTTTTATGGAGATATTCCCAGTTATTACACGTGGGACTCATCACGAAGAGTATTTAATCGACGAAAGAGAGGAGTTCCGGTTGAAGGATTTGAGGGTGTATTTAAAGATAATGCTATCGGTCGAGTATATACGGTACACCCAAAAAATGCTGAGTGCTTTTATTTACGTTTACTACTCCATGAAGTACGTGGACCAACTTCCTTTGAAGATCTTCGAACGGTAGATGGTTACATTTGCGAGACATATCGTGAAGCCTGTCAGCGTCGTGGCTTATTAGAAAATGACAATCAATGGGAACAGGCAATGAAAGAGGCTGCAGAAACAGCAACAGCAAATCAATTACGTGAACTCTTTGCTATAATTATAACAACATGTAATCCTTCAAATCCGAATAGACTATGGATGAAATATCGTGATAGTATGAGTGATGATATTCTAGCAAGAGTGCGTAGAGACAATCAAGATATGAATATTGGTTTCAACGATAATATTTATAATGAAGGTTTAATAATTTTAGAAGATCGATGTTTCGCAATGTGCAATCAAAATTTAGTTGCTCTTGGGGTGCAATCTCCTGAAAGAGGCGGATCAAGCGTGTTTAATTCAGAATTAACAAAAGAACTTAATTATAATGTAGAAGAATTGCAACGTTATATCAATAAAAATAAACCAAAATTAACACAAACTCAACGAATAGTATACAACACAATAATAATTCGTATTGACACAAGTACAGGAGGGATTATCTTTTTAGATGCACCAGGAGGTACAGGCAAAACTTTCCTTATCAATTTAATCCTAGCTACAATCCGAGTAAAAAATGAAATCGCATTAGCATTGGCATCTTCTGGAATCGCCGCGACATCAATGGAAGGTGGAAAAACAGCCCATTCTGCATTTAATTTGCCATTAAATGGAGCTGATCAAGAATTCCCAGTCTGTAATGTCACAAAATCTTCTGTACGTGGCCAAATTTTAATACGGTGCAAAATTATAATATGGGATGAGTGCACAATGGCTCATCGAAAATCACTTGAAGCACTGGATAGAACACTACAAGATCTTCGGAAGAATACAAAACTAATGGGCGGAGTTTTATTGCTACTATCTGGAGATTTCCGACAAACATTACCAGTTATACCAAAATCAACACCAGCTGACGAAATAAATGCGTGTTTAAAACGATCAATTTTTTGGAATAATGTTGAAAAGTTATCACTAACCGAAAATATGCGAGCACTAATAACTGGAGATCCAAAAGCACAAGAGTTTGCCGACAATCTTCTGAAAATTGGAAATGGCACCTACCCACTAGATCTACAGTCTGGTAAAATAATTTTATCAGAAGAGTTGTGTCATGTAGTAGATACCGAAGAACAACTTATAGAAAAAATTTATCCATCAATAGAACAAAATTACTTGAATAAAACATGGTTGTATGAACGAGCAATTTTGGCTACAAAAAATAGTGTAGTAAAACAAATAAATGAAAGAGTACAGGATATGATACCGGGAGAGGGAAAAAATCTATAAATCAATAGATTCAATGATGAATCAAGATGAAAATTTGAACTTTCCGATAGAGTTCTTAAATTCATTAGAGCCACCTGGTATGCCTTCTCATGAATTGAAGCTAAAAGTTGGATCACCAGTCATATTAATGCGAAATCTTAATGCGCCAAAATTATGCAATGGTACAAGATTATGTGTAAAACAAATTTTGAACAACATCATTGAGGCAGAAATTCTAACTGGCAAAGAAAAAGGAAACTTGGTTTTTATACCAAGAATTCCATTAATTGCGAATGACTTACCATTTTGTTTTAAAAGATTACAATTTCCACTAAGATTAGCTTATAGTATAACTATCAATAAGGCCCAAGGTCAGACGTTCCGATTTTGTGGGGTTAATTTAAAAGAATCCTGTTTTTCACATGGCCAACTCTATGTAGCTTTTTCACGCGTGGGACAGAAAGATAATTTATTTGTTTATGCACCAGAACACAAAACAGTAAACGTAGTGTATAAGAATGTATTTCAGTAGAAATGTTTAGTATATAAATTGATTTAAGATAATTTAAGATATTAATGTATACTTAGTCATAAGATATTTATGTATAATTTATGTATAAACAAAAAAAAAATCAATAAATTAATCAATTAAAAAAAAAATGTGTCTTTTATATAACAAATTGTCAAGTAAGTATTGATGGATTATTAATAACAAATAACTGTGCTATTAAAAATGACCCAGCGAAGCGGGTATTCACAGCTAGTATATATATATATTTTTAGCTTATCGAATTTATACAACAACATTATTAATGAAACGAATATTCTCGAAAACAATCCAATAGCAAAGCTTATTCTTCGACTATTCTGGAAACAGTTGAAGCTGTCACTAATATAGCAAAAATCACTATTCGATGAATGTTCAGGATCATTCTGAAAAACAGTCACTTGTTACACAGGAGTAAAGCAAATAACATCAAATACTCCGGAGCATTAATCTTCGCAACCTCAAGAAAAATGTTCGTTCGCTTAGAGCTCAATCCTTAAAGTGCAATCATTTAGAATAGGTCTCTGAATAACTCTGATTCGCAGTGAGTACATACTTTCTCGCGTAAATCAACTCACTTCTATTTATACCTTTTTCCGATGATTCCATCGAGAATCCCAAGGAAAGCTCGAGATCTGTGCTCCCGTGGGTTGGAGATAATCGAAACTTGAGGAATTCTAAAGCACCATTTTTCATCAAACTTGTTTGCCCTCTCACCAAATTTTGGTCGCCCACTCACCAAGTTTGTCGCCAAGATTGACCCTACTGAAAGTGAATAAATGAACTGCCCTTTTATTTTCACTTCGCCTGTAAAACTGCTTTCATTGCAACAGTGCTAATGATGTGAGGCAAAGAATGAATCCCTTATAACAATATGCTATGAGCATTATTTCTGCCGCATTTTAGACAACTAATATTTTTATGGTTATATATATTTCCCATTAAACGTATTTTTATTTATATATTTAAATATTAATTTAAATTAATCAAATATTTTTGCCGGACAGCGTGCAGGTACAGGCACACACAGCAGCTCGTATATTTGTATTATAAATTAGCGTAGTGACTGGTATATAAAAATAATAAATAAATATGTAAACTTTACCGTGCTACACAACTTTATTATCCCTTCGCGGCTTTTGAATTTTTGTCACCATATTAGTGATGATTTTCCCCCATTAATATAATTTCTTGTATAAAAGGGGGAATCCTATTTTGGTGATACTTTTATCGGATACCTTTTCGTTAATTTGTAAGAATTCTTCATATTCTGTTTATATTTTCAATGATTTTTTTGCTTAAAATAGTGCTTGAAATAAATTTTCTATTTTTAAAACTATATGTTTCGGTTTTTTTTATTTCTATAAAATTATCTATTCAGATAAAAACAGATCATTTATGTGACTACTCTTTCGGTTTAATTTTTTTAAATGGCTATTGCTAAATTAAAATGCATTAAAATGGCTGTTGCTAAACTTGGCTTAAAACATTCGGTTTCTTTCAACGCCAAAATTTAAAAAATCGTCCAGTAGGATCTATAAATAAAACTGATAAAATAAATTTATAGTTCATAGATTTTATTGTAGTAAAGAAACGCTACGCAGTCAACTGTGACGTCAAGGGCAGTTTTTTTTTTTTTTTTTTTTTTTTAATAATAACAACTTGACACTAAAAATCTACAAATAGTTAAAAAACAAAACAAAACAAAACAAACATATAATAGTACCATAAATTATATTAACACTTTATCTATGTGCATAAAATTTTCAAAGTGATACTCACGTCAATTTTTATGAAATGCATAATTTGTTAATTTTTTTTTTCACGTTTAAGTAAACGTATTTAATTTCCTGTCAAAAAAAAAAAAAAAAAAAAAAAAAAAAAAATTTTTTTTTTTTTTTTTTTTTTTTTGGAAACAATTAAATTAAGGATAAATTTTAATGGCTAATTTTACAGATATTATGAAATTAATATTTTCATATTTCATTAATTAAAAGAAAACAAATCAAAAATTCGAAAATCGGGCTTCGAGATGCATAAGGACCCCTCAGAGGGCACCTTCATGTCGAAACATGTGACTGTCCAAGCTACCGTCTTTCCGCTACGCTGTCCACACACAGACAGACAAACATTGTCTTTTATATATATAAAGATTCCGCTTTACTTTTGTAAAAGTATATTTAGCGCATCTTTTAAACATTTATTTATTATGAACTTTGCCGGTAAAAATTACTCTGCGAATTTTAATCCAATTATTTTTCTTATTAACAAACATAATTCTTACAAATATTTCAAAAAAATTAAGCAAAAATTGCCTTTAATTAATTTATTTCTATTCATTTTTGTGAAAAAAAGAAAAAAAGTAAATAAATAAATACACAAAATAAAATAAAGATATTTATTACTACTAGTATCGCCCAGTGGTCGAAACCCGACCATTTTTTTTTTGCAAAGCGAGGCAAAGCAAAGTTATTACCTTGTCCTAAACGGAATGCAATTGCAACACAACTGCGGCAATTGTTTGCCGATATTCACTCTAACTGAATCAGCAGAGTTTTACTTAATATAACTATTTCTCTCTGTAGATGTTAGCCTTTCCTGAAATGAGAGAAAATCGCAACGTGTAAACGCACCTTGTTGTGTGATACAGCCCAGAAGCTAATAGGTACCATGTCAACCCAAGGCCCAACCAAGTATCAAACTCTGTTAAATTAATTCGATTGGTTCATAAAGTACAGTGTTTGAACAAAAAAAAAAAAAAAAAAAGATATTTTACAAAAATGGTCGAATTGAGTTCGGGAAATTTCAAAACGTGTAACTTTATCGAAAACCGAAAATCTAAAACTTTTCTGAATATTATATTTTCTACTTATATATGCAGAGGAAAGAATAATAAATCCACTTTTTAAAAAATAAAAATAAGTAGTCAATTTCACTTAATTATAATGCAAGGAAATCTCAAAACGTGTAAATTCATCGAAAACCGGAAATCAAAAGTTTTTATGTATCTTCTACTTGCTTCTTCTACCCACAAAAGCTAGCAATAAAGACACTTTTTTAAAAAATTAGTAGCCAATTTCAGTTGATTGAAACGTAAAGAAAGCTCAAAACATGTAAATTCAGCAAAAAACGGAAATCGGAATTTTTTCCGTATCGTCTACTTATACATGCAGCAGTTAGTAAGTAACAAATCCATTTTCCTTTTATTTAGTATATTAGTTGAATATTTATTGTTTAAATATCACCCTTTGAAATGAAATGTTTATGTTTACATTCGAAATTGGAAGTTTGCCATTTTTTTTTTTTTTTTTTTCTGGAGTTTTGTGATTTTAAATTAAAATTTTATCAATTTTACAGAAAATATAACTCAATCACACATGTAGACAGTAACTCACATATAACTATACCCAAATATCGGAATTAAAATCGGCAGATAATTTCCGTTATTTTTTAATAATTTCTTACAAAAAATCCAATGGACGATTAACAAATTAACATAGAAAATCTTTTTCATGGCTCCATGGACAGACAGTGACGTCATCACTTCGCTTGCGTATAGTGATGCTACATTATACAAATTACTGTCTATGGTTTTATTTGAGCTTTATGAAATTGCCAGATTTAACAACTTTCTACTTTTAGGTATTTTTTAATGTAAAGGAATACGTTTATAAAAGGGAAAACTGGGGGAAAATGCATAAAAAATAAATGTACTTTTAAATACCTTCTTGACATCGTAAGAAAATAATATTTGTATTCGCATCTTCCGGCTAACCATACCTTTCGAATGATACTATTTTCAACCCTCTACTCCCATAATTAATATGTTAAAAAGGGAGTACAAATTTTATGCTTGCCTATTAATATATAGATTTAGTGTCTCATTAAATTTCCAAATTAAATTCATGGAAACGAGCGCCTCTTGATAAATTCACGGAATTTTTGGGTTAAATATTACAAAACTGAAAATAACTAGCGTGTAACCCAAAATATTTTTGATTGCAAATGTTGCTAAAACAGGTCAGAAGGAATGTTTATGCAAATTTTCAGCTCATTAGCTTCAGAACTCTAGGCTCTATCTTTTTAAAACTTAACAAGGATAAGAAGAAGTAACCGGCAAATTTCAGGTTTTGAAGTTTATATTACTCAGGCCTCTTAATTCGGATCGACTTGCAAATTTGTATTTTTTGTATTAAGGGTATGCTCAAGGACTGTAAAAAATCATACACTGTTAAAAAAATGCAATTTTGTTCCCAGAAATTCTCTGTTAAAATTACATAATTCTCTGTAATTTGAGAAAAAAGTTGTATATTATAGAAAAATTATGTTGACAAAACGTATTTTTCTGTAACTTTTACAGAATTCTGTAATTTTCACAGAGAATTTCTGGCAACAAATTTGCATTTTTTATAACAGTGTAAGTCTTGGAAACCAGGGAGCTGAAATACAGGTAGTTGAAAAGTCCAAGATGCTACGGCGACATAATATACACTTATACAGTTCCGCTATTTAATTTCCTACTTTGTAAATTTCTTTCTTTTTTTTTTATGTTTACTTTAGCTTCGTGGGCCGGAACGCTGCCGCGTTCCTAGATACATGACCATTTATCGATAACACATATACATCCATTGACTACATATTAGAATAGGTCCTGGACCAGTAATCTATTCAATTCCACAGAAGCGATTATCGCCAAAACAAGGCGCTCATTCATCCAAAAACCGTAGTGATGTTCGCGGAATTTTCCTCCACAGCTAATACAGGGAATCCTTATACTACTTCCTATCAATATTTAATATATACAGCAGATTTGTAAGCTTGACTCGGAGTACGCTTGTGTATCTTTGTCACATTCCGGCAGATAGCAAATGACAGACTTGCATTACAAACAATTGGACACACAGGTCCCACGCGGGAATCGAGCCCATTTCCCTACGCTCGAGGATATTTGGCAGCGTCGTGACATAATTACTCGGCCACGGAGCACAGTGGATCGAAGTATAGGCAGAGGCGAACATAGGAATGTTATGGCATTATTATTATCTATGTATGATGTTTTTTGTCACATTTCGATTTAAATATGTATAAATGTATGATAGTTAAAGCGATTCCATGTTTTTTTTTAACCCTTTATAAGGCCGCGGGAATATTTTCCCCACCAAATTCGTTATCGTTTTATTCACCTGGCACCATTTAAAAAAATAATAATAATAATTCCTGTGTATCATTTTTCTGGAAAAACATCAGTATGAATATTATTTTGATAATTCTAGTGGGAAAAAAATTAAAAAGTAGTTGTTTGTGACAATCCTGCTTATGCTAATACAATGGGTTGTGAGAAGTATGCGATTGACTAAGAGAATAAGGTGCCAAAAGTAAAATTAATTATTTTTAATAGGTTAAATGAATTTTTTTACTTTACATCAATTTTTATTCGTGAAAATAGTTTAATGTGCCATTTGAGGAAAAAATGGTTTAATAAAGAGGTTAAGTGGTATCATACTTTTCTGCTGCAAATAGGTATTTAGAAACATACCTGGTAAAGAAGCAAATGCTGTATAAAAGAAGAGAATAAAAGAAAATAAATAAAAATTTTGTGAAGAAAATCTATATTTGTAACACAATTAATTTAGCACACAATGATAAATATATCATTAGATTACTGCTTCTTTTTTCTATGTAGTTTTCAATAGAAAATTCATGCAGGCATTTACTGACAAACTCTATGAAAAAAATCACTTTTGTCTTTATTTTACTAAAGATTTATGGAAGGCATGCGATCAATAAATTAATGAATTTTTTTGATTCAACTGGATTTTTTATTTGTTTTATTTTGCTATCTGAAATAATTTTTAAACAAATAAGCAAATAAAGTGAATTCTTATAAAAGAAATTTTAAAAAAAGGTTGTTTCTAGGTTCTGTTGTTTTTAGGAGGACAATTTTGGAAGGCAAATTTAGGAGACAAATTTGAAAAATTTGCACTGAAAACAACGAAACAATGTGTCTCGAAATATGTGTGGTACTATATACTAGCTTCAGTTCACAAACTATTGATTCATGGAAAAAACATAATAGAAAATTTTTCTCTTCCAATTGGACAACTGTCAGAAGAAGCTAGCGAAGCCCGAAATAAAGAGTTTCGTAAATACAGAGGAAAATAAATCGAAGAGCGTGTAACGAAGATTTGCTTCATCACTTGTTATTAACATCTTACCCCCTGATTTCAAGCATGAGAACGAAAAAAAGGAATGTGCAAAGAAGGAACATTTTCCAGAAACGCAGGAACTTTTACTTTAAATCGTAATATGTAATTATACTATTTAGTTTTAACATTTAATTATTTAACGTTAAAAATTTACTTAAGTTTAACATTTTATGACATATCACGACAACCATTTACATTTCCCCCCCTTTTTTGGTACTTTTCAGTACCATTAAAGTAAAATTAATTATTTTATTAAATATTAAAAAAAAAAATAAGAAGTAATTTCTGATTTATTAAATTTATTTTAATCATCTAAATTCTATAATATTCTCACTATAAAAATTTTATAATATTTTCGGTCATTAATGAATACAGTTATTCAGATAAATTTCTCGATTGATAATTTGTGGGTAAAAAGAATAAAAGTGGCGATTTGTGGCGAAAATCCTTTTCACAGATTAAAATGTGTTTGAAATTTTGGACAATTTTGGACAAAAAAAGTTACACAACTTATAAATTTAATTTTGTTGTTAATTTTATATTCACATTTCATGCGTGAATCACAACATAAAAAACCAACAAAATGTTGGCAGAAGTACCTTAAACTTTTATTAGGACATTATTAAAAGTATTTTTATTTCGTATTTTTTCATAGTTATCTTAAGTGCCACTTAATGGCTATTCAAATAAAGTCACTGAAATTCATCGAAAAATCTTATTTCTGAAAGTTTTCGTTTTGAACTTATTTATATATAATGAAACTTCGTGTAATTGAAGAAATAACCACATATTTGTATTTTTTTAGACAATTTTTTAAATTATTTGACTGCAAAATGTCTTAGAGTTATTGAGATTGATTTTTGGGCCTATGTTCGTATTTTAAAATTTTTCGATCCACTGTGCGGAGGGCCGAATAACCATATATGTACATTTACGTTTTATATGGTATTTCATCTAAAGTGTTGTTGATAATGTACGAAATGACTCTAAAGTCATTCGACGTCATGATGACGATTTTTTTTTTTCATTTAACCTATAGAAATGTTAATTTACCCCCACAAACAGTGGAATATAGCCAATCATAGCACATATTTTTGACACAAACATTGAAAGCTTCCACTCTTTCTAGTCGTACACTATTTAGATGGACTTTCGTACATTCTAACGATGTCCATATCCTTTCGATATGACATTTTTAAGTAAATCAAAAATATAGAAATCTGAAATTTGATTTTTATTTACAAACAATTATATGTATATATATATATATATATATATATATCTTTTAGGATTTTTGCGTCGAGCAAAATTATCGTCAAAAACATTTTATTGCCCGTAGTGTAGCACTAGTGTAACTCAACCACTCAATCTCGTTTGAAATATGTGCAAAGTGTGAAGAAATGTGACAGTTTTGGGACTTGCAAATGTTCTTGCGAAAGCAAATTATAGAATTAACAAAGCCTTAAAATAAAATGTCTCGTTTGCAACAGGATGTGGGCTCAACGTCGCTATAAAGATGCGCAGTCCACATTTGACTATGGTTTTGGATTCACCATTTTGTGTGTTCTGGAGACACTCCCCGATGTCATTTCAATGCATTGACTACATACATTAGAATACATCACGGACTAGTAACCTATTTGTTCCCGAACATCACTTACCCTACAGTCCATCAATTCATTCGCCAAACCGACATTCCACTTCCACCAAAGCAGATTTCCTCCACCTACCCTTGTCCATCAAGCTGTGATAGAAGTAGAATACTGATTCCCTATACTGGCTATGGAGAAAAATTCTGCGAATATCACTGTAGTTTTTGCACTTTATTTTGACGATAATCATTTTCTAGGCAACTAATTTTAAGATTTCGCATGTTTTAAATAGTTTTTCCTCTTACCACCAAAACTCCAAAGAAAAGTTAAACAGAACAGCTTTCAATGAATAACAAGGATTAAATTACTTGTTTTTAATTTCAGCTTGTGTAGGTTGTGGTTTGTGTTTAATATACACCGAAACGAAGTATAAAACAGTGATAACAAAGGTGGAGGAAACTTGCTTTGATGGAAGTGGAATGTCGGTTTGGCGAATGAATTGGTGGAATAGTGGGGATATGACGTTCGGAAACAAAAAGGTTACTAGTCCGGGGTCCACTCTAATATACAGTCAATGCCCCTGTCACAGAATTGTGTCACCACAGCCAGTTGCCAAGAAAGCGATTATCGTCAAAAGAAGGCGCACATTCACCCAAAAACACGAGTGATGTTCACTGTATTTTCCTCCACAGCGAGTACAGGGAATCCATCCTGTACATCCTAACAGTATTCAGTGGTTAATTCCACGATTTGTTGAAAAAAATTATATTTTTTTCATGGAGGATCAGATGTGTGATGTCATGTTTCCGGATCACCTTAGTGGTGAGTCTGAGACCGTCGCCAATTGTCCAAAGTTTAGCACTTGTGTAACGTAAAATCCACTCAACCTCAAACTTGAAAATATCACAGAAAAAAATTTACACTGTATTAAATCCCTATATAAAATTTTAACCGTTGAATCACAACAGAAAAGCTGCAAATAATGTTGAAATTTACGCTTTCGCTTTCAACACCAAATACGAAAATGTCACTGACAATTTCCATTAACCTTCGTTGGTTTACACCAAGGAGCATAAATATCTTAATCTACTACTTTCTATCCCGCTTGAGGTTACTGAAGCGGGGAAGCCATCCCCACTGTAGACCAGCAAAATTTTGATGGCATGTTTGCGGTTGGTTGGTTGGCGTTTCATAGAATCAGGTCCACAATAAGACATGATAAGCCAGACAATTTTTTAAATAAAAACATAAATAAAATGTAGCTTCTGGATGTGCTCACCCATGCAGATTGTCATTAATAAAAAGCATTTTAAAAGTATAAAGCACGAATGGTTGAATTTTACGTAGCACTAGTGCTTCACAAAGGGAAATTGGCGACGTTTCGTGAATCATCACCAAAGGTGGTCCGGAGACATGCCATCACAATTTTGATCCTTACGCAGGGGATGGCTCCGCCGCTTTGGTGACCCGCCTTAGAGTTAAAATTTGGATGGTAACATGGAGACCATTGCGGCCACGATGGATTTTGCGTGCATCAGCCACCATGTGTGCACGACGGTCTTTGGCCGGGTCGAATATCGAACCCACAATATTCTAATTACGAACTTGGCGCTCTACCAACTGGGCTGCCGCGGACCTAAAACAAGATAGAATAAGTGGTAGAAGATTAAAATAAAATGTAATAAAATATAAATAAAAACAACAGAAGAATCGTATATCACTGTAAAATCCCGCTGCATTTAAAACATTAGTCAGTTCAGTATGAAGATTTATACCTAAAATGCTTGTCAGATTTGGTGAAGCTGATGAACCAAAGTAATGTCAATACAAATCATTGAGTACTGATAGGGCGCATTCGAAAGTATTTCCCGGTCACTTCCCGAGTTGGGAAATGGCGTCACGCGGGAAGTTCGGGAAATTAGAACTAACATATAGGAGCCATGTTTGTTTATATATTTGTTTCCCCGGAAGATGAGATGTGTACAGAAATAGTTATATCTCGGTCATTTTTCATAAGGCTCCTATATGGTAGTATTGTTTGGCGCAGCATGTCCTACTTTGGACCTTGCGCCAGAAAAAGGCATTCAACCAACCAACTTATATGGTAGTTCTAATTTCCCGAACTTCCCGCGTGACGTCATTTCCCAACTCGGGAAGTGACCGGGAAATACTTTCTAATGCGCCCATAGGAAGTAGAGTACGGATTCTATATACTCGCTGTGGAAGAAAATTCCGTGACCACCACTACGGTTTTTGGATGATGAGCGCATTCTATTGGCGATAATCGCTTTGGTGTAAATGGAAACCTACTTTGGTGAACGTGGAATGTTGGTTTGGCGAATGAATTGGTAGTTTGGTTGGGATGTGCTGTTCGGGAACAAATAGGTTATTAGTCACGGGTCTATTCTAATCATTAACTACAAATTAGAGTAGCCTACGCACTAGTAACCTTTTTGTTCCCGAACATCACATCCTTATGATGACGTTAAGCATACATTTAGAAACTTTCTCAGAAATATATGGCAAAGGGAATGGAACACTCAAAACAATAACAAATTACAAGAAATTAAACCTCAGATTGCCATTTGGCGTACCCTCAGTCCTAGAAAATATGATGTTATCGTAACGCGTCTGAGAATTGGCCATTCCAGACTAACTCATAAATACTTACTACTTGGGCAGCAGCAGCCTACTTGTCCCAACTGCCACCATGATATACTTACCATTCGCCATGTACTCACAGATTGCCCTTGCCTAAGGCATTTATATAGGAGATATTTTATTTCATCATCACCATGTCTGACAAACCTTTTAGGTATCAATCCACATCATCATTTGACAAATTTTTTAAAAGATGCTGGATTTTATCACTACATATGATTTTATATTTTACACTGTTCATCTTTTTAATATATACACTGTGATTTTATATTTTACACTGTTCATCTTATTATACACACTGTTCATATAATTTTACTTCTGTTTTTATCATATACACTGTACATAACTTTTTACATCATTTTATTTTTTACATTATGTATGTTGTTCTCTTTTACTTTTTTAAATGTCTTTTATATTTTATTATTTTACCTATTGTTTAACTTTTATTGTGTTGTTTACTGACCATCTGGATGGGTAAAACCCATCCAGAAGCTAGTCTTTATTTTTATACCTTTGTTTGGCGCAGTATGTCCCATTGTGGACCTTGCGCCATTAAACGGCAACCAACCAACCAACCAACCCGAACATCACATTCCCACCAATTCATTGGCCAAACTGACTTTCCAATTCCACCAAAGAAGGAATTCCACCTCTTTGAAAGCAGGTTTCTCCCAAACCATTTAAAACATGAAAAATCTCAAGAACCAGTTTCCAAAAAAGCGATTATCACCAAAACAAGGCGCAGAAACCGCTGTGTTGTTCACGGAATTTTTCTCCAAAACCAGTATAGGGAATCCGTATTCTACTCAATGATTCTAATATCTGTTCCATCGAATTAACACTTGAAAGAGTTTCCTTTTTAGCATAATTTTGTAACCATATCCACACGCATTTCCATTTTTGTATATTAGCAACGACATTTAAACGTCGTTGGAGATATTAGAGTGAACCCCGGAGGACCCTCCGTGGCCGAGTGGTTATGTCACTACACTGCTTATCATCTTCAAGCGTAGGAGAGCGGGTTCGATTCCCGTGCCGGCCCTGGGTGTTTTTCCAGTTCTTCGCACTGTAATTCTGTCATGTGCTGTGTTTATCTGACAAGGATTTACAAGCAGGCTTCGGAGAGCCAAGCATACAAATCTGATGTTTATGTTATCAATACTAATCAAGTAGACCCCTGACTAGTAAACTTTTTGCTTTCGAACATCATATCCTAGAACATCGCGCCTAGAGGTACAACTATAGTATTTCCCCTCAGCTAGATTTGGCGATTTTTCGTTGGCGCCGATTTGAACGATAACGATGTCGTTCTGGATTGCTTGCGATAGATATAACATGGCGGCCATTGCTTATTGCCGTTGCCGATGTTTTGATCGCGTGATATGATGGTGATTCGAGACCCGAATCAGAGTATCGATACTTTTTTCAGTTGTATCGAAACGTAACATTTACTGATTCATGCAGTATTCGGTCATTTTTTTATTACCATGCAAATTAATAATAAATTATAAACAAAATTAATCAATAGTAAAAAATAAAATACGACCGTTTTATATAATGATTTTTGTAGTAATTTAGGTGAAATATTATAACATCATTTCAACATCGTCTGCAGGCTGCATAGTATTTATTTTTTATGCCATCCGCGATTGTAATGATCGATAGATGGCGCTTTCTCAACACTGCAGTTGTTAGTAAACATTATAGACACGTGTGTTCCATTAGTGTTCTTTGTTATTCTACTTAATATTCGTACTATAATTTCTCCGCCATTACATCATGGAAAATTGATTGCTTTTGGAAAAAATACTTCAGTTTATTCAAAGTTCGATCGGAAGTAGATATTTAACTGAAGCTGAACAAATATTAGTTTCAAATCATCTGATTAATTCTTTACTTCCATTAGCCGAAGCGACTGAAATTTTAAATTTGTCATTTGGAAATAAATGGAAGCTCAATTCTGGATTTCTTGATCCTTTGGAGTTAGATTGTAGCACACAACAGTATGTGTTATCTTTTTTACCGTATTTATTCATTTTTATTCAATAAATATATGTGAAACTAAATATCGGCAAGCAATGGCGGATGTATGGAATTCGAATTAAACCACGTTTATTGTAATTTCACCTTAGCCCACCAGAGGGCGAGCATTTCATTACAATCGCGGATAGCAACTAGCGTTATGTTTTTTAATTACCATGGCAACCAGCTTATTAATTGATTATAAAGAGATAATTATTCATTGTTCTATTTCTATTTCACCCGGTGAAGTATTATTATACAAAAAAGGTCGTACTTTATTTTTTATTACCGGTTTATTTTGTTTAATTAATTTATTATTATTATTTACTATGGCAGCTAGCAGTAATGATTCTATAATGGAAATTGTTGAAAAATATAAAGATTTGTTGAGAAAGGATGTAAGAATGGTTGTAACGAGTGATAGAGCTGTATTTGGGAAAAAAGGTGAATGTAGTAGGATTTTTTTGAGTGAATTATTTAGAGACAGAGAAAGGTTTTTGGATTTTTTGAAAGAATGTGGATTGATTAAACGAAGTATGATTTGTGAAAAGTGTAAGAGTGATATGGTTTTTGGACCAAGAAAGAAAGTGACGGATGGATTTGCATGGAGATGTTATGGTTATGTTGATGTAAATGATAAGAGTAAAAGGTGTTCCGCCGAAAAATCTATTAGGTTTGGATCGTGGTTCTCGTCGAGCAAATTAAGTTTTGACGAAATCCTTTCTTTAACCTATGAGATTTTGATCGGCGAACGGACATGTATGATTATGTATCAAATGGGTTTTTCAAGTAATACTTCTGCTGATTGGAGACAGTTCATAAATGAGGTGATTTTGGATTATGTGGAGGAAAATTCAGAAAAGATTGGTGGTTTTGGAAAATTGTAGAAATTGATGAGTCGAAATTCGGTAAAAGGAATTATGGAAGAGGTCATTCTGTCGATGGCCAGTGGGTGTTTGGAGGTATTGAAAGGAATTCTGGGAAAATGTTTCTGGTGGCTGTGCACAATAGAACGAAAGAGACTTTGCTTGAATGTATTAAAGAATGGATAGAACCGGGAACGACTGTGTATAGTGATTGTTGGAAGGCGTATGAATGTTTAGGCAAGGAAGGATATGATCATCTAACAGTGAATCATAGTTTAAATTTTGTAGATCCTTCCACTGGCTGCCATACTAATACAATAGAAACAACATGGCGCCATGTTAAAAATACACTGCCGACCTACAGTCGCAAATGTGAATTTAAATTTTATTTGGCTATGTATTTGTTTCATAAAAGATGTCAGGAAAATAATGAAAATGTTTTTTTGAAATTTTTGGAAATTGTGAGAGATATTAGATGGGAGGACAGGAAAATTAAAATTAGTGATTAATATTGTTTACTTATAAGTACGGAACTTGTTTCTATTGTCTTTTTTTTGGCTAAGCTTTACTATACGGCACCCATTGCTTATTACCGTTGCCGATGTTTTGATCGCGTGATATGACGGTGATTCGAGACCCGAATCAGAGTATCGATACTTTTTTCTGTTGTATCGTAACGTAACATTGACTGATTCATGCATCGCTAATTAGGGGTATACAGTGATGTTTTTTTTTTTTTTTTTTTTTTTTTTTTTTTTTAATGCTCGCGAAGCGAGCAAACAGCAGAAAACATAGTGACCGAAGCTCTATGAATCTTCATGCTTTTACTGATTCATGCTCCACGAATTAGGCGCGTCCAGTGATGTTTTTTTTTTGGTTTTAATGCTCGCGAAGCGAGCAAACAGCAGAAAACATAGTGACCGCTGCTCCATGAATTTTCATGCTTTTAATGATTCATGCTCCACGAATTAGGGGCGTCCAGTGATGTTTTTTTTTGTTTTAATGCTCGCGAAGCGAGCAAACAGCAGAAAACATAGTGACCGCTGTTCCATGAATTTTCATGCTTTTACTGATTCATGCTCCACGAATTAGGGGCGTACAGTGATGTTTTTTTTTGGTTTTAATGCTCGCGAAGCGAGCAAACAGCAGAAAACATAGTGACCGCTGCTCCATGAATTTTCATGCTTTTAATGATTCATGCTCCACGAATTAGGGGCGTCCAGTGATGTTTTTTTCGGTTTTAATGCTCGCGAAGCGAGCAAACAGCAGAAAACATAGTGAAACATAAAAAAAATGTTTCATAGTGATGAAAAGTATTGTTTCATAACATTTTGATTCGATTCACGACGTTGTGAAACGATTCGCAGTACCGACTCACAAACTGAATCAAAACACCATCATACCACGTGATCAAAACATCGGCAACGGCAATAAGCAATGGATGCCGTATAGTAAAGCTGTTCCTTTTTTTTTTTTTTTTTATATAAATAAATGTACATATATGTACATTAAAAATAATTTTTTCCTTTTGTTAAAAATGTTAAACGAAATTCTAATTTGTATAATCATATTTTACCGGTAAATATAAAATAGCATTTAAACTGAATAACTGTATGGAATGTAAAAGCATAACGAAATTCATAAACATCAAGAAAGTAAGTCAATTTTAAATACATATTTGTTTTGTTATTATTAGAAATAAGTTCAATGAATTATTTTAATGATTCATTGAATGTATCGATACATTGTGAAAAACATATTTCGGTTTTGTTTACGTTAGAAATCCATGGCAACCACTTCAAAAGTAGAATTTACCCATAATCGCCAACGAAAAATCGCCAAATCTAGCTGAGGGGAAATACTATAGTTGTTCCCGCCTAGAATATACATGTGGCAAGCGCTTAAAATACTGCTAAAAAATGAACTTCCCAGATGGCGCTGCGAACAAATGTTTTGCTGAAATCCAAAAGCTGATTGGCTTTTCCCAGTTTCGTCTGCTCAATCATGTGATCTAAGCACATAATTAACCAACCATGAGTTTTTTAAGCAATAAAATCGATCGCACTGACCTCTGGTGAGAGGCTTAATTTTTAAGGCTCTGATTTGCTGGTCGCTTTCCACATAAGTATTCTAGGCGCTGTAACCATACATTTTCCAAACTGACTTTTCCACCGCCAAACCGACATTCTACTTCAAACAAGGCAAATTTCCTTTACCTTTGTTATAGTTTTCGTTTTATATTTCTGTTTTATATTTCGATTAGGTGTAAATTAAACATAAACCAAAACTTACACTAGGTGAAATGGAAAGCAAGTAATCTAATCCTTGTTAATGATTGAAAGCTGTTCTGTTTGACTTTTCTTTGGAGTTCTGGTGGTAAGAGAAACAATCTACTTAAAACATGCAAAATCTCAAGAACTAGTTACCAAGAAAGCGATTATCGCTAAAAGAAGGTGCAAAAACCGCAATGATGTTCGCAGAATTTTGTTCTTATAGTCAATACAGGTGAATCCGTATTTTACTAGTACATCTGCTCGATGGATGGTAATGATAAATCTGAGAAAGAAACTCTTTCAAGTGCTAATCAAATTATTAGCATAAGATTTAATCCTTAATAGTATTTTGCTAAAATAACTGCTGAGTGTCTATAGAAAAGCTATAAAAATTACTAAAAAAAAGATCATAACTGCAATATCTCAAAATATGCGCCTGTTTGGTGGTTTCATTTTTACGATTTTCACATTAAGAAGATTAAATACATGGAGATGTTATATTGCTTTGATAGCCCACATATGTGCGGGTTTTTTTCGGTTTAACATCGCACTAGCACTGCGCAATGGGTAATTGGTAATGACCTGGACGCACCCCTAAAGATGGTCCGCAGACAATAGCCCAAGGAAATCCGTACGAATTCAAACATTTGACAGTGCACACGAACTCCGTGCGAAGTAGAGTCCTTCAAAGTGCAATTAATATTTCTTTAAAATTGTAGTGTAGATATTTGCATAAATTTTGGTGTCAATGTTCGTAAAGTTATATACAATATGCTGCCAGAAGTGTGCACATATGTTTTCCAATTTTAAATATTTGTATTTTGGTTAACCTAGGGGGTTCATTGACGCCGGAGAGCCATCCCCTCCGTGGAGGATCAAAATTGTGATAGGGGTGAGCTCCACCTCCAGAACATCCTTAGGGAAAGTCCCAGACCGTCGTCAATTGCCCAATAGTGCAGTACCAGTGAGGTTAAACTCAACTTACCTACCTACCTATTTTAATTACAGTCGGTAACAAAAGTCTCCGAACACTAGCAAAAATTCCTATATAAAAAAGGTACACTTAATACAGTTTTGTTAAATAAATCCTTGTCGAATCCCGTTCTTAGTCAGTCTAAAAACTGGATTCGACAAGGATTTATTTCACAAAACTGCATTATGTGCACTTTTTTTACATAGGAATTTTTGCTAGTGTTCGGAGAATTTTGTTACCGACTGTACCTATTTTGATTAATTTATTTACTTGCTGATTTCATTTAATAAAACGTTAAGCCTGTCTAAATATATTTATTGTCTAAAAATTAATGTAAGCGCACATGCGTAGTAAATTTATTACAAAGTAAATCTGCCTTGGAGTGAGTAACAGATCGTCTACCAATTACTAGGCTGACCAAATCAGAGTACCTTTATAATAGAGAAGCGTTAAAAATTGCTACAATTATATATTTACGGATGTATTTTTTCATTCCTAATAAATAAGGACAAAAAATAAAATATCCCAGACAGCACAGAGAACTTGCATTAAGCTATCATCAACATTGACAACTCAAGTCAAGAAACTTGCATCGAGCTTGACATCTCAAACCTGTAAGTTTAATGCAAGTCAAGATCAAGAATCCTAGTTTACACTTGTCCCACTTGCTTTAGACTTGATAGTTCAAACACGAATCAAGTAATATATATCAAGCATGCACTAAATTTGCCACAGCTCATACGAATCAAGTAATACACATCAAGTATGAATAATACTTGATGTACGAAGTTTATCTTGTTGGTTATAAAAAGTTACGATGGATCACGTATAAAAGTTAAACAGTTTAATAAGTACGTATAGTTAAAAAGTACAGTCGGTAACAAAAGTGTCCGAACACTAGCAAAAACTCCGACCTAAAAAAAGTACACTTCATACGGTTTTGTTAAATAAATCCTTGTCGAATCTTGGTCTTAGTCAGTGTACAGTCGTCAGCAAAAGTATCCGAGCACTAGCCAATAATTCCGATATCAAAAAAAGTACACTTAAAACTGTTTTGTTAAATAAATCCTTGTCGAAACATGTTCTCAGACTGACTAAGAACATGACTCGACAAGGATTTATTTAGCAAAGAAGTATTAAGTGTACATTTTCTACACAGGGATTATTGCTAGTGCTCGGATAGTTTTGCTGCTAACTGTAAGAACATAATTCGATAAGGATTTATTTAACAAAATCCTATGAAATGTACTTTTTTTACATAGTACATTTCATACGGTATACACTATCATTTCATTTTTGATAGTGTTCGGACACTTTTGTTACCGGCTGTACATTCAAATAAATTTAAATTAAAAAATCGTATTTTTTAAAACGCAAAACTGTTTGTATATGACCAAAATGAAAGCATTTGAGCTGAGGTTGAGTGGGTTTTAAGTCGCGTCACAGCTACTGAATGAGCCATTGGAGTCAGTCTAGTACTCATCCCTACAGAATGTTTCGGGAAAGCATTTCAGCAGGCGCAAAAGTCTTTCAGCCAATACGAAATACAATTTTCTTTAGACGCAGTTGCGTTGGGCAATACGAACCATAGATGAACCAAGAATTCAGTAGAAACCAAGATTAAGTTTGTGTAGGTTTAATGTCACACTACACATACACAGTGAGCAATTGACGACGTCCTAAGTTCCGATGCTAAAAGTAGTCCGGTAACATCTCATTACAAATTTAATCTTTCACGGAGGGGATCGAGAAGAGAGGTTGAATGAGTTTAATGTCGCACTAGAGTTAGACATCAGACAATTATCCATTGTCTGATATTTACTCCAGTGGGTGGTCTGAAGACATAACATCCCAATTTTGATGCGTAGGGGATCGAAAAAAAGAAGATATCAGTGAGTTTCTTTCTTTTTTTTTTTTTTTTTTTTTTTTGCGTTTTACAAATTTTTGCCCCTAAAGATATTTTTGATAACTTCTTCCTTATTTAGATTGTCTTCCGTACATTCTAATGGTACCTAAATCTTTTCAATATGTTATTTTTAAGCGGTCGAAAAATATAAAAATTCGAGATTTTATTTCCCACACGATTTGCAGTAAATTAAAAAAAATATATCTAACATCTAAAATTTTCACATCGAGCGCAACTTTAGCAAAAATGTACTAAGTGCGAAGGAACGCTGAATTGTCAAAGTTACGATTTTTTTGCAAACACAAACTAAATAATTAACGAAATATGAACATAAAATGTCTTCTTTCCAACTTGTTTGAGAGGGTTCAACGTCACACTGGAGCTACACTGTGGGCAATTGACGACGGTGTGGAATTCACCCATAGTGATTTTCTGGAGACTTGCCATCATAGTCTTGTTCTCTGTGGAGGGGATGGTTTCCTCGATTTGGTAACCCACAGAGGAATTTGCGAAGTTGGAATACATTAAAATGAAACGCTTGTAAATGCAAAGGTAACACAGATCGACATGTAAAATTTTGATTTTATAGTTTTGTCTGATATTTGTTTTTGGTGTGCTGAATCCGAAAAGGAAGTCAGTTTTTCTATATCACGTATAGATTTTTGTCAATACACGGTGCCTACCTATATAATTTCTTCCATTACTCTTCCACCAATATAATTATATGGTAAGTTTTATAGTATGCTTTCATGATTCATTAATTATGGATACCTATTGTTGTAATAGCACAGCACTAATACGATGTAAAACCATACCAACCAACCAACCTATTGTTATGATGATATATGTATAGGCTGACCAGATCAAAGTACCTTTATAAAACAGAAGCTTTAAAAATTGCTACAATTATCCAATTATAGAAGTATTTTTTCATTCCTAATAAAGACTAAAAATAAAGTATTACTGATTAATAATTTACTTTCTACAGTTTTTTAAAACTTAGAAAAATGACTTCAAAAGCAAAGGACGTCCCCATTTGTCCCCAGAAAATAGGGACGTTTGGTCAGTATATATATGTAAGAAATTGAGTCGGTAAGCATCCTGTATTGATAAAAATCTATACGTGATAGAGAAAAATGGGCTGCATTTTCGATTTCAGCACATCAAAAAACATAAAGATCAGCTAAAATTATCAAATCAAATTTTGTCAACTTCAATTTTGTAGGCCTGTGATAATTAGAGCGAGAGTTTCAATTCGAACGAAATTTATAAGGTATTTATCAAGAATAGAGTTCGAACAACCACGTGACTTTCTTCTTAGCAACCGTACTTTGCTGAAGGACAACGCTAATTTTTCCATGCCTTTGGAAGCGTAGTAGTCGAATTTTTTTATGCTTCTACAAATACATTTACAACACTGTGTTACAGTCGGTAACAAAATTCTCCGAACACTAGCAAAAATTCCTATGTAAAAAAAGTGCACATAATGCAGTTTTGTTAAATATATCCTTGTCGAATCCAGTTTTTAGACTGACTAAGAACGGGATTCGACAAGGATTTATTTAACAAAACTGTATTAAGTGTACCTTTTTTATATAGGAATTTTTGCTAGTGTTCGGAGACTTTTGTTACCGACTGTACAATAAATTTGTAACACTATTCCGCAATGATAAACAATGGGTCCATGGGGTCAACTGTCCCTCAGCAAACAAATATCGTCTGCTCGTGACGTCATCTGTTAGAACTCTATAGGTGTATTACGTTGAAAGCAACTTCATGGAGGATCAAAATTGTGATATCAGGTCTTCTTTCCAATCTTGGTGTTGTGTCTCAGACCATCACCAATTGCCATAGCGTAGCACTAGCTTGACGTAAAAATAATTTAACCCTAACTCATTTCATTGCGAAAAATAACATGTTCTCTCAACTCCATCAATATTTGAAGCCACTTATCTTTTCGACAAGGCATGGTCATTATGTAATTAGTTGTGGCGTGTGTAGTTAGCTTTTTGAAGCGGGAATACTAATGGTAAGAAATTTTACTATAAACTCTGTATTTTTTAAGTGGTTTATATTTCATTTATATTATAGTGTAGTTGCAAATAAACTATTTTTCCACAGTGTATTCTTTTTCTGTTTCATAGATTGTTTCGCTTTTAAGAGTGTATTAGATAAGTGTCGAGTTCTCTGAGTGATATGCAATAAAACTTCGAGGTTTTTTTTTTTTTTTTTTAATTTCATAAAAGATAAAGCCATTGCTGTTTATTACAGTTCAAACCAATACTGACCAGCGTAGTTTTTCTTATAGGCAGTTATTAAATGTGTAGAACTATTATGGCTTTTGGGATTTTTTTTTTAATTTCCTTTTTCAGTGGCAGTTGTCAGCAATTATAAATAACCCTATCGATACTCATATCTGCATTTAATTAACTTCTGGATATGGAACGCAGTTCATAAATTTTATCTGTTCCTATGCAATTACTTACTACGGAGTGATAACTACTAAGGATGAAAGTAAATAATAGTATTATACTGTGTAATCAGTGTTACTATATTAGAAATTAAGAATGCTCAAATGTGGTTATTTATTTTCGGGCAATATTAAAGTGAAAACCCTATAAGAGTAGAAAGTTTGAGGGGGGGGACAGCTTGATTTAAAAACTATCAAAAGTGTTGTATAAATTAAATATGAACTATTTGTTGTCCATATTGTATTTGCCAAAATTAATTTTTAAGAAAATTGGCACTCCCCCCCCCCCCTCAAATCTAGATCAGTAAAGTTTACTAGTTTTTCAGTTCATACTGTCATATAATGTTATGTTTTTATTTTTTAGTTGTGATATACCTACTTATGATTTTTTTTACTTATGACTTTTCTATTTAATTTCCATAACTTTTTTTATGGACTTTTAAAGGGTCTCAAGATCTTTAAATTTAGTTTTCTGTTAAAATATCAAAGCATTCTCTGTAGTTATTCTTGTAAAGAACAAATTGTTATTAATGTAACCCAAAATTTTGAAAACTAATTTAGATTTGAGGTACAGTGTCCAGTTAATTTGTAAATGACATCTCTGTTATAAAAAAATAAATTCGTTAAAATACGTTCAATATGTTCAATTGAATCATTTAAAAATGTTCTTGAAATTGAAAAAAGTCTAAATTATGAGAATTGAAGACATTAAAATAAACACTAAAATATTACATGCAGTAAAATTCTCACGTCTATGCCATTTATAGATAAAATTTTAAGCTATTTGTTTTGTTGTTGTTATGGGGGGGGGGGGTTAATACAGGAGTTTTCAAATAATACATGCCCTGAAACACATTGAAAGCCAAATATAACTAATGTTGCAAATATACAGCGATTTTATTCTTTAAAATTTTTTTGTATACTGCACCTTTTTAAATACAAAATCCATTTACTTGTTAATCTAAACTTTTCGTATGGGTAACTTTTCTGTACGGTGTCCTTTCAAATGATACATGAAACATGTTTTTGGCGCTCCTTTTTTTAGCCAGCAGGTATTTTCATAGAAGGTAAATGATAGTATGTTACCACCTTTTTAATTGCTTACCTGTTGCGCTGGGGTTAATCATTGAAAGGAGGAAATGTCCTTAGGAAAAAAAGGAATGTCCAAAGGAGGAAATGTAGGTAACTTTCGCTCTCTTTAAACTTGGATCCTGGATATTTAAACCATACTGTTATATTAAATGTTAACTTTTAGAAATTTGTTTAGTTAACGGAAAATATTTATTTTCTAATGTTAAAATATATTTTAACTTTGATAAATTTATAAACATTTTAACCGTTATAAATTTTAAACAATGTTAAAAAAAATGTTTAATTTCTTAAATATCTACTAAATATTTCTTCGTGTATATGTAGACTATATCTAATATTGTTAATTACCTGACTGTAAACTAATCATTTAATCTTAAAGGAAATTTTTGTTTACAGAAAGATAACACTTAGTATTCATACCGATGCTGTCATCCAATGTTAGCTCTAAAATGTGATGTATTGCCTAAACCTAAATTTCTCATTATTGAAGATTTAGACAAATTCAGTGGACTTGAATTCATTGACAAGGACCCCCCATTCGAGGATTACCTTGCAATATTTGAAGACAAGAGGCAGTAGCATAAAGGTTCCGAAAGATCTACAGAGGCAACTGGACCGAAGTACTCTAAAATAGGAGCTGCTCTGTATTGGCATTCCTTTTTTAGCCAGTAGGTAGCGCTTATTAGGCGGTATATAATATTAATCGTCCGTCTAGTAAGTGCTTACCTGCAGGCGCGCGGGGAATACTGGAAGTCTTGTTTCCATGAAGGAAGTAGAGGTAACTTTCTCTTTTTAATCTACAAAGTTAATTCAAATGATTAAGGCTCAAAAATTTATTCAGGATTTGAATATAATTTTTTCGAGTAAGTCTTAAGTTCACAAAGAATCTTAAATGTGAAATTCAAAATTTTAATATATTAAATTTGATAGCATTAACGTTAATTTTTAATGTTTTTGATAAACATTAAAATACTTCTGATGTAGATATTAATTACCAGAATATTTATTAAACTAGTAATTTTCCACGTGAGCATTTTTTAAATCACTTAATACTCATACTGCTGCAGTCTTCTGATTTTCCTTCTGGAGGATGTCGACATGTGTTAGCCTAGAAGATCGCAAGATATGTTTACAATCGGAAAGCAAATCCAGCAGATTAAAGTCACTTGCACATAAACTCATTTGAAGATGAAGCCGGAAAGTTAGGGTTAGATGTTCTTCCGGATCAGTGACTTCTGAAACTCTCGTGAATGTGATATAAAGCTAATTTATTCCCTTCAGAACGGCTACTTGAAGCAATTTGCTCAGATCCGTTATTACAATCTATCTTAATTTCCAAGCTGCATCAAATTTGGAGATAAATATGAGCATGAGTCGAAATACTAACTTGCCCGAATTTTTTTTTTTTTTTTTTTTTTTTGGGGGGGGGGGGGGTAAACAACTTTCCCGTAACGGTATTCCTCGTAGACATAGCTCACTTGCGTTGACAATTCACCTCAACCTTTATCTATTATGACCAAAATAGTCACATAACGACCGTAAGAGGTCTCTCGGGCTTTAAAGATAAAACGTAAAAATAAATTACATTAACTCGCTTTTTAAACTAATATTAATCTAATTTAACTGTCTTGGAAACCACTCTGAAAACTGGAGGACTTTTCGAAAAGGAACAGCGTTGCAAAGAAATGTCGGTGCTTGTGATCAGCGAAACACACAATTAAATTACTGTTAGCGAGACCGCTAACAGCAATTATATTGACCAGCCCACCACGTATTTTAGTAAATGAAACTAAAGTTTGTCCCAGAAAGTTTTGCGCATATTTTGATAATAAAAAACACAGAACATTTAAATATATAAAACTTTGTGCATAATTAAGATACTATAGATTAATACTTATTTCATAAGAGAAAAATATTAGATTTCAAGAAAATGACTTTGCCATTTTTAAACTTTTTTGCACACTTGTAACCATAATTTATTGAAAATTGTGAATCTGTCGGCACGTCTCATACACTGATGGAAAAAAAATCCCAACACCAGGAAGGAGCTGTGCTAGATAAACGAAATTTGGTATGCGTGTTTATACGTCTGAAAGATGACGTCGATTCAAATTTCGAGCTATGCGCATAAGTGTGGCGCTAGTAGCGACACTATGAACATGCAAATGAGGTTTGCTTTAAATAAGCGCTGTAAGGTTCGTGATCGTTATTTACAGTTGAGATAGGACGTAGTGGGTTAATGTTAGTCAAGGATGCCTCTAAGAAGACGAAGAAGCCATTATCAACAGCTCACTGAGTTTGAACGAGGTCGTGTAGTAGGGCTACGAGAAGGTGGGTTTTCTTTCCGCGATATTGCAGAAAGACTTGGCAGGAATGTATCCACTGTGCATGAGTGTTGGCAGCAGTCATCAAGGGAAGGTACTGTCTCAAGAAGACCGGGTTCCGGGTGGCCACGTTGCACTACTGAGAGGGAAGACCGCCGTGTTCGGCGTATGGCTGTGGCTAATTGATTTATTCAATTTTTTTGCTACATCTTAAAGATAATGGTGTCTTGATATGCTTCAATGTTCTTTTTTTCTATAGTTTCATCACTTGTTCTACTTGGTCTTCAACTTCTTACATCTTACTTTATACTATGGGTTTCAAGACACTTGTTTATAGTTTGTGTAACTGTTCATCTTGATTTTACTTTTGCTATCAAATTGCATGCGTGGATAGAAATAAAAATCTTAGAAAGTTTTAGATTTTACTATTTCGATTTTATTCATAAAGATTTCCAAGCAAAAGAATAACAAATTATTCAAAGTCCAAACTTTTTATTCATATACAACTTCGGATGTAATAAGTTAACTCAAAATTGCTTTGCAAAACTTTCTGGGACCACCCATTATTTTTTGACAATTTTTTGAGTTGCGACATCTTACGAATTACAGCGTCACAACTTCAACCTCATTATAATTCGCTTTCGACAAAGCTTCACTGAAACTTTTGAACTGTAAAGTTATAAAACTTTAAAGTCGCTGTTAAAGTAACTTACGATATTTCTGCATTGAAACTGATTTAATAAAAAATGTAATATTGAGGCGCAAATAGTAACTCGTAGTTACTGTAAAATGAGTTTTATTTTATCTGATCTAAAAAAAAAAAAAAAAAAAAACTTTTTGAACTCGAAAGATTAAAATCAATTATAATAATGTATTTAAATGCAAATTCATACATGTCGTTCACAAATGCTATGTTCTGAATGCCATTAGATGTTTGAATGTTCAGTCAAAAAAAAAAAAAAAAAAAGCTGAACTTTAGGTATGGAATCTTCTGGAACATTGTCTGTCTTCTCTTCAGTTTCTTAAAATCTTCAGGTATTTGGGGGGGGGGTCTTCTATTAATTTTTTTAACATATTTCTCTTAGTGTAAGAATTTTGATTCATTGTTTGTCGTTAAATTTCATGGGGGCGGGGGGAAAAGAATCGATGTCTCCTGGAGCAAATGAGTTTGATATCCAAAAAAAATCTCAATGTAAAGATTTTGGACGCTGTAATAAATTCTTTGTCGCTGTCTTCAATATAATTCGGGCTGGAATCTTCAGAGGACGTCCTTGTAATTAGTTTTCATTTCTAAGTCAGACGAAGGTTTTGCTTAGTTTCAGTTTGAAGATCTATCGTCGTCACATGTCCTCCCAAGTCCTGGACTTATTTTTAGGAAGTGTAGGGACACTTTATTTTCTTTCTTAGACTGAAGTGTCGGTTTTCAACAGCTATTTGAAATAGTCTCTGAAAGACATTGTTTGCAAAGGACATGGAAATACTATAGACTCAAATAAAATGACAGTAATCTTCGGGTGTATGCGAACAACGTGTTCAGATACTCAGTAAATCTTAAACGATTAACTTGAAATTCTTCATAATGCTGTTTGACACGAATTTTGATACATTTTGTGTAGGCCTATGCATAATAATAAAAGTTTAGAATACGGTAAGAGGTTTTTATAAAGTTACACATATTAAAGGTTTTGGTATTTCACTTGTTCAGATGCCAATAGTGGTGCAAAACTGAGAAAAAGTTTAAACTCTTTATATTACCTCCACCCCCCCCCCCAAAAAAAAAAAAAGAAATTGAGAAGGCTATAACTTATATTTGTGGCAAATTTCTTTGTGACCATGAAGTTTCATTCCATATCTCCCCACTGTCCAGACTCTAACCCCCTTTTGTTATACTTCGTAAACAACATGAATATGAGAACGTAGTTGTTCCTAATTTTTCTTGGACTTGGCGAAATTCAGTAAAGTACTTCCATCATTTACTTTTTATAGAAAAAAAAAATATTCGCGTTACTTCAAGTAGCTCTTTGCCTATAAATTATATACACATCACATAGTGTATCAAAATTTATTACGTTAGGGAAAACACATGAATTGCACATTTGTACCTCCATCAATGTGTATAACACTAATATATTGAAATTCTGCTGTGTAGTCCTGCTGTGTACACGTTTATTTATCAGAATTCAGGAAAGTTTCAAATAACATTCTTCTATGAATACGTAATTGAACGCAGATTTTTTTGTAAGACACACAAGCAAACAGACACGAACCTAATTACGTATTAAAGTTCCCTAAACATAGTAAAACCCAAAATTTGAAGATTTTAAGCAAAAACATTATTTTTCTATTATGGGTAAGAGAATGTGCGCAAAACGAATGTAAAAGACTACAATAATTATTCTGAATACAGATAAAATTGTTCCCTTTTAATACATAAAAAATGATTACACTTCTTATTTAAAGAATTCTTTTCTGTAACATTTGATTGTATTAGCACAGTTACGCGTCAGTTTTTTTCTACTAATGTTCTGTTCTTTAATGCTTGGTAATTCTAACGTAACGTATTTTTCTGCATATGAGCATTTGTCACGCCAGTAAAAGTGACAAGTTTAAAATTAACAATTTAGATTTAGCGATTGAATCACATGAAGTGTCCTAACGGGCAAAAGTTTCATGTATGAAAATTTATTCACATGAGAGGTAAATGTGTTTTGTCATAAGGTTAGCCAGTGCTTTAAATTTTTCTCGTTAAAGACAGCATTTTTCATTTATTGCACCCCCGGCAAGAACAGTTAATTGTTCTGTTTGTCCCAATCTAACATATTTGGTGGTACGTCCTGAGTTGGACCTCCAAGCTATTTTCCCGAAAATAAACTGTTTTAAAATTCGCTTAATCTATAATATTCCTTCATGTACATTAGTTTACGAAGTAAGTTTTTGCATTGAAGGGTATAAGAAAATATTTTTTGTAATCGGCCATCGTTTGTATCATATGAAATGTTTTCAGTTGTCATTAATATTAACGCCTTTTCAGAGGTTATTTACACTGA
The DNA here is from genome assembly GCA_963930645.1 of Salticus scenicus. Classification (NCBI taxonomy): domain Eukaryota; kingdom Metazoa; phylum Arthropoda; class Arachnida; order Araneae; family Salticidae; genus Salticus; species Salticus scenicus. Next base: position 135,386,961 of record OZ005657.1, read on the forward strand.
TCTCAACATTGTATCTTGAGTTAAAGAAATGAAATTTTTCTTCATTTACGATCAAAAACTGGACAAATACACTAAAAATCATGTAATATGATTTCCCAAATCTGCTTTATAATCTTAAAAGGAAATTGATTTTTGACATTGAAGATTTCTTCAATATAACGCTGATTTAAAATTGTGAAATAAGATTATGGTCTATGCTATCATTGCTCTCTGGAAGAAAAATCTCAATTCCATTAGTTTATCTGCCTTTACATATTTCTTTTTTTCAAACAATCTATTTTTGGGCATTTATATTTTAAACACTACAAGCCAAAAATAGGTATTTGACTTCATACATTTTGTGCAAACAGAAGCAAATAATGAGATTTTAATTACTTTAACTGTTATATCATCTAAATCCATTTTATATTTGATTTATATAGTTGTATATAATACAAGGAATAAATAATTCGTTTTATACGGTGCGTGTAATATACACTCATGTCTATAAATTAAGGATAATGCTAGCTGAGGCAAATAAAGGTTCAGAAGCAAAACAAACATGACTTATTCATTCAGTCCATTTATTAAACAAAAGATCAAAAGCAAAAAAAGGTGATTTATGTAGGATACCATTTATAAAAACTAAGATTCTTGCTCCCTCAAGCAATTACAAAAAATATCTCTTACAAAAACTTAACTTTACAAGGTTGGTATGATGGTTAATACATTGTATGTCTCTCAGATGATGAAATACAGTCCTTACAATGCCTAAGAATGCTGAGTATTAAATTATTGATCTGATCTTGGGGAAGATTACTCTACTCAGTAAGCGATGCTCTCCGAAGTTCCGGTATACATGTAGGAGGTGGTTGACGGACTACAACTCATCGGAAAAGCATGTCCTACACATGCTCTATCGGATTCTAGTCAGGTGAGAATGCTGGCCATTCCATGCGAGTGATAGCTTCAGATTGTAGGCATCTGTGTACAACGTTTGCACGGTGCGAACGCGCATTGTCATCCATAAACGCAAATTCTGGGCTCATGGCACTCCTAAACAAACGTACATGTTGTTCCCGGATGATGTCCCGATAAAATTAGCCTATCATTCTTCCGATTTGAACATGCAGATCTGTTCTGGTGCTCAATATGATCGCCCCCCCCCTTCCTAAAACGAGCACTCCTGCCCCACAGTATCGGTGTCGTTCAATGATGTTTTGGTGGTAACGGGTACCTGACGTTCTATATATGAAAGTCTGGAGTGAATCACACTGTAAGCTAAACTTGGACTCGTCGGAAAACATCATACAAGCTCACTGTGCCGCTGTCCACGTTGCATGTTCTCTACTCCAAGTTAACCGCTGGCACAGTGCATTGCCGTGAGTGGAACTCATCTAACAGGCCTGCGAGCATATAGACCGATATCTCCCAAACGTCTATACACGGTTTGTCTTGAAACTGTGGCACTCATGGCTGCAGACAGCTGACGAGACAGGTCTGATGCTGTGCTTTGTCTGCTTATTTTGCCAGTTACTGCCAAATACCGGTAGTCATTCGGCATTGTAACTCGGGGCCGACCAGTACTGTAACGTCGACTAGTATTTCCATCATTTTGAATCGTTGCCAAAGCCTAGAGATGACACTTTGGGCAATTATAAGTTCCCCCCAATTCTAGTCGGCCAATAATTCTACCACGTAAAAAAATATCTGCATGCGTCCTCTGTGTCATAACCATTCGGTTGTGGCACTGAGCAGCACACAGAACGATTGTGAACAATTTTACTTCTTTGCTCCCATTCTTTATCTACCCCTTCTTATACTTTCGTCATTGTAACATAATATCGGCGTCATCTGATGGCTTCCTATAATTTGCATATTATTCTTAAAAATGTGTGTGGTATTTCTACAGGTGAAAGTTTTGCATTAAAGTTCGATTTCAGTGTGAATCTGAATTATCCTTAATTTATGGACATGAGTGTATTTAAAGCTGGTTTTAGGTAGTGTGGTCATTTATAACAAAATAGGCACTTGCGTAAAAATTTAATGCTTATTAGGAAATTCAAGCAGTTCTAATTTATATACATTTTATTGTAAACTGTTAATAAAACTTCAAAACCTAATCATTTAATCTGTGTAAAAACTTGAAGGTGACGAGACAAAATACATTTTAATGACCCAATTATTTTGTTTAATTTATCAGCTCGTTTCTCATTTATATGGATATAGTAAATCTTTGCACAAAACAGAATCTTTTATTTTGGTAGAAGAACACTATCTTCTATCTAAAAGAACGTGTCAAACGAGATCATCTCAAATATGGAAAATATTTAAACAGACCTTCTAGACTGCAATCTAAAACAAATTTCTCTAGCTCTGAAACCAGGATTTTGCTATCTGAATCTTACGAATTAAGGTATTTTACTATTGAAAATGCCTTTATTATCGAGCCAAATCAGTTGCATTTGGCAAAAAGTTGTTTTAAAAACTTCTTTATGCCTCAGTTCATTTTGCTTGAAAGATAGCAAACTCCATTAACCCTCCAAGTGCTGATCACTTCACTCTTAAGTGCTAAGCAATTTTAATGCACCGTGCAGATATGTAAAATAGATTGATTTCTAGATTTTACGAATCGTCTCACTTCGAGGGTTAAAAGTACCCCTCAATGTCCTAATAAATGTCCCATCGAAGTCTCGGGAAAAACAATTTTGTCTTCTCAAGTCGTACCAATATTTCGAACTGTCATTACCATGTGGATAAATTCCTTATTTTTTCGTCAGAGAAAAACTACTTGAAGTCTAAAATTACGTTTAAGTTTATTACAAATGTTGCGTTTTTATGCACGGGTAATGATGGAGGTTTAATAAGTTATAGTGCGGAATTCTAGCCTTTTTAATAGTGTTCCAAATAATTTTTCTACAAATTTAATTGTTTTAACCCTCGCTTTTCCAAGATGGGGTTATTTTGACCCCATTTTACAGTTGAAATTCAGTTAAGCCCACCTCATTCAAAAAGTGCGCTAATTCGCCAGAGATAGCAAACGTAACTAGTGGAATGTTGATCCTTCTAAACCATAAAAAAAAGCCGCGGTGCTGGTGATTTTCGCCAAACGTGCCAAGCGGCACCTGAAAGAAATTTTTCTGCAGTAACGCCTTGATCTTAAGAAAGCGAGGATTAAGGTATGAATTTCTTCTTGTGAGGTAACTTGGACAGAAAAATCACCAGATTTGGTAATCTTAGTACGTTTAATTCCAACTTTGATGTTTTTCGGATTCAGGTTGGTTAAGTTTGCTCATGTTCCTAAAAGCTTTCCTTTCTGTTCAACAGTTGTCTTTCTTTGTTACAGAAGACTCTTTCACAACTTCTGAAAAAGCAGTTTTTATTTTTTAGATCATTTATTTCATTGTTTTTAAACGCGATGTCTCTCAAGTTCCAAATAATTAACCAATAAGTTAGAGATTATATCAGTTAGTGTATTTAAATGGCTGGAATTTTTGAATAGATGTGTTTTGTATCGGATAGAATTTTAACCTCATTTCTGGCTTCAAAGAGCTCCAACAAAATAGGATGAGATGGTAAACTAGTCATGTTCCCAATAATATGACAAAAGAAAAAAGGGAAAGCAAATTTTAAAAAACACCAGAATTAAAGTCCTTATGGACAGCTTGCCGTTTCATTGTTTAGCCAACCCTAGTGTTCCCCCAGGGGGGTACCTTCTTCAGGTATTCAGGGGGAGTCACGCACCCCGGGCCCGAGTGATCTTTTTTTTCTCTTCTTCTTCTTTTTTTTTTTTTTTTTTTTCCTTCTACCTTCCTTTCTTTTACTTTTTATTTATTTTATTTATTTTTTATTTTTATTTTATTTTTTTTATTCTTTATTATTATTATTATTATTTTTTTTTGCTAATAAGATTTTGGCTTTTTGTCTTGCTTTTTTGTCCTTGTTAGTTTTTTGGTTTTTACTGCCAATAAGGTTTTGGTACTTGTTCCTGTTTATTGTTCTTGTAAAAAAAAAAATAAAATGGAAAAAAAAAAATAAAAATTTGAAAAACTTACAAAAAAAAAATGAAACTACTTACCTTGTTTTACTCACCTTGTTGGGTTCTACTTACCTTGTTTATTTTTCACTCACCTTTATTTTTTTGGTCTTTTTCTTGTTGGTTCTACTAAAAATAATTAACTTCTAAAACATTAACCAAGCTATGTCCGGTGTAGATGTGGCGCTGGTTATTGGGTTGGCGATTTGGTGAGGGTCTCACGGTAGTCTAGCCTTGGGAGCACACTGGGAGACTGGTGCCCTTGGTGAAGGTGAGACAACGGTGACTACTCGAACGAGAAACACCGGACTAACACGACTACCACATGTGATTCCCAATCTGGGTCGACGGTCTGGTAGCTGGTGAGTGGTTATGGGTGTCCCAGGGAGCGATTCTGAAAACCCTTTGCTTTTACGTCTGTTCAAGAAACGGGCTGACTTGTGGGACTAAGGAAACCCTCGACCCTTTCTTCTTATCTCAATATGGCGACAACTAAAGGAAATACGAATAATGCGTCTGGCTCGAGCCAAGCTATCAAAAATTCAAATGAGAAATCTTGGGGAGATAGAGTGGAAGAGTTTTCTTCCACCCTTAATGAGACGAATGTGTTTGTAAATTGTGAAGCTACATTTTTTGTTGTAAAGAGGAAAGAAGGAGATTTCTCAAAAACATCTCCTTTCTTAATACAAAAGGCACTGCAATCTATAATGGGTGATCCAAAATCAGTCAAAAAACTTAGATCAGGGGAATTACTAATAGAAGTTGAAAATAACAAGCAAGCTCAGAGTTTAAAAAGATGTTCCTTTTTTGCAGACATACCTGTCATTGTTACTCCTCATAGAACTTTGAATATTTGTCGTGGTGTTATCTCCGAATCTGACTTACAGTTCATACCAGAATCAGAAATCCTTGAGAACCTTAAAGAACAAAATGTTATAGCAGTTAGACGCATTTCCGTTTTTCGAGATGACAAACAAATACCTACCAAGCATATTATTTTAACGATAGACTCTCCTAAACTTCCACGCTCTATAAAAGCCGGTTATCTCGAATGCCCCATTAGGCCATATATTCCGAATCCACTACGCTGCTTCAACTGCCAACGCTTTGGACACTCTAAAACTTCATGCAGAGGAAAACTGACGTGTGCCCGTTGCAGTGCCATCGGCCATGACAGTCAAAATTGCGAAGCCCCAGCCCGTTGCATTAATTGTAAAAATGATCACCCATCGTACTCCAAGTCTTGTGAAAAGTGGAAAATAGAAAAAGAGATTCAGACGATTAAAACTAAAGAAAATATATCATACCCTGAGGCAAGAAAAATAGTTGAATCAAGAACACCCATCATTGGAAAATCATATGCTTCTGCTACTTCCATCAAAAAAACTTCTAGAACAATAGCTACACAAACCAGCTCTCCAGTTGAAACTGCTTTACTTAATTCTCAAAAATTGCAACCTAAGCCTAATCAGGCCTCAAATTCCACACAGTCCTCCAATGGTACTCCTATGGAAAACTTACGAATCAATCCCTCAAATATACAAACCAAACCAAGTCAGACAGCTACCTCCACACAGTCTTCTTTACCTAAACCAACAACTTCAAAAAAATCTCCATTAATACCAAAAAATGTTTCGTCTGACAGGGGACATTCCTCAGTCTCCCTAAAAAATTCTAATTCACCCTTGCGTTCCCATATCATAAAGAAAAAGAGAATTGCAAAATTGCCCACTCCAAATTCAAACAAAACAAAAAAGATAAATCTTACTAAACAACAGGACTTAATAACCCTTCATCCTTCTGATGGGGAAGGTATGTCTACCGCATCAGAGGATAATGACGTGGATGTTTTAATCTAAAAAAAAAAAAAATCATAATGACTAATTTCATTTCTTGGAATTGCCGAGGTTTTACAAATAAACGAGATGAAATCAGAGAGATCATTTCTGATCATCGACCCATTTGCTTTGCCTTTCAAGAGACCTACTTAAAACAAAATGATATTGTAAAAATTCGTGGCTATAACTGTTTTAGAAAAGACTTTATTCATTCTGACAGGGCTACAGGTGGTGTAGCTCTTCTTATTTCTAATAATGTACCTCACATTAATATTTCTTTAAATACTAATATCCAAGCTGTAGCAGTCCAGGTCCATATTCACATGCTTGTCACTATTTGCAATATCTATATACCCCCAAATATGACTCTCAGCCCTCATGATCTCAATAATCTTGTTTTGCAGTTGCCAACTCCTTTTGTCTTTCTTGGAGACTTTAATGGGCACAACCCACTTTGGGGTAGTCCTGACACTAATCAGCGTGGTCAAGTTATTGAGGATTGTGTCACAGATAATAATCTATGTATTCTAAATAATGGGGACAATACATATTTTCATGAACCTTCCAGAACATTCCATGCAATAGACCTAGCCATTTGCTCACCCACTCTGTATCCATATTTTAATTTCTTCGTAAGTAACAATCTACATAATAGTGATCATTTTCCTTTATTTTTATCATTTCATAATTTTAATGAACATCGACCCGGAAACCCACATTATATTTATGACAAAGCCGATTGGGCTGCCTTCACCATTAATGCTGTAATTACACATGACATGATTGGAGGTGATATTAACAAGGCTGTTACCGATGTGACTAATTGTATCATGAACTCTGCTAACATTTCTATCCCAAAATCTTCTGGCCGCCACAATAAACACTCAAAGCCCTGGTGGGATGAAGAATGTAATGCTGCAAAAAAAAAGCAACAAAAAGCATGGGGGATTTTTAGGCGGTACCCAACGACTGCCAACTACATGGCATTCAAGAAAGCAAAAGCAAATGCTCGAAGAATCCGCAGAAAATCACAAAAGGAGTCCTGGGTTAAATATGTTTCCAGCATTACCTCCAATATAAGCAGCAAACAACTTTGGCATCGTGTCAAGAAAGCAATGGGAATTTATTCTAATCAAAGTATTTCCTTTTTAAAATATAATGGCCAAACCATAACATCAACTAAAAATATAGCAAACACCATTGGTAGGTCTTTATCTGACATATCCAGCTCTAATTCCTATTCTGAACCTTTTTTGTCATACAAACATAATTCTGAGCGTTCATCAATTAATTTTCACTCCCGTTCTTCACCAGAGTACAATAGTCCTTTTACTGAAAATGAATTGCAAAATAGTTTGAAAAATTGTCGTAACTCTGCTCCTGGACCCGACGGTGTTACCTACATTATGATTAAACATTTATCAAAACTGTCTCTTAAAAATCTCCTTCATCTTTACAATAGGATCTGGACTGAAAATATTTTCCCTGTTGCTTGGCACGATGCTATTGTTATTCCTTTTCCAAAACCAGGTAAAGATGCTACTGATCCAAAAAATTACAGGCCCATTGCTCTTACAAGCTGTCTTTGTAAACTACTCGAAAAAATGGTAAATACTAGATTGGTTTTTATTCTTGAAAAAAATAATTTTATTTCTCCATGGCAAAGTGGTTTCCGACGAGGCCGTTGTACGGTTGACAATATTTTATTATTAGAGACATATATCCGCAAAGCTAATGTGAGACGTAACCATTTGGTGTCAATTTTTTTCGATATAGAAAAAGCTTATGACAAGACATGGCGCTATGGTATTTTAAAAGATCTTTTTAATTTGGACTTCAGGGGGAATCTTCCTATTTTTATTGAAAATTTCTTAAGGGTCAGACGCTTCCAAGTTCGTATTGGATCAGTTCTTTCAGATTTTTATTTTCAGGAAGAAGGTGTACCTCAAGGCAGTGTCTTGAGTGTTACACTCTTCTCTTTAAAAATTAATGACATCCTCAAAGAAATTCCACAGAGTGTCCACGGCAGTCTATATGTTGACGACCTGCAGATATCTTGCCAGGGAAATGACATGCGCTTCATTGAACGCCAATTACAACTTGCCATCAAGAATATCATTAAATGGACTAATAAAAATGGTTTTAACTTTTCTACTGACAAAACACAATGTGTGCATTTTTGTCGTAAACGAGGTCTACATCCTGATCCAGAGATTTTTATGAATGACAATCCTATTTCTGTTGTTGACTCTGCTCGATTCTTGGGTGTAATTTTTGACAGAAAACTCAATTTTAAATCTCATATATCATATTTAAGGACAAAATGCGAAAAAACATTAAATCTTTTAAAAGTACTATCAAACACTTCTTGGGGTGCAGATCGCATTTCTTTATTGAGAATCTACCACTCTGTTATCCGTTCAAAATTAGACTATGCCTGTGAAGTATATGGGTCTGCTCCTAGTTCTTATCTTAAAAAACTAGACACAACCCATCACAGTGCTCTTAGGATATGCTCAGGGGCCTTTCGCACCTCTCCTGTGCTTAGTTTGTATGCTGACTGTGTGGAGCCTTCTCTCACTGACATCAGACAAAGACTTTCATGTGAATTGTACTTTCGCATCCTCTCACATCCTAATCATCCTCTTCATTCACTTTTAAATACCAACGATCATAATCTTTATGTGAATCGCCCGTCTTGCATCCCACATTTCGCTCTTAGAATTAAGAACTTTCTTGCTGGCACCTCTCACATTCATACCAAAGTTCGTCCTCGGTCTCTTTTAAACATGACACCTTGGAATTTCCAGCCAATTTCCTGTCTTCATCCATTTAAGGGGTTTGACAAATCTAACACAGATGCTTCCATGTTTCAAGCACTTTTCTCATCTCATCGCTCTGAATATAAGGACTATGTCGAGATTTTTACTGACGGCTCCAAGACAAGTAATAAAGTTGGCTGTGGTGTCGTCACTGGCAACACCACGTATAGCTATGAACTCCCAAGCTCTTTTTCCATTTTTTCTGCAGAGTTTTTTGCAGTTGAGGTAGCTTTAAACATTATTTCGTCTCACTGCAGCAAAAAATTCATTATCTATACGGACTCAAAGAGTGTTCTTGACTCTCTTTCTTCTATCTCTTGCACTCTTTCTTTTATGTCTGTTTTAAAAACATATAACGACCTTCTAAAAAGGGGATTCAGTATTTTATTTTGTTGGGTTCCTGGACATGTTGGTATTAAAGGCAATGAAATAGCAGACAAGGCCGCAAAGCAAGCTTCCATTTTTTTAAACTGTCCTATTCCTTATGACGATGTTAAGCATAGCCTCAGGAGCTATTTCAGAGATATTTGGCAAAGGGAGTGGAACAGTCAAATTAATAACAAATTACATGATATTAAACCTCAAATTGCAATCTGGCCAACGTTTACTCCTAGGAAATATGATGTACTTATTACCCGTCTACGAATTGGGCACACTAGGCTTACTCATAAGTACTTATTACTTCGACAGGCGGAGCCGACCTGTCCCAAATGTCACTACCATACACTTACCATTCGCCATATTCTCACTGACTGTCCTTGCCTTCGTCATATGTATCGGCAATATTTTAATTCATCCTCACCAAACCTGACGAACCTTTTAGGTAGTTCACCTCATTATCATTTGACAAATTTTTTAAAAGACGCTGGTTTTTACTATGACATTTGATTTTATTATTTACACTCTTCATCTCATTCTACATCAGTTTTTATTATCTACACTGTTCATTACAATTTACATCAGTTTTTATTATCTACACTGTTCATTACATTTTAAATCTGTTTTTATTATCCACAATGTTTTTTATGACTTTGATTTTACCTTTTACCTATTCGTTTTTAATTTGTGTTAATGACAAACTGGATGGGTAAAACCCATCCAGAGGCTAAATTTTGTTTAACCCTTTTTTGTTTGGCGCAGCATGTCCCATTGTGGACTTTGTGCCATAAAAAGCCATCCATCCATCCAACCCTAGTGTTGCCCCACTTCCCCCAAACCATGTTGAGGTTACCAAAGAGGCACTAACTGACCACCAGGCTGCGGATAAGGCAGGCAAGTAACACGCAGTGAAAGAAAAAACAGCGCATAAGCTCACAATACAGCGCTTTCACAAAGAAAACCAGAACACAAACTAAATATCTGCTGCCCCAAGGGGTTACTTCTTGGGGAAATTGAACATTTCTGTCCCAAATAATTACTTCAGTCAGCTTAACATACGCCACATCCTGACCGAATCCTCTTGTCTGTCATTTTTATAGGCAATATTTTGAATCATCTTCACCAAATCTGACTAGCTTTTTGGGTAGAAATCCACATTTTAAACTGATTAATTTTTTAAGACTCGGATAAAAATAAAATTTCACAGTAAATTCCTAGTTATCTTGCGCTATTTTGTATTCATTGTCATAATTTACTTATTTTCTTAGTGACTTTCGTTTCTTGACGATGTGGATGGGGGAGCCCCCATCGAGATGTTTTATATCTTATGAGAGTTCATTTTTTATATTTAACTTGTATGCCTCAATTAGATTTTAATTTCTAACCATTTGAATGGGAACTCCCATCAAGAAGCTTATTCTCCCCCCAGGGATTACCTTCTTCAGGTATTCAGGGGGTATCGCGAAGCCCGGGCCGAGTGATCTTTTCTTTTCTCCTTGCTATTTTTTTTTTTTTTTTTTGTTTGTGCATTTTTTTTAATTAAATTCTCATTTGTTCACTTTTTTCAATTGCCAATAAGTTCTTGGTCTGTTTTTTGTACTGCCAATAAGTACTTGGTCTCTTTTTGTTTGCTTCAATTCTATTCTTAAAAACATAAATACAAATTTTGCAGAACACAAAAATATGGAAACACTAACAAAGTTCCACTTACATTTTTTTGTATTGTATGTTAACTTACCTCTTTTGTTTCTGCGTTGCTTGTTTATAAAATATATATATATATATATATATATATATAAATTACATTAACTACTAATCCATTAAGTTTAGTCTGGAGAAGGTGTGGCGCTGGCTATCAGGGAAAGATTTTCTGAGGGTGCCACGGTAGTCTACCCTTGGGGTCACACTGGGAGACTGGTGCCCTTGGTGATAGTGAGACAACGGTGACGACTCGAACGAGAAACACCGGACTAACACGATTACCACATGTGATGCCTGAACTGAGTCGGCGAACTGGTAGCTGGTGAGTGGTCATGGGTGTCCCAGAGAGGTTTCTTAAAAACCCTTTGCGTTTGTGTGTTGCAAGAAACTCACCCCTTTTACTTTTTCTCTCTTAATATGGCTACAAGTTTAGGAAATTCTATTAATGCATTTGGCTCGGGCCAAGCTAATAAAAGCTCAAATGCTAAATCTTGAGCAGATAGAAGAATTTTCTTCCACTCTTAATGAAATTAATGTATTTGTTAAGTGTAAGGCTAGATTTTTTGTGGTTAAAAGAAATGAGGGAGATTTTACAAAAACATCACCCTTTCATATACAGAAATCGTTGGAGTAAATAATCGGTGAACCTAAATCTGTAAAAAAAAACTTAGATCTGGAGAGCTGCTCATAGAAGTGGAAAATGACCAACAAGCAATGTACCAAAATCGCTAATATATCTGTTACAATAAGTATGCATAGGACATTCAATATTTGCCGTGGTGTGATCTCCGAACCCGATCTTCGATATAAACCAGAAAGCGAAATTTCAGAACCTCAAAGACCAAGATGTTATTGCAGTCAAAAACATTTGTTTTTCAAGATAATAAGCCTATACCTACCAAACACATTATTCTAACAATACTCTCCTAAACTCCCACGCTCAATAAAAGCCGGTTATCTTGAATGCCTCATCCGTCAGTATATTCCAAATCCCCTACGCTGCTTCAATTTTCAACGCTTTAGCCACTCAAAAAACCCCCCAGGGGGGTACCTCCTTCAGGTATTCAGGGGGAGTCACGCACCCCGGGCCCGAGTGATCTTTTCTTCTCCGTTTTTTTCCCCTCCCCTTCCTTCCTCTCTTTATTATTTCTTTAACTATTTTTTTTTTTTTTAGTTTTTGGCTTTTTTTTACTGCCAATAAGTGTTTGGTATGTGTTCTTGTTTATTGTTCTTGTAAAAAAAAAAAAAATTGAAAAAATTGAAAAACTTACAAAAAGAAAATGAAACTACTTACCTTGTTCTACTCACCTTTTCGGTTTCTACTTACCTTGTTTTTTTTCACTCACCTTTATTTTTTGGCCTTGTTCTTGTTGGTTATACTAAAAATGCTTAACTTCTAAAACATTAACCAAGCTGAGACCGGTGTAGATGTGGCGCTGGTTATTGGGTTGGCGATTTGGTGAGGGTCTCACGGTAGTCTAGCCTTGGGAGCACACTGGGAGACTGGTGCCCTTGGTGAAGGTGAGACAACGGTGACTACTCGAACGAGAAACACCGGACTAACACGACTATCACATGTGATTCCCAATCTGGGTCGACAGTCTGGTAGCTGGTGAGTGGTTATGGGTGTACCAGGGAGCGATTCTGAAAACCCTTTGCTTTTCCGTCTGTTCAAGAAACGGGGTGACTTGTGGGACTAAGGAAACCCTCGACCCTTTTTCTTATCTCAATATGGCTACAAGTAAAGGAAATTCGATTAATGCGTCTGGCTCGGGCCAAGCTATTCAAATGAGAAATCTTGGGCTGAAAGAATGGAAGAGTTTTCTTCCACCCTTAATGAGAGTAATGTATTCATAAATTGCGAAGCTTGATTTTTTGTAGTGAAGAGAAAGGAAGGAGATTTCTTTAAGACTTCTCCTTTTCTAATTCAGAAATAAATTCAATCGATAATGGGTGATCCAACAACAGGTGAACTGCTAATTGAGGTCGAAAATAACAAGCAAGCTAATAACTTAAAAAAATGTACCCAATTTGCCAATATACCAGTCACAGTAAGTATACGTAGAACATTGAATATCTGCCGTGGTGTGATTTCTGAACCAGATCTACAGTATATCCCAGCAAATGAAATACTCGATAATTTGAAAGACCAAAAGTTATTGCCGTTAAACGAATTTCAATCTTTCGTGATAAGAAGCCTGTTCCCACCAAACACATTATTTTGACAATAGATTCTCCTAAAGTTCCCCAATCAATCAAAGCTGGATACCTTGAATGCCCTATAAGGCCATACATCCCTAACCCTCTAAGATGTTTCAATTGCCAACGTTTTGGCCACTCAAAGACCTCTTGCCGTGGTAAACTAATATGTGCCCGTTGCAGTGCAATTGGCCATGCCCATGACAGTGAAAATTGTGAAGCCCCTGTCTGTTGTGTTAATTGCAAAAAGGATCACCCATCTTACTCAAAATCATGTGAAAAATGGAAAACTGAAAAGGAGATACAAACTATTAAAACAAAACAAAACATATCGTTTTCCGAAGCACGGAAAATTGTGGAATCAAGGACACCCATTGTTGGAAAATCATATGCTGCTGCCATAGTTACCAAAAAAACATATCAGTCTATTGCAATCCAAACTGACACGGTTCATAATACTAGCTCTCCAGTTGTAACTGAATTAAAGAATTCCCCAAACTTACAATCCAATCCAAATCAGCCTTCTAGCTCTTCACAGTCATCTTCATCCAAATCAAGAAACTTAAAGAAAATGCCACAAACTACTAAAACCTTATTGTCTGAAAAATGTCTTAACTCTACCTCTGTAAAATATTTAAATTCACCCTCTAATCTCAATATCAAGAAAAAGAAACTAACAAAATTTCCCACTCTCACTACAAATAAAAATAATAAAGTCAACGTTCCAAAACAAAAAGATACGATCAGCCTCCATCCTTCTGATGGGGAGGACGGAATGTCTACTGCATCAGAGGACAATGACGTAGATGTTATAATCTAAAAAAAAAAAAGACCAATTTCATTTCATGGAATTGCCGAGGTTTTATAAATAAACGTGATGAAATCAGAGATATCATCTCTGATCATCGGCCTATATGCTTCGCTTTCCAAGAAACATACTTAAGACATCACGATAAAGTCAAAATTCGTGGTTATACCTGTTTCAGGAAAGATTTTACAGTCTGACCGAGCTACAGGTGGGAAAGCCCTTCTGATTTCTAATAATGTACCACACTCCAATATACCTTTAAATTCGAACATTCAAGCTGTTGCTATTCAATTACTCTCATCTATTAATGACCGTTTGCACTCTCTATCTTCCAAGTGCATCCATAAACCAGCATGACCTCAATAGCCTTATTTCTCAACTTCCAACTCCCTTCTTAATACTAAGAGATTTCAATGGACATAATTCGCTATGGGGAAGCCCTAATAATAACACCCGTGGTCAAATCATTGAAAATATTATTTCTGACAATTCTTTGTGTATCTTAAATAATGGGGACAATACTTACTTTCACGAACCTTCTAGGACTTTCCATGCCATTGACCTTGCCATCTGCTCTCCCAATCGATATCCATATTTTAATTTTTTGGTGAGTAACGATCTACATAGTAGTGACCACTTTCCTTTATTTTTATCCTTCTATAATTTTAACGACCATCATCCTGGTAATCCACGCTTTATTTATGACAAATCCGACTGGACCTCCTTTACTATGAAAGCTACTATTACGCAATCGATGATTGAGGGTGATATTGGCAAAGCAATTGCTGATGTCACTAACTGCATCATCAACTCTGCTAACATCTCAATTCCAAAATCGTCTGGTCGTCTTGCTAAACACCCAAAGCCTTGGTGGAATGAAGAATGTAACACTGCAAAGAGAAAGCAACAAAAAGCATGGGGCATTTTTAGGCGTTACCCAACAACTACAAATTATATTGCATTCAAACAAGCAAAGGCCAGTGCACGGATAATACGCAGGAAAGCTCATAAAGATTCCTGGGTTAATTACGTTTCAAGTATTACCTCCAATATTAGCAGCAAAAAATTGTGGCATCGTATCAAGAAAGGAATGGGTATTTATACTAATCATAGCATCTCTTTTTTAAGAGAAAATGGCCAAACTGTTACCTCAACCAAAAATATTGCAGATACCATTGGTAGAACATTATCTAACATATCTAGTACAAATTCCTATTTTGAACCCTTTCTGTATTTCAAACGTAATTCTGAACGCTCAACAATAAACTTTATGCCCCGCTCATCACCAAATTACAATACTTTATTTACAGGAAGAGAACTGAGAGACAGTTTAAAACGTTGCCATAACTCAGCTCCTGGGCCTGATGGAATTACTTACATTATGATCAACCATTTATCCAAAGCGTCCCTTAATAACCTGCTTGTTCTCTATAATAGAATCTGGGCTGAGCATATATTTCCTGCTGCTTGGCACGATGCTATTGTTATTCCTTTTCCAAAGCCTGGCAAAGATGCTACCGATCCAAAAAATTATAGACCCATTGCTCTAACTAGCTGCCTATGTAAATTGCTTGAGAAAATGGTAAATACTAGACTGGTTTATATTCTTGAAAAGCATAATTTAATTTCCACTTGGCAAAGTGGTTTTCGACGGGGCCGTTCTACGGTTGACAATATTTTATTATTGGAGACAAATATTCGGAAAGCAATTGCAAGACGTAACCATTTGGTGTCAATTTTTTTTTATATGGAAAAGGCCTATGACAAGACATGGCGCCATGGCATTTTAAAAGACCTTTTCAATTTGAACTTTCGGGGGAATCTTCCTATTTTTATTGAGAATTTTTTGAGAGTCAGACGCTTCCAAGTTCGTATTGGTTCAGTTTTTTCAAATTTTTACTTTCAGGAAGAAGGTGTACCTCAAGGCAGTGTCCTGAGTGTGACACTTTTCTCTTTAAAAATCAATAATATCCTAGAACAACTACCACAAAGTGTCCATGGTAGTCTTTATGTTGAAGACCTGCAAATCTCTTGCCAGGGGAATGACATGCGCTTCATTGAACGCCAACTACAACTTGCTGTAAAAAATATCATAAAATGGACTAATAAGAATGGTTTTTTTTGTTTCTATTGACAAAACACAGTGTGTGCACTTTTGTCGCAAACGGGGTCTCCATCCTGATCCACAGATTTTTATAAATGACAGACCTATTTTGGTTGTTGACTCTGCCCGCTTTTTGGGCGTAATTTTTGACAAACTTAATTTTAAGCCACATATATCATATTTAAGGACGAAATGTGACAAAACTTTAAACATTTTAAAAGTACTCTCGAACACATCTTGGGGTGCAGATCGCAATTCCTTACTTAAAATCTACCGTTTTGTTATTCGCTCAAAGCTAGATTACGCCTGTGAAATTTATGGGTCAGCTCCTTTTTCTTATCTGAAAAAGATTGACACAGTGCATCACAGTGCTCTTAGGATTTGCTCAGGGGCTTTTCGAACTTCTCCAATTCTCAGTTTATATGCAGGCTGTGTAGAGCCATCCCTCACTAATATTAGACAACAGCTATCTTTGCAACTGTACTATCGAATTCTTTCACATTCGAATCATCCGCTTCATCCTCATATCCGTAGTAATAATGACAATCTCTTTTTAAATCGTTCATCATGCATCCCACATTTTGGTCTCAGAATAAAAAACTATCTTCCAAGCATTTCCCATCTTCCCACCAAAGTTCGTCCTAGAGATCTTTTAAATATGACACCTTGGAATTTCCAAGTTATTTCTTGCATTTATCCTTTTAAAGGTTTTGACAAAGCTAACACAGATGCTTCCATCTTTAAGACCTTTTTCACTGCACATCGTAACAACTATATGGATTATACAGAAATTTTTACTGATGGCTCTAAGACTGTTGATAAGGTTGATTGTGGTGTCGTTTCTGATAACATTACTTTTAGCTATGAACTTCCTAACTCTTATTCTATTTTCTCTGCAGAGTTTTTTGCTATTGAGGTTGCCCTTAACTATATTTCATCTCATTCCAATCGAAAATTCATAATCTATACTGACTCAAAGAGTGTTCTTGATTCTCTTTCATCCAGTTCTTGTAACCTCTCTTTTATCTCAATTTTAAAAACTTATAACGACCTTCTAAAAAAGGGATTTGACATTTTGTTCTTCTGGGTTCCTGGTCATGTTGGCATTAAGGGAAATGAGGCAGCGGACAAAGCCGCAAGGCAGGTTTCTATTCTCCTAAATTGTCCTGTACCATATGATGACATTAAGCACACACTTAGAAGCACTTTTTAAAACTATTTGGCAACGGGACTGGGATAATTAACATAATAATAAATTACAAGAAATAAAACCTCAAATTGCAATCTGGCCTACCCTTATCACTAGAAAATATGTCATAATTACTCGCCTTAGAATTATGCATTCAAGGATTACACATAAATATTTACTACTTGGGGAAGAGGAACCTGATTGTCCGAAGTGTCATTTCTGTGTGCTGACTATTCGCAATTTGCTCACCGACTGCCCTTGTCTTCGTCATCTTTACAGACATCACTTTAATTCATCCTCACCAAACCTGACGAGCCTTTTAGGTATTACTCCGCATCAATTGACAAATTTCTTAAAAGATGCTGGTTTTTATTACGACATCTAATTTTAGTATTTACACTTTTTTACATCTGTTTTTATCATCTACACTTTCATTATTATTTTACATCTGCTTTTATTATCTACACTGTATTTTATGTTTTTTGATTTTACCTTTTAGCTGTTCTTTTGACTCTGGATGGGTTCCCCCATCCAAAAGCTGCTTCTTGTTTTTTAATTTAATTGTTTGGCGCAGCATGTTCCACTGCGGATTTTGCGCCAATAAAAGTCAACCAACCAACCAACCACTCCAAAATATCCTGCCAGGGAAAATTGACATGTGCTCGCTGCGTTGTTGTGTGCCATGACAATCAAAATGGTGAAGCTCCAGTCTCTTGTGTAAACTGTAAACGAGATCACCAATCGTACTCAAAAATTTGTAGCGAAAAAGAAATTAAAACTGTTAAAACTAAAGAGAACACATCATACCCTCAAGCTAGAAAGATTGTAGAATCAATAACACCTACAATTGATAAATCCTATGCTGCCGCTACATCCACCAAAAAAACATATCTATTGCTACACAAACAGAATCTCTTAACAACAATAGTTCTCCAGCTGAATCTGTACAACTTAATGTCCCAAAACAATAAATCAAACCTGTTCAGACTTAGCTCCTCAGTCTTCCATTAAACCAGCAACATCTAAGGAATCCGCAAGAATAGCTAAAACATATTGTCCGACAGAGGTCATACTTCTGGTTCTGTGAAACACTCTAATTCACCTTCCCGTCCCAATATTATAAAGAAAAAGAAAACTTTAAAATTATCACCCCTAAACTCAAAACTTGTAAAATATCTCCTGTCATACAAGACGACACAATCAGTCTCCATCCTTCTGATGCCGAGGATAATATGACGTAGATGATTTCATCTAAAAAGTATATATGGTTTTTAATAAAAATACTCATCACAAATTTCATTTCCTGGAATTGTCGAGGTTTTATCAAAAAACGAGATGAAATCTAAAACATAATTTCTGATCATCGACCTATTTGTTTTTACTTTCAAGACATACACTTAAGACAACGTAAAATTACTAATATTCACGTCTATAACTGTTTCAGAAAAGATTTTACCCAATCTGACAGAACTACAGGTGGTATAGCTCTTCTTATTTCTAATAATGTGCCTCACAATATTTCATTAAACACGGATAACCAAGCTATTGCAGTGCAGGTCCATACTCATTCCTGTCACTATCTGCAGTATTTATTTACGCCCAAATTTGACTCAAGTTTCGTGACCTCAACAACCTTATTTTGCAACTGAAAATGCCTTTTGTAATTCTTGGTGATTTTTATGGGCACAATTCACTTTGGGGTAGTCATGACATTAATCCTCGTGGTAAACTTATTGAGGACTTTGTCACAGATAATAATATATGAATTTTAAATAATGGTGACAATACATATGTTCAATAAATTAAAAAAAACTTTTCATGCAATAGACCTAGCGATTTGCTCTCCTATTCTTTATCCATATTTTAATTTCTTTGTTAGTAACAATCTACATTATAGTGACCATTTTCCCCTATTTTTATCTTTTTTATAATTTTAATGATCGTCATCCTGGAAATCCACATTATGCTTATGACAAGGCTAACTGGACCTCTTTTACTATAACAGCAACTATCACACATGAAATGATAGAGGGTGACATAAACAAAGCAATCACTGACGACACTAATTGTATTATAAATGCAGCTAATATTACTATTCCAAAATCTTCTGGGCGTCTCAGTAAACATTCAAAGCCATGGTGGAATGAGGAATGCAATATTGCAAAATACAACAAAAAGCATGGGGAATTTTTAGGAGGTAACCAACTATTGCTAATTATATAGCCTTAAAAAAAACAAGGGCAGCCGCACGAAGAATCCGCAGAATCTCCCAAAAAAAAAAATCCTAGATTAAATGTGTCCAGCATCACCTCCAATGTAAACAGCAAGCAGCTTTGGCGTCATGCAAAGAAAGCAATGGGAATTTATTCTAATTAGAGTATTTCCTTCTTAACAGATAATGTCCAAACTTCTACTAAAAATATTGCAAACACCATTGGTAGAACTTTATCCGTCAACTCAAGCTCTATTTCCTATTCCGAACATTCTTTCTCTTATAAACATAATTCTGAACACTCATCTCTCAATTTTTACTCCCGTTAATAACGTAAGTACAATAGTCATTTAACTGAAAATGAATTAAAAATTAGTATGAAAAATTGTCGTAACTCTGCTCCCGGACCCGATGGTGTTACCTACATTATGATTAAATATTTATCAAAAGTCTCTTAACAATCTCCTTCAACTCTGCTATAGAATTTGGACTGAACATACTTTCCATATTACTTGGCACGATGCTATTGTCATTGCTTTTCCTAAACTTGGCAAAGATGCTACTGACTCCAAAAATTAGACCCATTGCCCTCACAAGCTGTCTGTGTAAGCTGCTGCAAAAAATAGCTAGGCTTGTTTATATTTTAGAAAAAAAGGATTTGATTTCCCCATAGCAAAGTGGTTCTTGATGGGGCCATTCAATTTTTGATAATATTTTATTACTGGAGACTAATATTCAAAGAGCTTATGTGAGACGTAACCCTTTGGTTTCAATTTTTCTTTTTTTTTGACATGGAGAAAGCTTATGACAAGACTTGGCGCTAAAGTATTTTAAGAGATTTAATATTTGAACTTTAGAGGAAATCTCCCTGTTTTCATTGGAAACTTTTAAGTCAGACTCTTTTTAACTTGTATTAGATCAGTTTATACCGATTTTTATTTTCAAGAGGAAGGTGTGCCTCAAGACAGTGTTTTGAGCGTTACGCATTTTTAACTAAAAATAAATAATATTTTTAAACAGCTGCCACAAACTGTCCATGGGAGTTTATATGTTAACGAACTGCAAATTTCTTGCTAGGGAAATGACATGAGCTTTATAGAACCCCAATTACAACTTGCTATAAACAGTATAATTAAATGAATAAAAATGGTTTTGCATTTTCTACTGACAAAACACAGTGAGTGCATTTTTGCCGCAAACGAGGTCTTCATCCTGATACAGAGATTTTAATGAACAGACCAATTTCAGTTGTTGAAACTGCTCGCTTTCTGGGTGTTATCATTGACAGAAAACTGACTTTTGAACCTCATATTTTAAACTTAAGAACTAAATGTGACAAAGCACTTATATTCTGAAAGTCCTTTCTAACACATGTTGGGGTGCAATCGTCCATCTCTGCTGAAAATCTTATCGAGCTGCTATTCGCTCTAAACTTGATTATGCTTATGAGGTTTATGGTTCAGCCCCTCATTCTTGTATTAAGAAACTTGACACATCACATCATACGGCCCTTCTGATGGGGAGGACGGTGTGTCTACTGCATCAGAGGACAATGACGTAGATGTTATAAACTAAAAAAAATCGTCACAAATTTCATTTCATGGAATTGCAGAAGTTTTATAAAAAAATCGAGATGAAATCAGTGATATTACCTCTGATCATTGACCAATCTCTCCGCCTTCCAAGAAACATACTTAAGACAACAGGATAATGTTAACATCCGTGGCTACTGGTATTTTAGAAAAGATTTTACACATTCTGACAGAGCTACAGCTGGTGTAGCTCTTTTAATTTCAAGTAATGTTCCACATTCTAATATTTTAAATACACACATCCAGGCTATTGCTGTTCAGATCCATATACACGTACTTATCACCATCTGCACTATTTGCCGCCAAATATGACTGTTCGCCAATGTGACCTATATAGGCTTATTTTGCAACTGCCGACCACTTTTTCAATTCTTGGAGATTTCAACGGACACAATCTACTTTACGGTAGTCCTGATATTATCCTCGGGGACAAACCATTGAAGACCTAATTACTGACCATAATTTCTGTATTTCAAATAATGGTGAAAACACATATTTTCATGAACCTTCTAGAACTTTTCATGCAATACACCTGGCCATTTGCTCTCCTATTCTTTATCCATATTTTAATTTCTTTGTTAGTAACGACCTTCAAAACAGTGACCATTTTCCCTTTATTTTTATCTTTTTATAATTTTAATGACTATCATCCTATAAATCCACATTATATACATGACAAGGCCAACTGGGCTGCTTTCACTATAAATGCAACTATCACATGACTGAGTGTGATATCAACAGAGCAATCACTGATGTAACAAACTGTATCATCAATGCAGCTGATATTACTATTCCAAAATCCTCTGGACGTCTCAGTAAACATTCAAAGCCATGGTGGAATGATGAGAGCAACAAAAAGCTTGGTGAATTTTTAGGAGGTACCCAACTACTGCTAATTATATCGCATTCAAAAAAGCAAGGGCAGCCACACGAAGAATCCGCAGAAACTCCCAAAAAAATTCCTGGATTAAATATGTGTCCAGCATTACCTCCAGTGGAAGCAGTAAACAACTCTGGTGTCGCGCCAAGAAAGCAGTGGGTATATATTCTAATCAAAGTATTTCGTTTTTGAAAGATAATGGCCAAACTAAAACTTCTACAAAAAATATTGCCAACAATTGTGAAAATTTTGACATCGCCAGTTCTAATTCATATTCCGAACCTTTTTTGTCACATGTACGTAATTCTGAACGTTCATCAATCAGTTTTTACTCCCGCTCTTTACCAGACTACAATAGAACTTTTACAGAAAATGAATTTAAAAATAGTTTAAAACATTGCTATAACTCTGCTTCCGGACCCGATGGTGTTACCTACATTATGATTAAACATTTATGAAAACTGCCTCTTAAAAATCTCAATCTTTACAATAGGATCTGGACTGAACATATTTTCCCTGTTGCTTGGCACGATGCTATTGTTATTCCTTTTCCTAAACCAGGTAAAGATGCTACTGATCCAAAAAATTACAGGCCCATTGCTCTTACAAGCTCTGTATACTACTCGAAAAAATGGTAAAGTTCTTACTCGCCCCGTCCGAAGACATCCGAGTACCAAGATGTCTCCTCGTCACGACAGAATCCCTCCAGCAGGAGCCCCACAGGCTCCAACACCTCAGACACCACACCACTACCCACCAAGACACACCCCCGACAAGGTCACAAACCAAAGCCATAAAGGCAAACAGCCAATCTAACAAAACTAACAATAAATAATCATAATATAATCCAAGTATAAATATAAAATAGCAAGTAGTGGGTGATGGGAAAATGGGAAAAATAGAACTAAAGCCAGGTCAGAGGCACGAAACAACTTGTTCACCAAATACACAATAACCAAATTCCCAAAAATAACAAACACAATTTTATATTCTTATTTTTATTAAAATCATATTGCTTATCACTCGTAAGCAATAAAACAATAAACAACACAAATAATCTAATAATATCACCGCAAGAAATACTCAATAAAGCAAACATGAATAAATATAATTTAATAAGTATACAAATACAGATTAAATAAGACATCACAAGACAACACAATATATAAAGTAAGTAATAGGATACAAACCCCAAAACTTTTAAAACTCCAAGGTATTTCCTCAGTAATGTTACGAAATATTACTCCTGAAAAATACGACACCACAACACACACAAAATAACACATAAATTAAACTCACCTCAAACTTAGAGATCGGTAAATAAGTTACAAAAATACTTCACGATTTCCAATAAACCAGTATTGGTTTTCTTATTGGTAAGTAAAACAAAAAGATTAACATTCTTGTAATCTTTCGGAAAGTAGTTGAGCCTCACATTTTCAACTAAAGGACAAGCGTAAACAATATGGTTGATATTTTGTATTCCTTGGTTACAACTGCACAGGAAACTCTTACCAAAAAATCTATTCTGGTAGGTTCCCATACAGCCGTGATCAGTAACCAACTGATTCAGATAAAAATCGCCAAAATTCCTCCTTGTATCAACCCTAGGGAAGAGCGGATATGTATGACGTCCAGTGTCTGAACTCACCCACTCTCTCTGCCACTCCAAAATCTTATATTTATTAAACAACTCTTAAATGATTCTTCTTCTTTTTTATATTGATATCAATTATATTTTTCTCAGTAGCTTCTTTCGCCAATTTATCTACTTCCTCATTCCACTTGAAGCCCACGTGCGCTTTGATCCAGAAGAATTTAAAGAAGCAATCGGAGTTTTCCACTTCATTACGTATATCACTAATGACATCATTCTTTACTTCAAAACTTTCCAGAGCAGAGAGCACAGACCTGGAGTCAGTGACTATATTTACAGAACTCCACCCTTGAACTTCAGCAAATATAACAGCTTCTTTGATGGCAATATCCTCCGCATCATAAACACTCGTATGATCGGAGATTCTAAATAAAGAATAATTTAAACTAATATTTTTAACGTGCAAATAAGCACAACCAACTTTTTTGTTCATTTTTGAACCATCCGTATATATATATTCCTCATCCATAGAATCTTCTAAATAACGCTCATCATATTTTTTCCAATTAAGACTGGTTGGATTCCAAGGAACAACCATCTTCTCTTTAAGATAATCATCTGCATTCAACACTTGTGAATCGTAGTTCACACTTTCTTTCCAATCCAACAGCATAATCTTCATTTTATAGAATTTCAGGGTGATACTAAGGGGCATGACGCCAGTGATGACGCAAAGAGCATCCGTAGCCACCGTGGAGAAGCACTTGGATATAACCAAAAGAAAAATACGCTGAATGCTTTTCAGCTTATCGCGCATATATCTCTTTTCGGAGAACCAGATTTCAGTACAGTACTCAACAATCTTTTCAACCACAATATAATATAATAACTTAAGTAAACTCTTATCTAAGCCCCACGTGGCTCTGGCAATACTCCTTACGTTAAGAGAATACTCCTCGATTTTCTCATGAAGGTAATTAAGGTTCTCCGTCCAGTTAAACTTGTAATCAATCATTACACCAAGATATTTGATAGCTCTATAATATTTTATCTTTATGTTGTTAAAACAGATCTTGGGTGTATTAGTAATCAATTTAGCACCTTTTCTAATCATGGTATAACATGATTTATCTTGATTGATTACCAAACCTCTAACAGCAGCCCAGCCATAATTTTTTCCAGAAAATAACTGCCTAAGTTAATGAAATGATACGGAGCTGTAGCATTAACAATAACTAATAAATCGTCAGCAAACGCTTGGAGAATACCTTTATCTTCAGGCATTTCCAACAAATCATTCATAACCAAATTCCAGATCTTCGGTCCCAAACTGGACCCCTGAGGGACACCTCTATTATATTTTAGAGCAATACCATCATAGAGAACTTCTCTATGATTCAAAAAACTTATAAGATTCCGCCCAGTCTTTTCAATATTATTTTATTTAAGAAGAGAATCTTGAATGGATTCCCAAAAAGTGCTGTTAAAGGCATTCTTAAAATCAATAGAGAGCAGCATGACAGTTTCTTTATTACTGTTAATTCTAACAATGCTGTCAACCACATTCTTAAGAGCCATAGAAGTGGAGAAGGCTTTTCTAAATCCGAACTGATACCTCGAAATAATATTATTAAACTCCAAATAATAATCCAGTCTTCTGGTAATAATTTTGTCTAAAATCTTACCCATAGTGGAAAGCAAGCAAATGGGACGATAGCTTCCTGGGTAAGCAGGATCCTGACCTTTTTTAGGAATCAGAAGAACCTTCGCTTTCTTCCAAATTTTTTGAAAAATACTATGACTCATACAGTAATTCATTATTTTCGTGAACCAACTTCAATCTGCGTAGAAAACATGTTTAACTATTTCGTATTGGATCCCGTCGAACCCAGGAGCTCTGTTATCCTTCAGACTCCTCATTATCATGGCAACTTAAAAATTCCGTGACTTGTTGAAAGTAGTCTTCAATCATCAACGATCTTCTTTCCCAAACATTATAATCAGACCCAAAATGGTGTTAAAGAATCGCACTAATACTCTTCATTCCTCGTATCGGTCTTTTGACCATCTTCCATAAAAACACTCTCGATATCAATTCTTTTTTTCGCTTTCCCAGCGACAACCGTATAAAAACTATTATGAATTGATTTCTTAGATATACTACCAATATAATTCTTGAACTTTTCCCTTTTGGTCTGTTTAAGAAGCTTCTTGTACTTGCTCTGGCATTTTCTAAACTCCAAAAGCTTCACCAACCTCTCATCATCCAATTCTTTCTGGAACCGACGTCTTAAAGCTCTCGCTTTGCTTCTGAGGAACTGCAGCTCGAGCGTCCACCATGGGGCATTTTTCTTCGCTTTCTTCAGCGGCTTCCTAACGCATTCTACAACAACTTCATATAATTTATTTTGAAATTCAGCTACATATTCTTCAAAGTCATCAATATTAATAATCTTAAACTGATTGATTAATTTGATAATTCTAGTTTTAAACCTCCACCAATCCAACCTCTTCAGCGAGATAAGGTTACTAGACAACACAATATTAGTATCTAGATGAATATTAGCAATAACTAAATTATGGTCACTTCCATAATGCTTGTCAACCACATCAAAATCATAAATTATGTTTTGATCGAAACCTTTGACCATAACAAGGTCTATCCAGCTCATCTTATCACCTCTGTTGAAAGTGGGCAGAGAATCAGCTCGATTCAAAAGAAGTAAATCACATCAAAGTAGTAACTCTATAACCTTATCGCCTCTGTCATCCAGTGGCCTTTGACCCCATATATGACTTTGCGTTCCACTCACCCATGATAATGAAGTGAGTAGAAGAGAACTTATGTAGTAGGAGCTGAATGATGTTAATTGCATCTCGGATGTCACCAGAAGGTTTAGAATAAACAGAAACCACAGTAGATTTAAAATCACTAACTGTGATCTCCACCGCCACCACAGAACTACTACAACAATAAGAAAAAGTAACAAAATTAGGGTTAAAAACAATAATTGCCGCTTTCGCTTGAGACTTGTAATAGAACGCTTTACATTCCTTAGGAAGACTAACAAGTTTATCTTTGCTAAGATACATTTAATTAATACTTATTAGATTAATATCGTTATTTTTAAGGTCTTGGAATAGCGTGGCAGAAGCCACTTAACTATTTCCTAAATTCAAATGCCAAAAACAGATTTTATTGATTGATCTATTCTCCATAGTCAATTCTTGAAATTAGCCTTTCTATTTCTTTATTCCATATATGACAGTTTTTGTCAGTAACGATATGATCCGGGTTATGATTTGTTTTATAGGTTCTATTTGAATATAAACAGTTAGCATAATTAGCTTCCTTCTTACAATCTTTTATCTCATGGTGTCCGTCTCCACACTTCATACAAATTCTCGTATGTCCATACTTACCACAATTGAAACATTGGCCGGAGGTGTTCTTTGCAGACCATCCTCCGCCAACAAAGCTTGATCTTCTTAAGCATGATAACTTCCACGAAATCAACTGGATTAAGTGACATAACCCAATTCCACCCTCCTGCCTTTATACTTATATTTTATCTTCAAATCGTCTGGAAACATAATTTGATTGTTCTGCTTAATCTCTTCTAATAATTGTTTCTTCAACATCCTCATCCACACCAAATACAATTATTTGGGGATGTTTCCTCAATTCTACAGCCTCAAAGCTTTTCAATGCATCTTTTTCTTTGAATTCTCTAATTAGGACATCTATGTCCTCCTTCTGTGACACCTCGATAATAATACCACCATTAGAAATATTTCTTATGGCGTTGATTCCTACTTTAATTTGAGACCGATCAATGGTCTTCTTGATCGTCTTCATGGTATCAGCGGACTTAGTAGTTTTTTTCTGGAGGAAGAATCTTAACCGCGTAAGTCTTCAGATTCCGAGACAGAGTTCTTGCTCTCTCTAACCTGGACGGTAATGGAGTTCTCTTGACAACATCACTGTATTGTTTACTTGAAATCTGCTTGTCCTTTTCTCCCATAATACTCGTCATATGGGATATTATGTTTGATTGATCAATTACAATTCTAACAAGATCTTGTAATTTCGATCTTAAATTCTCACTCAACTCTTTCCTTATATCCTTCTTAATAAACAAACTAAACAATTCCTCTTGAACGGTTAATGCCCTGGCAATAAACCCTTCAGTATCCGCCGAAACATTACTAATATCTCCAATCTTCGACATTTTAAGTCGAGCTGGAAGTAAAACACAATAAACCAACAATAATAATATAAACAAAACAAAACTGAGCAATATTGTTGCTTTACAAATTCTCAGATTTGGCCGCTATGCAATAGCGTTTCTAGTCAGAACCAACTAAGAGGTACTGAGAATGGTCTTTTGCTAAGTATACACACTGGGCAATTGTACGAAGCAAAACAATAACACCACTTAGAAGTAGAAACAACTATCTTTATACAATCTTGTCAGTGGTGGACCTCTGACCTCGAAAACATGGTAAATACTAGATTGGTTTTTATTCTCGAAAAAAAAAATAATAATTTGATTTCTTCATGGCAAAGTGGTTTCCGACGAGGCCGTTGTACGGTTGACAATATTTTATTATTAGAGAGAAATATCTGCATAGATAATGTGAGACGTAACCATTTGGTGTCAATTTTTTTTCGATATAGAAGAAGCTTATGACAAGACATGGCGCTATGGTATTTTAAAAGATCGTTTTAATTTGAACTTACGAAAAAATTTTCCTACTTTCATGCAAAACTTTTTAAGAGTCCGACGCTTTCAAATTGGTATAGGATCAGTTTACTCAGATTTTTATATTCAAGAGGAAGGTGTGCCTCAAGGCATTGTTTTAAGCGTTACGCTTTTTTTCCTTAAAAATCAATGATATTTTAAAACCGCCTCCGCAAAGTGTCCATGGGAGTTTCTATGTTGACGACCTGCAAATTTCTTGCCAGGGAAATGACATACGCTTCATAGAATGCCAATTACAACTTGCTATATAAAACATAGTTATATGGACAAATAAAAATGGTTAATTTTTTCTGCTGACGAAACACAATGTGTGCATTTTTATCGTAAACAATGTCTTCATCCTAGTCCTGAGATTTTGATGAATAACCGGCCAATTTCCGTTGTTGACACTGCTCTCTTTCTGGGTGTTATTTTCGACAGAAAACTGAACAAAAAACTGCCTTCCCACAAACGGAATTGCAGCACAGCAGCGACCCCTGTTGGCCGATAGGCACGAGTCGTCCATGAAATAGAGCGTTCGAACTAAAAAAAAAAAAAAAAAAGAAAAGAAATCTTAAAAATGGTCAATTAGAGTTCAAGGAATCTCAAAACTTGTAACATCATCGAAAACTGGAAATCTAAGTTTTTTCTAAATCTTATACTTTTTTCTTATGTAAGCAGAAGGTAAAATAATAGATCCACTTTCTTAAGAATAAGTAGTCAGTTTCAGTTAATTGAAAAGCAAGGAAATCTCAAAACGTGTAAATTCATCGAAAACTGGAAATAAAAATTTATCCAAATCTTATACTTTCTTCTTGTATATGCAAAAGATATAATAATAAATCAACTTTTTAAAAAATAAGTAATCAGTTTCACTTAATTGAAACGCAAGGAAATCCGAAAACGTGTAAATGTATCAAAAACGGAAATCAAAATTTATTTCGTATCTTCTTTCTTCTTATGTACGCAGAAACTAGTAATAAATCCACTTTTTAAAAATGAGTAGACAATTTCAGTTAATTAAAATGCAGGGAAATCTCAACGTGTAATTTCATCGAAAACCGGATAAACGTTTTTCCAAATCTTATATTTTCTTCTTATATATGCAGAAGACAGAATAATAAATCCAATTTTTTAAAAATAAGAATCAATTTCAGTTAATTCTTTGCTTAAAAAAGAAAAAAAAAGCACTTGACGATATTTCGAACAATCCATGGAATTCCGAACAATATATCAACGAACCGATACCAAGAACTAAACGCTGTGTACTGTTTGCAGTGTTTTCACTTTTCACCTGCGAGCGATGAGCAGCTTCGATATTGTTGGTGTGGGGATATTATCGAATCTGAGAAGCTGGAAATAATATACTACTGCGATGAACTAAACGCGATATACTGTTTGCAGTGTTTTCACTTTTCACCTGCGAGCGAGGAGCAGCTTCGATATTATTGGTGTGAGGATATTATCGAATGTGATAAGCTGCGAAATAATATACTACTGCGATAACTTGACGAATGAGGAATGAAACATTTTATATGTTATCGTTCAAGGTCATACTTTTTAAGTAGTGGTTTCGATTTGAGAGTTCGCACAAATGAAGCAAAGGGAATGAATGCAGGAATAAGGAAGAGAAAGTGTGTTCGGATCGTTTGCGGTTGGGGTTATTTTTTCCGAGTTTAGTCAGTGAGGAGGAAGTGAAGGTGTATTTGTATAAGATATTCGGCGGTCTGTTTGTTGGGTGTTTATGGGGTGGTACGGTGAGGCGGGGAAGCAGAATTTGAAGATATGGTGGTTGGCGTTGGACGCTGTTTATCGGCATATGGATCGATCGCGTTGTGCGCACTAAGAAATATCGTCAGAGGGATATATTGGTAGAGCAAGAACTTAAATACTGTTATCGCGATATTAAAAAAATATCGATACTTGGGGATATACTGATAAATAATCAAGCCCTACTGAACATAGTGACGTAGATACTTTTATCTAAAAAAAAAAAAAAAAAAATTAATGACTAATTTCATCAGTTGGAATTGCCGCTCTTTTAATAATAAACGGGATGAAATCAAAGATTTAATCTTTGATCATCGACCAATGTGCATTGCTCTTCAAGAAACCCACTTAAAAATTAACAATATTGTTAATATTCAAGGATATAGTTGTTTTCGGAAAGATTTTACTCAGTGATAGAGCTACAGGTGGTGTAGCTCTTCTTATTGCGAATAATGTTCCTCACATTAATATTCCATTGAACACATCCATCCAAGCTGTCGCCGTCCAAATGCATTCGCATATGCTGTTAACTGTCTGCAACATCTATTTACCACCAAATATTACTGTACTCAAACAAGATCTCAATAATCTCATCTTACAGCTTCCTTCCCCTTTCCTTATTCTTGGAGACTTTAATGGACATAACCCGCTTTGGGGGAGCCATGACATCAGTCCTCGTGGACAAGTCATTGAAGACCTTATTACTGACAATTCATTGTGTATTTTAAATAACGGTAAGAATACTTATTTCCATGAACCTTCCACAACATTTCATGCAATAGACCTTGCCATTTGTTCTCTTACTATCTATCCATATCTTAATTTCTTTGTTAGCAGTGACTTATACAATAGCGACCATTTCCCATTGTTTTTAACTTTGCATGATTTTAATCACTCTTATTCATAATCCTCATTTTATTTACGACAAAGCTGATTGGGCCGCTTTTTCCTTAAATGCAACTATTACAAGTGCCATGGTTGAAGGTGACATTAATAGGGCAGTCACTGAGGTTAAGAATGTCATTATTAATTCTGCAATATATCCATTCCTAAATCTGTTGGCCATCCTATTAAACAATCAAAACCGTGGTGGAATGAAGACTGCAAAATAGAAAAAACTTCAACAAGAAGCATGGGGAATATTTCGCAGATATCCTACCACTTCCAATTAATTAGCATATAAGCGAGATAGGGCGAATGCACGTAAAATCCGGAGAAAATCTCAAAGAGATTCTTTGATCAGCTATGTATCCAGTATCACATCAAATACTAGCAGCAAGCAACTGTGGCAGCGTGTCAGAAAAACAATGGGTATTCAAAATAATCATAGTATCTCGTTCCTTAACTCAATGGTCAAACTATTACCTCCACCAAAAATATTGCAGATGCTATTGGCAGTACTCTGTCTGACATCTCTAATTCAAATTCCTGCTCCGAGCCTTTTCTGTCTTACAAACATAGAGCTGAACGCTCTATTATCAATTTCAGTTCTAACTCATCTGCAGATTACAATAGGCCTTTTACTGAAAATGAATTAACTAACACTCTCAGAAGTACACGTACCTCTGCTCCTGTCCCTGATGGCATTACATACCCTATGATTAAACATCTATCAAAATATTCCCTTAAAAACCTGCTTAAACTGTATAATAGAATCTGGTCAGAACATACTTTCCCTATTATTTGGCATGATTCTGTTGTTATCCCATTCCCCAAACCTGGTAAAGATGCATCTGATCCAAAAAACTACCGACCAATTGCCCTGACAAGCTGCTTGTGCAAACTTCTTGAAAAAAAATGAGTAATAACCGGCTTGTATATGTACTAGAAAAGAATAATTTAATCTCTCCATGGCAAAGTGAATTTCGAAAAGGTCGTTCGACAATTGACAATATTCTTCCGCTTGAAACCAATATACGCAATTCCATTGTTAGACGTTGTCATCGAGTGTCAGTTTTTTTCGACATTGAAAAAGCATATGACAAAACCTGGCGTTATGATTTTTTAATCTGGACTTTAGAGGAAATCTGCCTATTTTTATTCAAATTTTTTTAAATGTCAGACGCTTCCGTGTACGAATTGGATCAATTTATTCAAATTTTTACTTTCAGGAAGAAGATGTACCTCAAGGCAGTGTCTTGAGTATCACACTCTTCTCAATAAAAATAAATGATATTCTTAAACAGTTGCCACCTAATGTACAGGGCAGTTTTGTATGTCGACGACCTGAAAATTTCTTGCAAGGGTTATGACATGCCCTTTATTGAACGTCAGCTACAGCTTGCAATCAACCGCATTACAAATTGGACAAAAATTAATGGCTTTACATTTTCGAATGACAAAACACAATGTGTGCATTTTTGTCGTAAACTTCATCCTGACCCAGAGATTTATATGAACGGTAATCTTAATTTTGTTGTTGACACTGCTCGTTTTTTGGGTGTTATCTTTGACAAAAAGCTTACTTTTATTCCACACATTTCACAATTACGGACAAAATGTGATAAAACAAATATTTCAAAAGTTCTTTCAAACACTTCCTGGGGTGCTGATCGTATATCTCTTCTGAAAATTTACCGTGCTCTTATACGCTCCAAGTTAGATTATGCATGTCAGGTTTATGGCTCTACTTGCGCATCTTATCTGAAAAAACTTGACACGGTGCACAATTCTGCTCTGCGAATTTGCTCCGGTGCTTTCCGTACCTCTCCTGTTAACAGTTTATATGTTGACTGTGTGGAACCTTCCCTCACTAACATCAGACAAAAGCTCTCCTTGGAGTTGTATTATCGCATACTTTCTCATCACCCACTCCAACCTCATATTGGCAGCACAGATCATTCTCTTTTTCAGAATCGCCCTTCTTGCATCCCACCATTTGGAATGAGAGTAAAAAACATTATTTCTTGTACATCACTCAGTGACATTCATGTTCGCTCTCGTTCTTTTTCATATGACTCCCTGGAACTCCAAGACTGTCACTCTCATACACCTAATCAATGGTTTCGACAAATCCAGTACTTATGCAACCGTTTTTCAGACACTTTTCGCATATCATCGCCACACATACAATGACTACATTGATATTTATACAGATGGGTCAAAAATGAGTGGACTTGTTGGCTGTGGTGTCGTTCTGGATAACACTGTTATTAGCTATCGCCTCCCTAGTACATTTTCCATTTTTTCTCCAGAGTTCATTGCTGTTGAGGCTGCTCTCAAACTCATTTCATCCCATAGTCATAGAAAATTCATCATCTATACTGACTCAAAGAGTGTCTTGGATTCCTTGACTTCTAGCTCTTGCTCTACCTCTTTTACTTCAGTTTTAAAAATTCATAACGAACTTCTTAGAAAGGGATACAAAATTTTATTTTGCTGGGTTCCTTCTCACGTTGGCATTAAAGGTAATGACGCTGCAGATAGTGCTGCAAAGCAGGGATTGAATCCTCTTGAATGTCCAATTCCATATGAAGATATAAAACTTAAACTTAGAAGTTCTTTAAGAAATATCTGGCAACGAGAGTGGGAATTTGAAATTAATAATAAATTACAGGGGATTAAATCAAACATTGAAATAACCCCAGGGGGGTACCTTCTTCAGGTATTCAGGGGGAGTCACGCACCCCGGGCCCGAGTGACCTTTTTATCTCTTTTTCAATTTTTTTTTCTCTAAGTTTTTGGCATTTTTCTTGCTTTTTCTTCCTTGTTTGTTTTTCTGGTTTTTACTGCCAATAAGGTTTTGGTACTTGTTCTTGTTCATTGTTCTTGAAAAAAAAATTGTAAAAAAAAAAAAAAAAAAAAAAAAAAATTGAAACTACTTACCTTGTTTTACTCCCTTTTTGTTTTCTACTTACCTTCTTTGTTTTCACTCACCTTTTTTTTTTTGGTCTTGTTCTTGTTGGTTATACTAAAATTACTTAACTTCTAAAACATTAACCAAGCTGAAACCGGTGTAGATGTGGCGCTGGTTATTGGGTTGGCGATTTGGTGAGGGTCTCACGGTAGGTCTAGCCTTGGGAGCACACTGGGAGACTGGTGCCCTTGGTGAAGGTGAGACAACGGTGACTACTCGAACGAGAAACACCGGACTAACGACTACCACATGTGATTCCTAATCTGGGTCGACGGTCTGGTAGCTGGTGAGTGGTTATGGGTGTCCCAGGGAGCGATTCTGAAAACCCTTTGCTTTCCGTCCGTTCAAGAAATGGGCTGACTTGTGGGACTAAGGAAACCCTCGACCCTTTTTTATTTAATTTAATTATGGCGACAAACAAAGGAAATTCGAATAATACGTCTGGCTCGGGCCAAGCTATTAAAAATTCAAATGAGAAATCTTGGGCTGAAAGAATGGAAGAGTTTTTCTTCCACGCTTAATGAGAGTAATGTGTTTATAAATTGCGAAGCTAGATTTTTTGTAGTAAAGAGTAATGAAGGAGATTTCTTTAAGACTTCTCCTTTTCTTATTCAGAAGTCAATTCAATCAATTATGGGGGATCCAAAATCTGTTAAAAAGCTTAGATCAGGTGAACTGCTAATTGAGGTCAACAATAACAAGCAAGCTAATAACCTAAAAAATGTACCCAATTTGCCAATATACCAGTCACAGTAAGTACACATAGAACATTGAACATCTGTCGTGGTGTGATTTCTGAACCAGACCTACAACATATTCCAGAAAGTGAAATACTCGATAATTTGAAAGACCAAAAAGTTATTGCCGTTAAACGAATTTCAATCTTTCGTGATAAGAAGCCTGTTCCCACAAAACACATCATTTTGACAATAGATTCTCCTAAACTTCCACCCCCCAGGGGGGTACCTTCTTAAGGTATTCAGGGGGAGTCACGCACCCCGGGCCCGAGTGATCTTTTTTCTCTCCTTTTTTTTTCCCCAAATAAGTTTTTTGGTACTTTCTGTTCGTATTGCTTTGTTTGGTTCTTTACTTTACGGTTCTCGCTCTTTTTTTGTGCCAATCGGTTTCTTGGTGCTTTGTTTTTTCTTTTACTTTTGGGGTGTTCACTTTTTTTTTTTTATGTTGCCAATAAGCTCTTGGTCTTTCCTTGTTTTTCTGTTCTAAAAAATAAGAAAAAAAAAATTTTTTGAAAAGCACAAAAAAAAAAAAAAAAAAATGTACCACTCACCTCGTTATACTAACTTGTTTTGTTATGTTCTCACTCATGTCGTTTTTCCGTGTTGGCTGTCTTTAAAAAAAAATAAAAAAAAAATTATAAAATTGTAAAATTGAAAACTGCTAATTCACTAACCAAGTTTTGTCAGGTGTAGATTAGGCGCTGGCTATTGGGGCAAAGATTTCGGTGAGGGTGCCACGGTAGTCTAGCCTTGGGATCACACTAGGAGACTGGTGCCCTTGGTGAAGGTGAGACAACGGTGACTACTCGAACGAGAAACACCGGACTAACACGACTACCACATGTGATGCCTGAACTGGGTCGGCGACCTGGTAGCTGGTGAGTGGTTATGGGTGTCCCAGAGAGGATTCTTAAAAACCCTTTGCGTTTGTGTGTTGGAAGAAACACTCACCCCTTTTTCATTTTTCTCTCTAGTATGGCTACAAGTAAAGGTAATACGATTAATGCGTCTGGCTCGGGCCAAGCGAATAAATGTTCGAATGCTAATTCATGGGCGGAAAGAGTGGAAGAGTTTTCCATGACTATTAGTGAGAACAATGTTTTTGTGCACGATTCTGATGCACGTTTTTTTGTGATTAAAAGAAGTGAGGGAGATTTCTCAAAGACATCCCCGTTTCTGATACAAAAAGCTATACAATCAATTGTAGGCGAACCAAAGTCTATTAAGAAACTCCGCACTGGTGAGCTTTTGATTGAAGTTCAAAACCATAAGCAAGGGAAAAATTTAAGAAACTGTAGAACACTTGCCAATACTCCAGTTACTACAACATTGCACAGAACACTAAATACTAGCCGTTCATATCTGAAGCCGATTTGCAATATGTCCCTGATTCCGAAATTCTAGAAAATCTTAAAGAACAGAATGTAATTGCAGTCCGTCGCATATCTATTTATCGTGACAATAGACAGATACCTACAAAACACTTAATACTAACATTTGACTCGCCTACTCTCCCACGCTCAATTAAAGCAGGTTAACTAGAATGTCCAATCAGGCCATACATCCCAAATCCTTTACGTTGTTTTAATTGTCAACGGTTTGGCCATTCCAAAACTGCATGCCGTGGAAATCTCACATGTGCTCGCTGCAGTGCAGTGGGCCATGATAGTCAAAAACGTGAAGAACCAGTCTGCTGCATAAATTGTAAAAAAGATCATCCAGCATACTCTAAATCTTGTGAGAAGTAGAAAACTGAAAAAGAGATACAGACAAAAAGAACAAAGCAAAATATTTCGTATTATGAAGCTAAAAAAATTGTTGAATCGAAAACACCTATTATTGGAAAATCATATGCTGCTGCTACTTCCACCAAAAAAACTTCTAGAACAATAGCTACACAAACCTGCTCTCTAAACAATACCAGCTCTCCAGTTGAAACTGTTTTAAATAATTCTCCAAAAATGCAACCTAAGCCTAATCAGGCTTCAAATTCCACACAGTCTTCT
This sequence comes from Salticus scenicus, assembly GCA_963930645.1. NCBI lineage: Eukaryota > Metazoa > Arthropoda > Arachnida > Araneae > Salticidae > Salticus > Salticus scenicus. Next base: position 135,423,410 of record OZ005657.1, read on the forward strand.
AATAGCACTCCAATGGAAACAGTTCAAATCAATTCCTCAAATCTACAAACCAAACCAAGTCAGACTTCTACCTCCACACAGTCTTCTTTATCTAAACCAACAACTTTTAAAAAAATCTTCATCAGTACCAAAAAATGTTTTGTCTGACAGAGGACATTCCTCAGTCTCCCAAAAAAATTCTCCCCCAGGGGGGTACTTTCGTCAGGTATTCAGGGGGAGTCACGCACCCCGGGCCCGAGTGATCTTTTTTTTTCCTCTCCTCCTTTTGTTTTATTCCCCTTCCCTTTTATTTCTTTCACTTTTGGTTCTGTTTATTTTGCTTTTGTTGCCAATAAGTTTTTGGTACTTGCTCGTTCCTGTTGTTTTGTGTTTTTGATAAAAATAAAAATATTTAAAAAAAAATTATAAAATTTGAAAAAATCCAAAAAAATTGAAACTACTCACCTTGTTTACTCACCTTTCTGTTTACTACTCACCTTGTTTTTACTTACCTTTTGTTGTTCTTGTTCTCATTTGTTAAACTAAAACCATAAAACTACTAATATCTTAATTAAGCTAAGTCCGGTGTAGGTGTGGCGCTGGCTATTGGGTTGGTGTTTTGGTGAGGGTCTCACGGTAGTCTAGCCTTGGGAGCACACTGGGAGACTGGTGCCCTTGGTGAAGGTGAGACAACGGTGACTACTCGAACGAGAAACACCGGACTAACACGACTACCACATGTGATTCCTGAGCTGGGTCACTAATCTGGTAGCTGGTGAGTGGTTATGGGTGTCCCAGGGAGCGATTCTGAAAACCCTTTGCTTTTCCGTCTGTTCAAGAAACGGGCTGACTTGTGGGACTAAGGAAACCCTCGACCCTTTTCTCTTATCTCAATATGGTGACAAACAAAGGAAATACGAATAATGCGTCTGGCTCGGGCCAAGCTATTAAAAACTCAAATGAGAAATCTTGGGGAGATAGAGTGGAAGAGTTTTCTTCCACCCTTAATGAGACAAATGTGTTTGTTAATTGTGAAGTTAGATTTTTTGTTGTAAAGAGGAAAGAAGGAGATTTCTCAAAAACATCTCCTTTCTTAAAACAAAAGGCACTGCAATCTATAATGGGTGATCCAAAATCAGTCAAAAAACTTAGATCAGGGGAATTATTAATAGAAGTTGAAAATAACAAGCAAGCTCAGAGTTTAAAAAGATGTTCCTTTTTTGCAGACAATACCTATCACTGTTACTCCTCATAGAACTTTGAATATTTGTCGTGGTGTTATCTCCGAATCCGACTTGCAGTTCATACCAGAATCAGAAATCCTTGAGAACCTTAAAGAACAAAAAGTTATAGCAGTTAAACGCATTTCCGTTTTCCGAGATGACAAACAAATACCTACCAAGCATATTATTTTAACAATAGACTCTCCTAAACTTCCACGCTCTATAAAAGCCGGTTATCTCGAATGCCCCATTAGGCCATATATTCCGAATCCACTGCGCTGCTTCAACTGCCAACGCTTTGGACACTCTAAAACTTCATGCAGAGGAAAACTGACGTGTGCCCGTTGCAGTGCCATCGGCCATGACAGTCAAAATTGTGAAGCCCCAGTCTGCTGCATTAACTGTAAAAATGATCACCCATCCTACTCCAAGTCTTGTGAAAAGTGGAAAATAGAAAAAGAGATTCAGACCATTAAAACTAAAGAAAATATACCGTACCCTGAGGCTAGAAAAATAGTTGAATCAAGAACACCCATCATTGGAAAATCATATGCTTCTGCTACTTCCATCAAAAAAACTTCTAGAACAATAGCTACACAAACCGGCTCTCTAAACAATACCAGCTCTCCAGTTGAAACTGCTTTAACTATTCCTCAAAAATTGCAACCTAAGCCTAATCAGGCCTCAAATTCCACACAGTCTTCCAATGGTACTCCTATGGAAAACGTACAAATCAATCCCTCAAATATACAAACCAAACCAAGTCAGACAGCTACCTCCACACAGTCTTCTTTACCTAAACCAACATCTTCTATAAAATCTCCATTAATACCAAAAAGTGTTTTGTCTGACAGGGGACATTCCTCAGTCTCCCTAAAAAAATCTAATTCACCCTTGCATCCCCATACCATTAAGAAAAAGAGAATTGTAAAATTGCCCACTCCAAATTCAAGCAAAACAAAAAAAAATAAATCTTACTAAACAACAGGACTCAATAAGCCTTCATCCTTCTGATGGGGAAGGTATGTCTACCGCATCAGAGGATAATGACGTGGATGTTTTAATCTAAAACAAAAAAATCATAATGACTAGCTTCATTTCATGGAATTGCCGAGGTTTTACAAATAAACGAGATGAAATCAGAGAGATCATTTCTGATCATCGACCCATTTTCTTTGCCTTTCAAGAGACCTACTTAAAACAAAATGATAATGTAAAAATTCGTGACTATAACTGTTTTAGAAAAGACTTTATTCATTCTGACAGGGCTACAGGTGGTGTAGCTCTTCTTATTTCTAATAATGTACCTCACAGTAATATTTCTTTAAATACTAATATCCAAGCTGTAGCAGTCCATATTCACATGCTTGTCACTGTTTGCAATATCTATGTACCCCAAATATGACTCTCAGCCCTCATGATCTCAATAACCTTGTTTTGCAGTTGCCAACTCCTTTTGTCTTTCTTGGTGACTTTAATGGGCACAATCCACTTTGGGGTAGTCCCGACACTAATCAGCGTGGTCAGGTTATTGAGGATTTTGTCACAGATAATAATTTATGTATTCTAAATAATAGTGACAACACATACTTTCATGAACCTTCCAGAACATTCCATGCAATAGACCTAGCCATTTGTTCACCCACTCTGTATCCATATTTTAATTTCTTCATAAGTAACAATCTACATAATAGTGATCATTTTCCTCTATTTTTATCATTTTATAATTTTAATGTACATCCACCTAGAAACCCGCATTATGTTTGACAGGGCCGATTGGGCTGCCTTCACTACTAATGCTGTAATTACGCATAACATGATTGGAGGTGATATTAACAAGGCTGTTACTGATGTGACTAATTGTATCATAAACTCTGCTATCATTTATATTCCAAAATCTTCTGGCTGCTACAATAAACACTCAAAGCCCTGGTGGAATGAAGAATATAATGCTGCAAAAAGAAAGCAACAAAAAGCGTGGGGGATTTTTAGGCGGTACCCAACCACTGCCAACTACATTGCATTCAAGAAAGAAAGAGCAAAAGCTCGAAGAATCCGCAGAAAATCACAAAAAGAGTCCTGGGTTAAATATGTTTCCAGCATTACCTCCAATATAAGCAGCAAACAACTTTGGCATCGTGTCAAGAAAGCAATGGGAATTTATTCTAATCAAAGTATTTCCTTTTTAAATTATAATGGCCAAACTATAACTTCAACTAAAAATATAGCAAACACCATAGGTAGAACATTATCTGACATATCCAGCTCTAATTCCTACTCCGAACCTTTTTTGTCATATAAACATAATTCTGAACATTCAACAATTAATTTTCACTCCCGTTCTTCACCAGAGTACAATAGTCCTTTTACTGAAAATGAGTTAAAGAACAGTTTAAAAAATTGCCGTAACTGTGCTCCTGGACCCGATGGTGTTACTTATATTATGATTAAACATTTATCAAAACTGTCACTTGAAAATCTCCTCCATCTTTACAATAGGATCTGGACTGAAAATATTTTCCCTGTTGCTTGGCACGATGCTATTGTTATTCCTTTTTCTAAACCAGGTAAAGATGCTACTGACCCAAAGAATTACAGGCCCATTGCTCTTACAAGCTGTCTATGTAAACTACTAGAAAAAATGGTAAATACTAGATTGGTTTTTATTCTTGAAAAAAATAATTTGATTTCTCCATGGCAAAGTGGTTTCCGACGAGGCCGTTCTACGGTTGACAATATTTTATTATTAGAGACAAATATCCGCAAAGTTAATGTGAGACGTAACCATTTGGTGTCAATTTTTTTCGATATAGAAAAAGCTTATGACAAGACATGGCGATATGGTATTTTAAAAGATCTTTTTAATTTGGACTTTAGAGGTAATCTCCCCATTTTCATACAAAATTTTTTAAGAGTCAGACGCTTCCAAATTCGTATAGGATCAGTTTATTCAGATTTTTATTTTCAAGAGGAAGGTGTGGCTTAAGGCAGTGTTTTGAGCGTTACACTTTTTTCTTTAAAAATAAACAATATTCTTAAACAATTGCCTCCAAGTGTCCATGGGAGTTCATATGTAGACGACCTGCAAATTTCGTGCCAGGGAAATGACATGCGTTTCATAGAACGTCAATTACAACTTGCTATAAAAAACATAATTAATTGGACAAATAAAAATGGTTTTAAATTTTCTACTGACAAAATACAATGTGTGCATTTTTGTCGTAAACGAGGTCTTCATCCTGATCCAGAGATTTTAATAAACAACAGGCCAATTTCAGTTGTTGACACTTCTCGATTTCTGGGTGTTATTTTCGACAGAAAACTGAACTTTATGCCACATATTTTGCACTTGAGAACTAAATGTGACAGAGCACTTAATATTTTAAAAGTGCTTACTAACACTTCTTGGGGAGCAGACCACCCATCTTTACTCAAAATTTATCGTGCTACTATTCGCTCCAAACTTGATTATGCATGTCAGGTTTATGGTTCAGCCCCTCACTCTTATATTAGAAAACTTGACACAACACATCATAGTGCACTCAGAATTTGCTCAGGTGCTTTCCGCACGACTCCAGTTCTTAGTTTATATGCTGACTGTGTGGAGCCTTCTCTCACTGATATTAGACAAAGACTTTCATTTGAATTGTACTTTTGCATCCTTTCTCACCCTAATCATCCACTTCATTCTCATTTAAATAGTAACGATCATAATCTTTATGTGAATCGCCCATCTTGCATCCCTCATTTTGCTGTTAGAATTAAGAACTTTCTTGCTGGCACCTCTCATATTCATACCAAAGTCCGTTCTCGATCTCTTATAAGCATGACCCCTTGGAACCTCCAGGTTATTTCTTGTCTTAATCCGTTTAGTGGATTTGACAAATCTAATACAGATGCTTCTATTTTTCATGCCCTTTACACCTCTCATCGCTCTCATTATAAGAACTATGTCGAAATATTTACTGACGGCTCCAAGACTAGTAATAAAGTCGGCTGTGGTGTTGTCATTGGTAACACTTATAGCTATCAACTCCCACTTATACCTATCAACTCCCTAACTCGTTCTCCATCTTCTCTGCAGAGTGTTTTGCCGTTGAGGTTGCTCTTAACATTATTTCATCTCATCAAAGTAGAAATTTCATAATTTACACAGACTCGAAGAGTGTTCTCGACTCACTTTCATCTGTTTCTTCCAACCCATCTTTTATCTCGATTCTGAAAACTTATAACGACCTTAAGAAAAAGGGATTCGACATTTTATTCTGTTGGGTTTCTGGACATGTAGGCATCAAAGGCAATGAAGCAGCAGACAAAGCCGCAAGGCAGGCATCAATTTTCTTAAACAGCCCTGTTCCTTATGATGACCTTAAGCATACACTTAGAAACTTTCTCAGAAATATATGGCAAAGGGAATGGAACACTCAAAACAATAACAAATTACAAGAAATTAAACCTCCGATTGCCATTTGGCGTACCCTCAGTCCTAGAAAATATGATGTTATCGTAACTCGTCTGAGAATTGGCCATTCCAGACTAACTCATAAATACTTACTACTTGGGCAGCAGCAGCCTACTTGTCCCAACTGCCGCTATGATATACTGACCATTCGCCATGTACTCACAGATTGCCCTTGCCTAAGACATTTATATAGGAGATATTTTAATTCATCATCACCATGTCTGACAAACCTTTTAGGTATCCATCCACATCATCATTTGACAAATTTTTTAAAAGATGCTGGATTTTATCACTACATATGATTTTATATTTTACACTGTTCATCTTTTTAATATATACACTGTGATTTTATATTTTACACTGTTCATCTTTTTATACACACTGTTCATATAATTTTACTTCTGTTTTTATCATATACACTGTTCATAACTTTTTACATCATTTTATTTTATACACTATATACGATGTTCTCTTTTATTTTTAATTGTCTTTTTATATTTTATTATTTTACCTATTGTTTAACTTTTATTGTGTTGTTTACTGACCATCTGGATGGGTAAAACCCATCCAGAAGCTAGTCTTTATTTTTATACCTTTGTTTGGCGCAGTATGTCCCATTGTGGACCTTGCGCCACTAAACGGCAACCAACCAACGAACCTAATCATCCACTTCATCCTCATTTAAATAACAACAATGAAAATCTTTTTCTGATTCGTCCATCTTGCATTCCACATTTTGGTCTTCGGATTAAAAACCTTCTTGCAGGCACCTCTCATATTCATACCAAAGTTCGTCCCCGGTCTCTTTTAAACATGACACCTTGGAATTTCCAGGCTATTTCCTGACTTTATCCGTTTAATGGTTTTGACAAATTGAGAAAAAAAAAAACATAAGACTTTTTCTTCTTTATTACAAAGCACTAAAATTTAAAAAAAAGATTTAATTATAACAAAAATAATTTTACAATGTTTTTCCGAAAAATTTCAAAATTTCCCCTGTTTTTTAATGGCTTTTCAAATTCCCTTAATTCTAGGTATCGTAGCAACCCTGTTATGGTTTCATATGCTAGTATTTGCAATTTTGAATTTCTATTATTCTATTTTGAAAGCTTAAAGGGTAAAAATATTAAAAAATATATACAATGAGTTAAATAAAGTTCATCAATTAAATACACTCACTTTTTCCTTTCCTTCACGGAATCTATTTAAAACAGCAATTCTTTGTTCAACTGTCAGATCTCCAGAAAGAAGAGCAACTGCATGTCCTTCCTTAGCCATTTTTTCAACTAAATATGAAGCATTCTTTTTTGTATCACAGAATATGATAGCTTGACCAATAGAAATACTACCATAAATATTAGAGAGTGCTTCAAATTTTTCTTCTCTACTTTTGCATTCAATATAATATTGTGAAATAGTATCCAAACTTTCCTCTTCTCTTTTCAATTTTATAATAATAGGATCGGGAACAATCTGTTCAGCAAACTGCATTACATCTTCAGAATAAGTAGCTGAAAATAACATCATCTGACATGTTTTAGGCAATTGCTTATGAATACGCAAAGACTGATCATGATATCCTTGGGTAGATATCATAACATCAGCTTCATCAAGAACAAAAACTTTAATCTTTTGTTTGTTTTTTTTTTTTTCCACCACTTTAAAAGGCCTGAAAGTATAAATTAATAATAATAATAATAAAAGTTTAATGAATATATTATTTTTTCATTTTGTTTCACAGGAAAGTAAAGTAGATAACATGCAATCATGCAGCATTAGAATCTAACATGTTTACAAACCACTTGAATATATCTAGGGTAAATTAATTTTATTAACTTACTATAATACAAAAAAAAAAAAAACATAAGACTTTTTCTTCTTTATTACAAAGCACTAAAATTTTAAAAAAAGATTTAATTATAACAAAAATAATTTTACAATGTTTTTCCGAAGAATTTCAAAATTTCCCCTGTTTTTTAATGGCTTTTCAAATTCCCTTAATTCTTGGTATCGTAGCAACCCTGTTATGGTTTCATATGCTAGTATTTGCAATTTTGAATTTCTATTATTCTATTTTGAAAGCTTAAAGGGTAAAAATATTAAAAAATATATACAATGAGTTAAATAAAGTTCATCAATTCAATACACTCACTTTTTCCTTTCCTTCACGGAATCTATTTAAAACAGCAATTCTTTGTTCAACTGTCAGATCTCCAGAAAGAAGAGCAACTGCATGTCCTTCCTTAGCCATTTTTTCAACTAAATATGAAGCATTCTTTTTTGTATCACAGAATATGATAGCTTGACCAATAGAAATACTACCATAAATATTAGAGAGTGCTTCAAATTTTTCTTCTCTACTTTTGCATTCAATATAATATTGTGAAATAGTATCCAAACTTTCCTCTTCTCTTTTCAATTTTATAATAATAGGATCGGGAACAATCTGTTCAGCAAACTGCATTACATCTTCAGAATAAGTAGCTGAAAATAACATCATCTGACATGTTTTAGGCAATTGCTTATGAATACGCAAAGACTGATCATGATATCCTTGGGTAGATATCATAACATCAGCTTCATCAAGAACAAAAACTTTAATATTTTGCTTGTTTTTTTTTTTTTCCACCACTTTAAAAGGCCTGAAAGTATAAATTAATAAAAGTTTAATGAATATATTATTTTTTCATTTTGTTTCACAGGAAAGTAAAGTAGATAACATGCAATCATGCAGCATTAGAATCTAACATGTTTACAAACCACTTGAATATATCTAGGGTAAATTAATTTTATTAACTTACTATAATTGAGAAAAAAAAAAACATAAGACTTTTTCTTCTTTATTACAAAGCACTAAAATTTAAAAAAAAGATTTAATTATAACAAAAATAATTTTACAATGTTTTTCCGAAGAATTTCAAAATTTCCCCTGTTTTTTAATGGCTTTTCAAATTCCCTTAATTCTAGGTATCGTAGCAACCCTGTTATGGTTTCATATGCTAGTATTTGCAATTTTGAATTTCTATTATTCTATTTTGAAAGCTTAAAGGGTAAAAATATTAAAAAATATATACAATGAGTTAAATAAAGTTCATCAATTAAATACACTCACTTTTTCCTTTCCTTCACGGAATCTATTTAAAACAGCAATTCTTTGTTCAACTGTCAGATCTCCAGAAAGAAGAGCAACTGCATGTCCTTCCTTAGCCATTTTTTCAACTAAATATGAAGCATTCTTTTTTGTATCACAGAATATGATAGCTTGACCAATAGAAATACTACCATAAATATTAGAGAGTGCTTCAAATTTTTCTTCTCTACTTTTGCCCCCCAGGGGGGTACCTTCTTCAGGTATTCAGGGGGAGTCACGCACCCCGGGCCCGAGTGATCTTTCTTTCTCTTTTTTTTTTTTTTTGTCCTTCTCCCTTCTTTTTATTTCTTTTAATTTTGTTTGTATTTTTCTTTTATTATTATTATTTATTTTATTTTATTTTATTTATTTTTTTTTCTTTCTTTATTTTTGCTTATAAGTTTTTGGCATTTTTTCTTGTTTGTATTTTTGGTTTTTACGGCCAACAAGGGTTTGGTACTTACTCTTGTTTATTGTTAATGAAAAAAAAAAAAAATTGGGAAAAAAAAATAAAAAATTTGAAAAACTTACAAAAAAATGAAACTTTACTTACCTTGTTTTACTCACCTTTTTGGTTTCTACTTACCTTGTTTATTTTCACTCACCTTTATTTTTTGGTCTTGTTCTTGTGTTGTTTATACTAATATTACTTAACTTCTAAAACATTAACCAAGCTGAAAACGGTGTAGTTGTGGCGCTGGTTATTGGGTTGGAGATTTGGTGAGGGTCTCACGGTAGTCTAGCCTTGGGAGCACACTGGGAGACTGGTGCCCTTGGTGAAGGTGAGACAACGGTGACTACTCGAACGAGAAACACCGGACTAACACGACTACCACATGTGATTCCTGGTCTGGGTCGACGGTCTGGTAGCTGGTGAGTGGTTATGGGTGTCCCAGGGAGCGATTCTGAAAACCCTTTGCTTTCCGTCCGTTCAAGAAACGGGCTGACTTGTGGGACTAAGGAAACCCTCGACCCTTTTTTCTTATCTCAATATGGCGACAAATAAAGGAAATACGAATAATGCGTCTGGCTCGGGCCAAGCTACCAAAAATTCAAATGAGAAATCTTGGGCGGAAAGAATGGAAGAGTTTTCTTCCACTCTTAACGATAATAATGTATTTCTAAATTGCGAGGCAAGATTTTTTGTGGTAAAGAGAAATGAAGGAGATTTCTTTAAGACCTCTCCATTTCTGATTCAGAAATCATTGCAATCGATAATGGGTGATCCAAAGTCTGTTAAAAAACTTAGATCAGGTGAACTACTAATTGAGGTTGAAAATAACAAGCAAGCTAATAACTTAAAAAAATGTACCCACTTTGCCAATATACCAGTCACTGTAAGTACACATAGAACTTTAAATATCTGTCGTGGTGTGATTTCTGAACCAGATTTACAATATATTCCAGAAAGTGAAATACTCGATAATTTGAAAGACCAAAAAGTTATTGCTGTTAAACGAATTTCAATCTTCCGTGATAATAAGCCTGTTCCCACCAAACACATTATTTTGACAATAGACTCACCTAAACTTCCCCAATCAATAAAAGCTGGTTACCTTGAATGCCCTATAAGGCCATACATCCCTAACCCTCTCAGATGTTTTAATTGCCAACGTTTTGGCCACTCAAAGACCTCTTGCCGTGGTAAGCTAACATGTGCCCGTTGCAGTGCAATTGGCCATGACAGTGAAAATTGTGAAGCACCTGCCTGTTGTGTTAATTGTAAAAAGGATCACCCATCTTATTCAAAATCATGTGAAAAATGGAAAACTGAGAAGGAGATTCAAACTATTAAAACAAAACAAAATATATCATATCCCGAAGCACGGAAAATTGTGGAATCAAGAACACCCATTGTTGGGAAATCATATGCTGCCGCCATAGTTACCAAAAAAACGTATCAGTCTATCGCAATCCAAACTGACACTGTTCCCAATACAAACTCTCCAGTTGTAACTGCATTAAACAAAACCCCAACCTTACAATCCAATCAAAATCAGGCTTGTAACTCTTCACAGCCATCTTCATCCAAATCAAGAAACTTAAAAAAAACGCCACAAAATTCTAAAACCTTATTGTCTGGAAAAATTCTTAATTCTACCACTGTAAAGCATTCTAATTCACCCTCTCGTCTCAATATCATCAAGAAAAAGAAACTAACAAAATTGCCCACTCCTACTACAAATAAAAATAATAAAGGAATTTTTCCAAAACAAGATGATACAATCAGTCTCCATCCTTCTGATGGGGAGGACGGTATGTCCACTGCATCAGAGGACAATGACGTAGATGTTATAATCTAAAAAAAAAAAAAAAAGTATGACCAATTTCATTTCATGGAATTGCCGAGGTTTTATTAATAAACGAGATGAAATCAGAGATATTATCTCTGATCATCGACCTATCTGCTTTGCCTTCCAAGAAACATACTTAAGACAACACGACAATGTTAAAATCCGTGGCTACCAGTGTTTCAGAAAAGATTTTACACATTCTGACAGAGCTACAGGTGGTGTAGCTCTTTTAATTTCTAATAATGTTCCACACTCTAATATCATTTTAAATACAGACATCCAGGCTATTGCTGTTCAGATCCATATACACATTCTTATCACCATCTGCACTGTCTACTTACCGCCAAATATGACTGTTCGACAATGTGACCTCAATAGGCTTATTTTGCAGTTACCGACTCCCTTTTTAATTCTTGGTGATTTTAATGGTCACAACCAACTTTGGGGTAGTCCTGATATTAATCCTCGCGGACAAATTATTGAAGACCTAATCACTGATAATAATTTATGTATTTTAAATAACGGTGACAATACATATTTTCATGAACCTTCTAGAACTTTTCATGCAATAGACCTGGCCATTTGCTCTCCTATTCCTTATCCATATTTTAATTTCTTTGTTAGTAACGACCTTCATAATAGTGACCATTTTCCTCTATTTTTATCTTTTTATAATTTTAATGATCATCATCCTACAAATCCACATTATATTTATGACAAGGCCAACTGGGCTACTTTCACTATAAATGCAACTATCACATACGAAATGACTGAGGGTGATATCAACAGAGCAATCACTGATGTCACAAAGAGTATTATAAATGCAGCTGATATTACTATTCCAAAATCCTCTGGACGTCTCAGTAAACATTCAAAGCCATGGTGGAATGATGAATGCAATAATGCAAAAAGACAGCAACAAAAAGCTTGGGGAATTTTTAGGAGGTACCCGACTACTGCTAATTATATCGCATTCAAAAAAGCAAGGGCAGCCGCACGAAGAATCCGCAGAATCTCCCAAAAAAATTCCTGGATTAATTATGTGTCCAGCATTACCTCCAATGTAAGCAGTAAACAGCTTTGGCATCGTGTCAAGAAAGCAATGGGAATATATTCTAATCAAAGTATTTCGTTATTAAAAGATAATGGACAAACTATAACTTCTACTAAAAATATTGCAAACACCATTGGTAAAACTTTATCTCACATCTCCAATTCTAATTCCTATTCTGAACCTTTTTTGTCTCATAAACGTAATTCTGAACGTTCTTCAATCAACTTTCACTCCCGCTCTTCACCAGACTACAATAGACCTTTTACAGAAAATGAATTAAAAAATAGTTTGAAACATTGCCATAACTCTGCTCCCGGACCCGATGGCGTTACCTACATTATGATTAAACATTTATCAAAACAGTCTCTTAAAAACCTCCTTCATCTTTACAATAGGATCTGGACTGAAAATACTTTCCCTGTTGCTTGGCACGATGCTATTGTTATTCCTTTTCCTAAGCCAGGCAAAGATGCTACTGACCCCAATAATTACAGACCTATCGCTCTTACAAGCTGTCTATGTAAGCTGCTAGAAAAGATGGTAAATACTAGGCTTGTTTACATTTTAGAAAAAAGTAATTTGATTTCTCCATGGCAAAGTGGTTTCCGACGAGGCCGTTCAACGGTTGACAATATTTTATTATTAGAGACAAATATCCGCAAAGCTAATGTGAGACGTAACCATTTGGTTTCAATTTTTTTCGATATAGAAAAAGCTTATGACAAGACATGGCGCTATGGTATTTTAAAAGATCTTTTTAATTTGGACTTTAGAGGAAATCTCCCCATTTTTATTCAAAATTTTTTAAGAGTCAGACGCTTTCAAGTTCGTATAGGATTAGTTTATTCAGATTTTTATTTTCAAGAAGAAGGTGTGCCTCAAGGCAGTGTTTTGAGCGTTACGCTTTTTTCTTTAAAAATAAACAATATTCTTAAACAATTGCCTCCAAGTGTCCATGGGAGTTTATATGTTGACGACCTGCAAATTTCTTGCCAGGGAAATGACATGCGTTTCATTGAACGTCAATTACAACTTGCTATAAAAAACATAATTAAATGGACAAATAAAAATGGTTTTAAATTTTCTACTGACAAAACACAATGTGTGCATTTTTGTCGTAAACGAGGTCTTCATCCTGATGCAGAGATTTTAATAAACAACAGGCCAATTTCAGTTGTTGACACTGCTCGCTTTCTGGGTGTTATTTTTGACAGAAAACTGAACTTTTTGCCACATATTTTACACTTGAGAACTAAATGTGACAAAGCACTTAATATTTTAAAAGTGCTTTCTAATACTTCTTGGGGAGCAGACCGCCCATCTTTACTTAAAATTTACCGTGCTACTATTCGCTCCAAACTTGATTATGCATGTCAGGTTTATGGTTCAGCCCCTCACTCCTATATTAAAAGACTTGACACAACACATCACAGTGCACTCAGAATTTGCTCAGGTGCTTTCCGCACGACTCCAGTCCTTAGTTTATATGCTGACTGTGTGGAGCCTTCTCTCACTGACATTAGACAAAGACTTTCGTGTGAATTGTACTTTCGCATCCTTTCACATCCTAATCATCCACTTCATTCACTTTTAAATAGTAACGATCATAATCTTTATGTGAATCGCCCATCTTGCATCCCACATTTCGCTCTTAGAATTAAGAGCTTTCTTGCTGGCACCTCTCACATTCATACCAAAATTCGTCCTCGGTCACTTTTAAACATGACACCTTGGAATTTCCAAGTTATTTCATGTCTTCATCCATTTAAGGGGTTTGACAAATCTAACACAGATGCTTCCATTTTTCAAGCGCTTTTCTCATCTCATCGCTCTGAATATAAGAATTATGTTGAGATTTTTACTGACGGCTCCAAGACAAGTAATAAAGTTGGCTGTGGTGTTGTCACTGGCGACACCATTTATAGCTATGAACTCCCTAGTACTTTTTCCATTTTTTCTGCAGAGTTTTTTGCAGTTGAAGTAGCTCTAAATATTATTTCATCTCACTGCAGCAAAAAATTCATTATCTATACAGACTCAAAGAGTGTTCTTGACTCTCTTTCTTCCGGCTCTTGCACACTTTCTTTTATCTCTGTTTTAAAAACATATAACGACCTTCTGAAGAAGGGATTTCATATCTTGTTTTGTTGGATTCCAGGTCATGTTGGCATCAAAGGCAATGAAGCAGCAGACAAAGCCGCAAGGCAGGCTTCTATTCTTTTAAACTGTCCTATACCTTATGATGACATTAAGCACACACTAAAAAGCACTTTCAGAAATAATTGGCAAATGGAGTGGAATAATCAACAAAATAATAAACTACTTGAAATAAAACCTCAAATTGCATTGTGGCCTACACTTAGTCCTAGAAAACATGATGTCATAATTACTCGTTTAAGAATTGGGCATTCAAGGATCACACATAAATACTTACTAGTTGGAGAACCGGAACCTGACTGTCCGAAATGTCATTTCTGTGTGCTTACCATTCGCCATCTGCTCACTGACTGTCCTTGTCTTCGTCATCTGTATAGGCATCATTTTAATTCATCTTCACCCAATCTGACAAGCCTTTTAGGTGCAAATCCTCATCATCTGCTGACAAATTTTTTAAAGGAGGCTGGCTTTTACTTTGATATCTGATTTTATTGTTTACAATGTTCATCCTATTTTACATCTGTTTTTATTGTATACTGTTTTTATTATTTTTTGATTTTATCTTATATGTAGTTTTACTTCTTTTTTCTGTGTTTTTTAATGACTTTCTGGATAGGTAAACCCATCCAGAGGCTTCATTTTCTTTTACCTATTTGTTTGGCGCAGCATGTCCTACTTTGGACCTTGCGCCAAAAAAAGCCATTCAACCAACCAACCATCTTCTCTACTTTTGCATTCAATATAATATTGTGAAATAGTATCCAAACTTTCCTCTTCTCTTTTCAATTTTATAATAATAGGATCGGGAACAATCTGTTCAGCAAACTGCATTACATCTTCAGAATAAGTAGCTGAAAATAACATCATCTGACATGTTTTAGGCAAATGCTTATGAATACGCAAAGACTGATCATGATATCCTTGGGTAGATATCATAACATCAGCTTCATCAAGAACAAAAACTTTAATCTTTTGTTTGTTTGTTTTTTTTTTCCACCGCTTTAAAAAGCCTGAAAGTATAAATTAATAATAATAATAATAAAAGTTTAATGAATATATTATTTTTTCATTTTGTTTCACAGGAAAGTAAAGTAGATAACATGCAATCATGCAGCATTAGAATCTAACATGTTTACAAACCACTTGAATATATCTAGGGTAAATTAATTTTATTAACTTACTATAATTGAGAAAAAAAAAAAAAAAGACTTTTTCTTCTTTATTACAAAGCACTAAAATTTTAAAAAAAGATTTAATTATAACAAAAATAATTTTACAATGTTTTTCCGAAGAATTTCAAAATTTCCCCTGTTTTTTAATGGCTTTTCAAATTCCCTTAATTCTAGGTATCGTAGCAACCCTGTTATGGTTTCATATGCTAGTATTTGCAATTTTGAATTTCTATTATTCTATTTTGAAAGCTTAAAGGGTAAAAATATTAAAAAATATATACAATGAGTTAAATAAAGTTCATCAATTAAATACACTCACTTTTTCCTTTCCTTCACGGAATCTATTTAAAACAGCAATTCTTTGTTCAACTGTCAGATCTCCAGAAAGAAGAGCAACTGCATGTCCTTCCTTAGCCATTTTTTCAACTAAATATGAAGCATTCTTTTTTGTATCACAGAATATGATAGCTTGACCAATAGAAATACTACCATAAATATTAGAGAGTGCTTCAAATTTTTCTTCTCTACTTTTGCATTCAATATAATATTGTGAAATAGTATCCAAACTTTCCTCTTCTCTTTTCAATTTTATAATAATAGGATCGGGAACAATCTGTTCAGCAAACTGCATTACATCTTCAGAATAAGTAGCTGAAAATAACATCATCTGACATGTTTTAGGCAATTGCTTATGAATACGCAAAGACTGATCATGATATCCTTGGGTAGATATCATAACATCAGCTTCATCAAGAACAAAAACTTTAATCTTTTGTTTGTTTGTTTTTTTTTCCACCGCTTTAAAAAGCCTCAAAGTATAAATTAATAATAATAAAAGTTTAATGAATATATTATTTTTTCATTTTGTTTCACAGGAAAGTAAAGTAGATAACATGCAATCATGCAGCATTAGAATCTAACATGTTTACAAACCACTTGAATATATCTAGGGTAAATTAATTTTATTAACTTACTATAATTGAGAAAAAAAAAACATAAGACTTTTTCTTCTTTATTACAAAGCACTAAAATTTTAAAAAAAGATTTAATTATAACAAAAATAATTTTACAATGTTTTTCCGAAGAATTTCAAAATTCCCCCTGTTTTTTAATGGCTTTTCAAATTCCCTTAATTCTAGGTATCGTAGCAACCCTGTTATGGTTTCATATGCTAGTATTTGCAATTTTGAATTTCTATTATTCTATTTTGAAAGCTTAAAGGGTAAAAATATTAAAAAATATATACAATGAGTTAAATAAAGTTCATCAATTAAATACACTCACTTTTTCCTTTCCTTCACGGAATCTATTTAAAACAGCAATTCTTTGTTCAACTGTCAGATCTCCAGAAAGAAGAGCAACTGCATGTCCTTCCTTAGCCATTTTTTCAACTAAATATGAAGCATTCTTTTTTGTATCACAGAATATGATAGCTTGACCAATAGAAATACTACCATAAATATTAGAGAGTGCTTCAAATTTTTCTTCTCTACTTTTGCATTCAATATAATATTGTGAAATAGTATCCAAACTTTCCTCTTCTCTTTTCAATTTTATAATAATAGGATCGGGAACAATCTGTTCAGCAAACTGCATTACATCTTCAGAATAAGTAGCTGAAAATAACATCATCTGACATGTTTTAGGCAATTGCTTATGAATACGCAAAGACTGATCATGATATCCTTGGGTAGATATCATAACATCAGCTTCATCAAGAACAAAAACTTTAATCTTTTGTTTGTTTGTTTTTTTTTCCACCGCTTTAAAAAGCCTGAAAGTATAAATTAATAATAATAATAATAAAAGTTTAATGAATATATTATTTTTTCATTTTGTTTCACAGGAAAGTAAAGTAGATAACATGCAATCATGCAGCATTAGAATCTAACATGTTTACAAACCACTTGAATATATCTAGGGTAAATTAATTTTATTAACTTACTATAATTGAGAAAAAAAAAACATAAGACTTTTTCTTCTTTATTACAAAGCACTAAAATTTTAAAAAAAGATTTAATTATAACAAAAATAATTTTACAATGTTTTTCCGAAGAATTTCAAAATTTCCCCTGTTTTTTAATGGCTTTTCAAATTCCCTTAATTCTAGGTATCGTAGCAACCCTGTTATGGTTTCATATGCTAGTATTTGCAATTTTGAATTTCTATTATTCTATTTTGAAAGCTTAAAGGGTAAAAATATTAAAAAATATATACAATGAGTTAAATAAAGTTCATCAATTAAATACACTCACTTTTTCCTTTCCTTCACGGAATCTATTTAAAACAGCAATTCTTTGTTCAACTGTCAGATCTCCAGAAAGAAGAGCAACTGCATGTCCTTCCTTAGCCATTTTTTCAACTAAATATGAAGCATTCTTTTTTGTATCACAGAATATGATAGCTTGACCAATAGAAATACTACCATAAATATTAGAGAGTGCTTCAAATTTTTCTTCTCTACTTTTGCATTCAATATAATATTGTGAAATAGTATCCAAACTTTCCTCTTCTCTTTTCAATTTTATAATAATAGGATCGGGAACAATCTGTTCAGCAAACTGCATTACATCTTCAGAATAAGTAGCTGAAAATAACATCATCTGACATGTTTTAGGCAATTGCTTATGAATACGCAAAGACTGATCATGATATCCTTGGGTAGATATCATAACATCAGCTTCATCAAGAACAAAAACTTTAATCTTTTGTTTGTTTGTTTTTTTTTTCCACCACTTTAAAAAGCCTGAAAGTATAAATTAATAATAATAATAAAAGTTTAATGAATATATTATTTTTTCATTTTGTTTCACAGGAAAGTAAAGTAGATAACATGCAATCATGCAGCATTAGAATCTAACATGTTTACAAACCACTTGAATATATCTAGGGTAAATTAATTTTATTAACTTACTATAATTGAGAAAAAAAAAACATAAGACTTTTTCTTCTTTATTACAAAGCACTAAAATTTAAAAAAAAGATTTAATTATAACAAAAATAATTTTACAATGTTTTTCCGAAGAATTTCAAAATTTCCCCTGTTTTTTAATGGCTTTTCAAATTCCCTTAATTCTAGGTATCGTAGCAACCCTGTTATGGTTTCATATGCTAGTATTTGCAATTTTGAATTTCTATTATTCTATTTTGAAAGCTTAAAGGGTAAAAATATTAAAAAATATATACAATGAGTTAAATAAAGTTCATCAATTAAATACACTCACTTTTTCCTTTCCTTCACGGAATCTATTTAAAACAGCAATTCTTTGTTCAACTGTCAGATCTCCAGAAAGAAGAGCAACTGCATGTCCTTCCTTAGCCATTTTTTCAACTAAATATGAAGCATTCTTTTTTGTATCACAGAATATGATAGCTTGACCAATAGAAATACTACCATAAATATTAGAGAGTGCTTCAAATTTTTCTTCTCTACTTTTGCATTCAATATAATATTGTGAAATAGTATCCAAACTTTCCTCTTCTCTTTTCAATTTTATAATAATAGGATCGGGAACAATCTGTTCAGCAAACTGCATTACATCTTCAGAATAAGTAGCTGAAAATAACATCATCTGACATGTTTTAGGCAATTGCTTATGAATACGCAAAGACTGATCATGATATCCTTGGGTAGATATCATAACATCAGCTTCATCAAGAACAAAAACTTTAATCTTTTGTTTGTTTGTTTTGTTTTTCCACCACTTTAAAAAGCCTGAAAGTATAAATTAATAATAATAATAAAAGTTTAATGAATATATTATTTTTTCATTTTGTTTCACAGGAAAGTAAAGTAGATATCATGCAATCATGCAGCATTAGAATCTAACATGTTTACAAACCACTTGAATATATCTAGGGTAAATTAATTTTATTAACTTACTATAATTGAGAAAAAAAAAACATAAGACTTTTTCTTCTTTATTACAAAGCACTAAAATTTAAAAAAAAGATTTAATTATAACAAAAATAATTTTACAATGTTTTTCCGAAGAATTTCAAAATTTCCCCTGTTTTTTAATGGCTTTTCAAATTCCCTTAATTCTAGGTATCGTAGCAACCCTGTTATGGTTTCATATGCTAGTATTTGCAATTTTGAATTTCTATTATTCTATTTTGAAAGCTTAAAGGGTAAAAATATTAAAAAATATATACAATGAGTTAAATAAAGTTCATCAATTAAATACACTCACTTTTTCCTTTCCTTCACGGAATCTATTTAAAACAGCAATTCTTTGTTCAACTGTCAGATCTCCAGAAAGAAGAGCAACTGCATGTCCTTCCTTAGCCATTTTTTCAACTAAATATGAAGCATTCTTTTTTGTATCACAGAATATGATAGCTTGACCAATAGAAATACTACCATAAATATTAGAGAGTGCTTCAAATTTTTCTTCTCTACTTTTGCATTCAATATAATATTGTGAAATAGTATCCAAACTTTCCTCTTCTCTTTTCAATTTTATAATAATAGGATCGGGAACAATCTGTTCAGCAAACTGCATTACATCTTCAGAATAAGTAGCTGAAAATAACATCATCTGACATGTTTTAGGCAATTGCTTATGAATACGCAAAGACTGTTCATGATATCCTTGGGTAGATATCATAACATCAGCTTCATCAAGAACAAAAACTTTAATCTTTTGTTTGTTTGTTTTGTTTTTCCACCACTTTAAAAAGCCTGAAAGTATAAATTAATAATAATAATAAAAGTTTAATGAATATATTATTTTTTCATTTTGTTTCACAGGAAAGTAAAGTAGATAACATGCAATCATGCAGCATTAGAATCTAACATGTTTACAAACCACTTGAATATATCTAGGGTAAATTAATTTTATTAACTTACTATAATTGAGAAAAAAAAAACATAAGACTTTTTCTTCTTTATTACAAAGCACTAAAATTTAAAAAAAAGATTTAATTATAACAAAAATAATTTTACAATGTTTTTCCGAAGAATTTCAAAATTTCCCCTGTTTTTTAATGGCTTTTCAAATTCCCTTAATTCTAGGTATCGTAGCAACCCTGTTATGGTTTCATATGCTAGTATTTGCAATTTTGAATTTCTATTATTCTATTTTGAAAGCTTAAAGGGTAAAAATATTAAAAAATATATACAATGAGTTAAATAAAGTTCATCAATTAAATACACTCACTTTTTCCTTTCCTTCACGGAATCTATTTAAAACAGCAATTCTTTGTTCAACTGTCAGATCTCCAGAAAGAAGAGCAACTGCATGTCCTTCCTTAGCCATTTTTTCAACTAAATATGAAGCATTCTTTTTTGTATCACAGAATATGATAGCTTGACCAATAGAAATACTACCATAAATATTAGAGAGTGCTTCAAATTTTTCTTCTCTACTTTTGCATTCAATATAATATTGTGAAATAGTATCCAAACTTTCCTCTTCTCTTTTCAATTTTATAATAATAGGATCGGGAACAATCTGTTCAGCAAACTGCATTACATCTTCAGAATAAGTAGCTGAAAATAACATCATCTGACATGTTTTAGGCAATTGCTTATGAATACGCAAAGACTGATCATGATATCCTTGGGTAGATATCATAACATCAGCTTCATCAAGAACAAAAACTTTAATCTTTTGTTTGTTTGTTTTTTTTTTCCACCGCTTTAAAAAGCCTGAAAGTATAAATTAATAATAATAATAATAAAAGTTTAATGAATATATTATTTTTTCATTTTGTTTCACAGGAAAGTAAAGTAGATAACATGCAATCATGCAGCATTAGAATCTAACATGTTTACAAACCACTTGAATATATCTAGGGTAAATTAATTTTATTAACTTACTATAATTGAGAAAAAAAAAAAAAGACTCTTTCTTCTTTATTACAAAGCACTAAAATTTTAAAAAAAGATTTAATTATAACAAAAATAATTTTACAATGTTTTTCCGAAGAATTTCAAAATTTCCCCTGTTTTTTAATGGCTTTTCAAATTCCCTTAATTCTAGGTATCGTAGCAACCCTGTTATGGTTTCATATGCTAGTATTTGCAATTTTGAATTTCTATTATTCTATTTTGAAAGCTTAAAGGGTAAAAATATTAAAAAATATATACAATGAGTTAAATAAAGTTCATCAATTAAATACACTCACTTTTTCCTTTCCTTCACGGAATCTATTTAAAACAGCAATTCTTTGTTCAACTGTCAGATCTCCAGAAAGAAGAGCAACTGCATGTCCTTCCTTAGCCATTTTTTCAACTAAATATGAAGCATTCTTTTTTGTATCACAGAATATGATAGCTTGACCAATAGAAATACTACCATAAATATTAGAGAGTGCTTCAAATTTTTCTTCTCTACTTTTGCATTCAATATAATATTGTGAAATAGTATCCAAACTTTCCTCTTCTCTTTTCAATTTTATAATAATAGGATCGGGAACAATCTGTTCAGCAAACTGCATTACATCTTCAGAATAAGTAGCTGAAAATAACATCATCTGACATGTTTTAGGCAATTGCTTATGAATACGCAAAGACTGATCATGATATCCTTGGGTAGATATCATAACATCAGCTTCATCAAGAACAAAAACTTTAATCTTTTGTTTGTTTGTTTGTTTTTTTCCACCACTTTAAAAAGCCTGAAAGTATAAATTAATAATAATAATAAAAGTTTAATGAATATATTATTTTTTCATTTTGTTTCACAGGAAAGTAAAGTAGATAACATGCAATCATGCAGCATTAGAATCTAACATGTTTACAAACCACTTGAATATATCTAGGGTAAATTAATTTTATTAACTTACTATAATTGAGAAAAAAAAAAACATAAGACTTTTTCTTCTTTATTACAAAGCACTAAAATTTAAAAAAAAGATTTAATTATAACAAAAATAATTTTACAATGTTTTTCCGAAGAATTTCAAAATTTCCCCTGTTTTTTAATGGCTTTTCAAATTCCCTTAATTCTAGGTATCGTAGCAACCCTGTTATGGTTTCATATGCTAGTATTTGCAATTTTGAATTTCTATTATTCTATTTTGAAAGCTTAAAGGGTAAAAATATTAAAAAATATATACAATGAGTTAAATAAAGTTCATCAATTAAATACACTCACTTTTTCCTTTCCTTCACGGAATCTATTTAAAACAGCAATTCTTTGTTCAACTGTCAGATCTCCAGAAAGAAGAGCAACTGCATGTCCTTCCTTAGCCATTTTTTCAACTAAATATGAAGCATTCTTTTTTGTATCACAGAATATGATAGCTTGACCAATAGAAATACTACCATAAATATTAGAGAGTGCTTCAAATTTTTCTTCTCTACTTTTGCATTCAATATAATATTGTGAAATAGTATCCAAACTTTCCTCTTCTCTTTTCAATTTTATAATAATAGGATCGGGAACAATCTGTTCAGCAAACTGCATTACATCTTCAGAATAAGTAGCTGAAAATAACATCATCTGACATGTTTTAGGCAATTGCTTATGAATACGCAAAGACTGATCATGATATCCTTGGGTAGATATCATAACATCAGCTTCATCAAGAACAAAAACTTTAATCTTTTGTTTGTTTGTTTTTTTTTCCACCACTTTAAAAAGCCTGAAAGTATAAATTAATAATAATAATAAAAGTTTAATGAATATATTATTTTTTCATTTTGTTTCACAGGAAAGTAAAGTAGATAACATGCAATCATGCAGCATTAGAATCTAACATGTTTACAAACCACTTGAATATATCTAGGGTAAATTAATTTTATTAACTTACTATAATTGAGAAAAAAAAAACATAAGACTTTTTCTTCTTTATTACAAAGCACTAAAATTTTAAAAAAAGATTTAATTATAACAAAAATAATTTTACAATGTTTTTCCGAAGAATTTCAAAATTTCCCCTGTTTTTTAATGGCTTTTCAAATTCCCTTAATTCTAGGTATCGTAGCAACCCTGTTATGGTTTCATATGCTAGTATTTGCAATTTTGAATTTCTATTATTCTATTTTGAAAGCTTAAAGGGTAAAAATATTAAAAAATATATACAATGAGTTAAATAAAGTTCATCAATTAAATACACTCACTTTTTCCTTTCCTTCACGGAATCTATTTAAAACAGCAATTCTTTGTTCAACTGTCAGATCTCCAGAAAGAAGAGCAACTGCATGTCCTTCCTTAGCCATTTTTTCAACTAAATATGAAGCATTCTTTTTTGTATCACAGAATATGATAGCTTGACCAATAGAAATACTACCATAAATATTAGAGAGTGCTTCAAATTTTTCTTCTCTACTTTTGCATTCAATATAATATTGTGAAATAGTATCCAAACTTTCCTCTTCTCTTTTCAATTTTATAATAATAGGATCGGGAACAATCTGTTCAGCAAACTGCATTACATCTTCAGAATAAGTAGCTGAAAATAACATCATCTGACATGTTTTAGGCAATTGCTTATGAATACGCAAAGACTGATCATGATATCCTTGGGTAGATATCATAACATCAGCTTCATCAAGAACAAAAACTTTAATCTTTTGTTTGTTTGTTTTTTTTTTCCACCACTTTAAAAAGCCTGAAAGTATAAATTAATAATAATAATAAAAGTTTAATGAATATATTATTTTTTCATTTTGTTTCACAGGAAAGTAAAGTAGATAACATGCAATCATGCAGCATTAGAATCTAACATGTTTACAAACCACTTGAATATATCTAGGGTAAATTAATTTTATTAACTTACTATAATTGAGAAAAAAAAAACATAAGACTTTTTCTTCTTTATTACAAAGCACTAAAATTTTAAAAAAAGATTTAATTATAACAAAAATAATTTTACAATGTTTTTCCGAAGAATTTCAAAATTTCCCCTGTTTTTTAATGGCTTTTCAAATTCCCTTAATTCTAGGTATCGTAGCAACCCTGTTATGGTTTCATATGCTAGTATTTGCAATTTTGAATTTCTATTATTCTATTTTGAAAGCTTAAAGGGTAAAAATATTAAAAAATATATACAATGAGTTAAATAAAGTTCATCAATTAAATACACTCACTTTTTCCTTTCCTTCACGGAATCTATTTAAAACAGCAATTCTTTGTTCAACTGTCAGATCTCCAGAAAGAAGAGCAACTGCATGTCCTTCCTTAGCCATTTTTTCAACTAAATATGAAGCATTCTTTTTTGTATCACAGAATATGATAGCTTGACCAATAGAAATACTACCATAAATATTAGAGAGTGCTTCAAATTTTTCTTCTCTACTTTTGCATTCAATATAATATTGTGAAATAGTATCCAAACTTTCCTCTTCTCTTTTCAATTTTATAATAATAGGATCGGGAACAATCTGTTCAGCAAACTGCATTACATCTTCAGAATAAGTAGCTGAAAATAACATCATCTGACATGTTTTAGGCAATTGCTTATGAATACGCAAAGACTGATCATGATATCCTTGGGTAGATATCATAACATCAGCTTCATCAAGAACAAAAACTTTAATCTTTTGTTTGTTTGTTTTTTTTTTCCACCACTTTAAAAAGCCTGAAAGTATAAATTAATAATAATAATAAAAGTTTAATGAATATATTATTTTTTCATTTTGTTTCACAGGAAAGTAAAGTAGATAACATGCAATCATGCAGCATTAGAATCTAACATGTTTACAAACCACTTGAATATATCTAGGGTAAATTAATTTTATTAACTTACTATAATTGAGAAAAAAAAAACATAAGACTTTTTCTTCTTTATTACAAAGCACTAAAATTTTAAAAAAAGATTTAATTATAACAAAAATAATTTTACAATGTTTTTCCGAAGAATTTCAAAATTTCCCCTGTTTTTTAATGGCTTTTCAAATTCCCTTAATTCTAGGTATCGTAGCAACCCTGTTATGGTTTCATATGCTAGTATTTGCAATTTTGAATTTCTATTATTCTATTTTGAAAGCTTAAAGGGTAAAAATATTAAAAAATATATACAATGAGTTAAATAAAGTTCATCAATTAAATACACTCACTTTTTCCTTTCCTTCACGGAATCTATTTAAAACAGCAATTCTTTGTTCAACTGTCAGATCTCCAGAAAGAAGAGCAACTGCATGTCCTTCCTTAGCCATTTTTTCAACTAAATATGAAGCATTCTTTTTTGTATCACAGAATATGATAGCTTGACCAATAGAAATACTACCATAAATATTAGAGAGTGCTTCAAATTTTTCTTCTCTACTTTTGCATTCAATATAATATTGTGAAATAGTATCCAAACTTTCCTCTTCTCTTTTCAATTTTATAATAATAGGATCGGGAACAATCTGTTCAGCAAACTGCATTACATCTTCAGAATAAGTAGCTGAAAATAACATCATCTGACATGTTTTAGGCAATTGCTTATGAATACGCAAAGACTGATCATGATATCCTTGGGTAGATATCATAACATCAGCTTCATCAAGAACAAAAACTTTAATCTTTTGTTTGTTTGTTTTGTTTTTCCACCACTTTAAAAAGCCTGAAAGTATAAATTAATAATAATAATAAAAGTTTAATGAATATATTATTTTTTCATTTTGTTTCACAGGAAAGTAAAGTAGATATCATGCAATCATGCAGCATTAGAATCTAACATGTTTACAAACCACTTGAATATATCTAGGGTAAATTAATTTTATTAACTTACTATAATTGAGAAAAAAAAAACATAAGACTTTTTCTTCTTTATTACAAAGCACTAAAATTTAAAAAAAAGATTTAATTATAACAAAAATAATTTTACAATGTTTTTCCGAAGAATTTCAAAATTTCCCCTGTTTTTTAATGGCTTTTCAAATTCCCTTAATTCTAGGTATCGTAGCAACCCTGTTATGGTTTCATATGCTAGTATTTGCAATTTTGAATTTCTATTATTCTATTTTGAAAGCTTAAAGGGTAAAAATATTAAAAAATATATACAATGAGTTAAATAAAGTTCATCAATTAAATACACTCACTTTTTCCTTTCCTTCACGGAATCTATTTAAAACAGCAATTCTTTGTTCAACTGTCAGATCTCCAGAAAGAAGAGCAACTGCATGTCCTTCCTTAGCCATTTTTTCAACTAAATATGAAGCATTCTTTTTTGTATCACAGAATATGATAGCTTGACCAATAGAAATACTACCATAAATATTAGAGAGTGCTTCAAATTTTTCTTCTCTACTTTTGCATTCAATATAATATTGTGAAATAGTATCCAAACTTTCCTCTTCTCTTTTCAATTTTATAATAATAGGATCGGGAACAATCTGTTCAGCAAACTGCATTACATCTTCAGAATAAGTAGCTGAAAATAACATCATCTGACATGTTTTAGGCAATTGCTTATGAATACGCAAAGACTGATCATGATATCCTTGGGTAGATATCATAACATCAGCTTCATCAAGAACAAAAACTTTAATCTTTTGCTTGTTTGTTTTTTTTTCCACCACTATAAAAGGCCTGAAAGTATAAATTAATAATAATAAAAGTTTAATGATTATATTATTTTTTCATTTTGTTTCACAGGAAAGTAAAGTAGATAACATGCAATCATGCAGCATTAGAATCTAACATGTTTACAAACCACTTGAATATATCTAGGGTAAATTAATTTTATTAACTTACTATAATTGAGAAAAAAAAAAACATAAGACTTTTTCTTCTTTATTACAAAGCACTAAAATTTAAAAAAAAGATTTAATTATAACAAAAATAATTTTACAATGTTTTTCCGAAGAATTTCAAAATTTCCCCTGTTTTTTAATGGCTTTTCAAATTCCCTTAATTCTAGGTATCGTAGCAACCCTGTTATGGTTTCATATGCTAGTATTTGCAATTTTGAATTTCTATTATTCTATTTTGAAAGCTTAAAGGGTAAAAATATTAAAAAATATATACAATGAGTTAAATAAAGTTCATCAATTAAATACACTCACTTTTTCCTTTCCTTCACGGAATCTATTTAAAACAGCAATTCTTTGTTCAACTGTCAGATCTCCAGAAAGAAGAGCAACTGCATGTCCTTCCTTAGCCATTTTTTCAACTAAATATGAAGCATTCTTTTTTGTATCACAGAATATGATAGCTTGACCAATAGAAATACTACCATAAATATTAGAGAGTGCTTCAAATTTTTCTTCTCTACTTTTGCATTCAATATAATATTGTGAAATAGTATCCAAACTTTCCTCTTCTCTTTTCAATTTTATAATAATAGGATCGGGAACAATCTGTTCAGCAAACTGCATTACATCTTCAGAATAAGTAGCTGAAAATAACATCATCTGACATGTTTTAGGCAATTGCTTATGAATACGCAAAGACTGATCATGATATCCTTGGGTAGATATCATAACATCAGCTTCATCAAGAACAAAAACTTTAATCTTTTGTTTGTTTGTTTGTTTTTTTCCACCACTTTAAAAAGCCTGAAAGTATAAATTAATAATAATAATAAAAGTTTAATGAATATATTATTTTTTCATTTTGTTTCACAGGAAAGTAAAGTAGATAACATGCAATCATGCAGCATTAGAATCTAACATGTTTACAAACCACTTGAATATATCTAGGGTAAATTAATTTTATTAACTTACTATAATTGAGAAAAAAAAAACATAAGACTTTTTCTTCTTTATTACAAAGCACTAAAATTTAAAAAAAAGATTTAATTATAACAAAAATAATTTTACAATGTTTTTCCGAAGAATTTCAAAATTTCCCCTGTTTTTTAATGGCTTTTCAAATTCCCTTAATTCTAGGTATCGTAGCAACCCTGTTATGGTTTCATATGCTAGTATTTGCAATTTTGAATTTCTATTATTCTATTTTGAAAGCTTAAAGGGTAAAAATATTAAAAAATATATACAATGAGTTAAATAAAGTTCATCAATTAAATACACTCACTTTTTCCTTTCCTTCACGGAATCTATTTAAAACAGCAATTCTTTGTTCAACTGTCAGATCTCCAGAAAGAAGAGCAACTGCATGTCCTTCCTTAGCCATTTTTTCAACTAAATATGAAGCATTCTTTTTTGTATCACAGAATATGATAGCTTGACCAATAGAAATACTACCATAAATATTAGAGAGTGCTTCAAATTTTTCTTCTCTACTTTTGCATTCAATATAATATTGTGAAATAGTATCCAAACTTTCCTCTTCTCTTTTCAATTTTATAATAATAGGATCGGGAACAATCTGTTCAGCAAACTGCATTACATCTTCAGAATAAGTAGCTGAAAATAACATCATCTGACATGTTTTAGGCAATTGCTTATGAATACGCAAAGACTGATCATGATATCCTTGGGTAGATATCATAACATCAGCTTCATCAAGAACAAAAACTTTAATCTTTTGTTTGTTTGTTTTGTTTTTCCACCACTTTAAAAAGCCTGAAAGTATAAATTAATAATAATAATAAAAGTTTAATGAATATATTATTTTTTCATTTTGTTTCACAGGAAAGTAAAGTAGATATCATGCAATCATGCAGCATTAGAATCTAACATGTTTACAAACCACTTGAATATATCTAGGGTAAATTAATTTTATTAACTTACTATAATTGAGAAAAAAAAAACATAAGACTTTTTCTTCTTTATTACAAAGCACTAAAATTTTAAAAAAAGATTTAATTATAACAAAAATAATTTTACAATGTTTTTCCGAAGAATTTCAAAATTTCCCCTGTTTTTTAATGGCTTTTCAAATTCCCTTAATTCTAGGTATCGTAGCAACCCTGTTATGGTTTCATATGCTAGTATTTGCAATTTTGAATTTCTATTATTCTATTTTGAAAGCTTAAAGGGTAAAAATATTAAAAAATATATACAATGAGTTAAATAAAGTTCATCAATTAAATACACTCACTTTTTCCTTTCCTTCACGGAATCTATTTAAAACAGCAATTCTTTGTTCAACTGTCAGATCTCCAGAAAGAAGAGCAACTGCATGTCCTTCCTTAGCCATTTTTTCAACTAAATATGAAGCATTCTTTTTTGTATCACAGAATATGATAGCTTGACCAATAGAAATACTACCATAAATATTAGAGAGTGCTTCAAATTTTTCTTCTCTACTTTTGCATTCAATATAATATTGTGAAATAGTATCCAAACTTTCCTCTTCTCTTTTCAATTTTATAATAATAGGATCGGGAACAATCTGTTCAGCAAACTGCATTACATCTTCAGAATAAGTAGCTGAAAATAACATCATCTGACATGTTTTAGGCAATTGCTTATGAATACGCAAAGACTGATCATGATATCCTTGGGTAGATATCATAACATCAGCTTCATCAAGAACAAAAACTTTAATCTTTTGTTTGTTTGTTTTGTTTTTCCACCACTTTAAAAAGCCTGAAAGTATAAATTAATAATAATAATAAAAGTTTAATGAATATATTATTTTTTCATTTTGTTTCACAGGAAAGTAAAGTAGATATCATGCAATCATGCAGCATTAGAATCTAACATGTTTACAAACCACTTGAATATATCTAGGGTAAATTAATTTTATTAACTTACTATAATTGAGAAAAAAAAAACATAAGACTTTTTCTTCTTTATTACAAAGCACTAAAATTTTAAAAAAAGATTTAATTATAACAAAAATAATTTTACAATGTTTTTCCGAAGAATTTCAAAATTTCCCCTGTTTTTTAATGGCTTTTCAAATTCCCTTAATTCTAGGTATCGTAGCAACCCTGTTATGGTTTCATATGCTAGTATTTGCAATTTTGAATTTCTATTATTCTATTTTGAAAGCTTAAAGGGTAAAAATATTAAAAAATATATACAATGAGTTAAATAAAGTTCATCAATTAAATACACTCACTTTTTCCTTTCCTTCACGGAATCTATTTAAAACAGCAATTCTTTGTTCAACTGTCAGATCTCCAGAAAGAAGAGCAACTGCATGTCCTTCCTTAGCCATTTTTTCAACTAAATATGAAGCATTCTTTTTTGTATCACAGAATATGATAGCTTGACCAATAGAAATACTACCATAAATATTAGAGAGTGCTTCAAATTTTTCTTCTCTACTTTTGCATTCAATATAATATTGTGAAATAGTATCCAAACTTTCCTCTTCTCTTTTCAATTTTATAATAATAGGATCGGGAACAATCTGTTCAGCAAACTGCATTACATCTTCAGAATAAGTAGCTGAAAATAACATCATCTGACATGTTTTAGGCAATTGCTTATGAATACGCAAAGACTGATCATGATATCCTTGGGTAGATATCATAACATCAGCTTCATCAAGAACAAAAACTTTAATCTTTTGTTTGTTTGTTTTTTTCCACCACTTTAAAAAGCCTGAAAGTATAAATTAATAATAATAATAAAAGTTTAATGAATATATTATTTTTTCATTTTGTTTCACAGGAAAGTAAAGTAGATAACATGCAATCATGCAGCATTAGAATCTAACATGTTTACAAACCACTTGAATATATCTAGGGTAAATTAATTTTATTAACTTACTATAATTGAGAAAAAAAAAACATAAGACTTTTTCTTCTTTATTACAAAGCACTAAAATTTAAAAAAAAGATTTAATTATAACAAAAATAATTTTACAATGTTTTTCCGAAGAATTTCAAAATTTCCCCTGTTTTTTAATGGCTTTTCAAATTCCCTTAATTCTAGGTATCGTAGCAACCCTGTTATGGTTTCATATGCTAGTATTTGCAATTTTGAATTTCTATTATTCTATTTTGAAAGCTTAAAGGGTAAAAATATTAAAAAATATATACAATGAGTTAAATAAAGTTCATCAATTAAATACACTCACTTTTTCCTTTCCTTCACGGAATCTATTTAAAACAGCAATTCTTTGTTCAACTGTCAGATCTCCAGAAAGAAGAGCAACTGCATGTCCTTCCTTAGCCATTTTTTCAACTAAATATGAAGCATTCTTTTTTGTATCACAGAATATGATAGCTTGACCAATAGAAATACTACCATAAATATTAGAGAGTGCTTCAAATTTTTCTTCTCTACTTTTGCATTCAATATAATATTGTGAAATAGTATCCAAACTTTCCTCTTCTCTTTTCAATTTTATAATAATAGGATCGGGAACAATCTGTTCAGCAAACTGCATTACATCTTCAGAATAAGTAGCTGAAAATAACATCATCTGACATGTTTTAGGCAATTGCTTATGAATACGCAAAGACTGATCATGATATCCTTGGGTAGATATCATAACATCAGCTTCATCAAGAACAAAAACTTTAATCTTTTGTTTGTTTGTTTTTTTTTTCCACCACTTTAAAAAGCCTGAAAGTATAAATTAATAATAATAATAAAAGTTTAATGAATATATTATTTTTTCATTTTGTTTCACAGGAAAGTAAAGTAGATAACATGCAATCATGCAGCATTAGAATCTAACATGTTTACAAACCACTTGAATATATCTAGGGTAAATTAATTTTATTAACTTACTATAATTGAGAAAAAAAAAACATAAGACTTTTTCTTCTTTATTACAAAGCACTAAAATTTTAAAAAAAGATTTAATTATAACAAAAATAATTTTACAATGTTTTTCCGAAGAATTTCAAAATTTCCCCTGTTTTTTAATGGCTTTTCAAATTCCCTTAATTCTAGGTATCGTAGCAACCCTGTTATGGTTTCATATGCTAGTATTTGCAATTTTGAATTTCTATTATTCTATTTTGAAAGCTTAAAGGGTAAAAATATTAAAAAATATATACAATGAGTTAAATAAAGTTCATCAATTAAATACACTCACTTTTTCCTTTCCTTCACGGAATCTATTTAAAACAGCAATTCTTTGTTCAACTGTCAGATCTCCAGAAAGAAGAGCAACTGCATGTCCTTCCTTAGCCATTTTTTCAACTAAATATGAAGCATTCTTTTTTGTATCACAGAATATGATAGCTTGACCAATAGAAATACTACCATAAATATTAGAGAGTGCTTCAAATTTTTCTTCTCTACTTTTGCATTCAATATAATATTGTGAAATAGTATCCAAACTTTCCTCTTCTCTTTTCAATTTTATAATAATAGGATCGGGAACAATCTGTTCAGCAAACTGCATTACATCTTCAGAATAAGTAGCTGAAAATAACATCATCTGACATGTTTTAGGCAATTGCTTATGAATACGCAAAGACTGATCATGATATCCTTGGGTAGATATCATAACATCAGCTTCATCAAGAACAAAAACTTTAATCTTTTGTTTGTTTGTTTTGTTTTTCCACCACTTTAAAAAGCCTGAAAGTATAAATTAATAATAATAATAAAAGTTTAATGAATATATTATTTTTTCATTTTGTTTCACAGGAAAGTAAAGTAGATATCATGCAATCATGCAGCATTAGAATCTAACATGTTTACAAACCACTTGAATATATCTAGGGTAAATTAATTTTATTAACTTACTATAATTGAGAAAAAAAAAACATAAGACTTTTTCTTCTTTATTACAAAGCACTACAATTTAAAAAAAAGATTTAATTATAACAAAAATAATTTTACAATGTTTTTCCGAAGAATTTCAAAATTTCCCCTGTTTTTTAATGGCTTTTCAAATTCCCTTAATTCTAGGTATCGTAGCAACCCTGTTATGGTTTCATATGCTAGTATTTGCAATTTTGAATTTCTATTATTCTATTTTGAAAGCTTAAAGGGTAAAAATATTAAAAAATATATACAATGAGTTAAATAAAGTTCATCAATTAAATACACTCACTTTTTCCTTTCCTTCACGGAATCTATTTAAAACAGCAATTCTTTGTTCAACTGTCAGATCTCCAGAAAGAAGAGCAACTGCATGTCCTTCCTTAGCCATTTTTTCAACTAAATATGAAGCATTCTTTTTTGTATCACAGAATATGATAGCTTGACCAATAGAAATACTACCATAAATATTAGAGAGTGCTTCAAATTTTTCTTCTCTACTTTTGCATTCAATATAATATTGTGAAATAGTATCCAAACTTTCCTCTTCTCTTTTCAATTTTATAATAATAGGATCGGGAACAATCTGTTCAGCAAACTGCATTACATCTTCAGAATAAGTAGCTGAAAATAACATCATCTGACATGTTTTAGGCAATTGCTTATGAATACGCAAAGACTGATCATGATATCCTTGGGTAGATATCATAACATCAGCTTCATCAAGAACAAAAACTTTAATCTTTTGTTTGTTTGTTTTTTTTTTCCACCACTTTAAAAAGCCTGAAAGTATAAATTAATAATAATAATAAAAGTTTAATGAATATATTATTTTTTCATTTTGTTTCACAGGAAAGTAAAGTAGATAACATGCAATCATGCAGCATTAGAATCTAACATGTTTACAAACCACTTGAATATATCTAGGGTAAATTAATTTTATTAACTTACTATAATTGAGAAAAAAAAAACATAAGACTTTTTCTTCTTTATTACAAAGCACTAAAATTTAAAAAAAAGATTTAATTATAACAAAAATAATTTTACAATGTTTTTCCGAAGAATTTCAAAATTTCCCCTGTTTTTTAATGGCTTTTCAAATTCCCTTAATTCTAGGTATCGTAGCAACCCTGTTATGGTTTCATATGCTAGTATTTGCAATTTTGAATTTCTATTATTCTATTTTGAAAGCTTAAAGGGTAAAAATATTAAAAAATATATACAATGAGTTAAATAAAGTTCATCAATTAAATACACTCACTTTTTCCTTTCCTTCACGGAATCTATTTAAAACAGCAATTCTTTGTTCAACTGTCAGATCTCCAGAAAGAAGAGCAACTGCATGTCCTTCCTTAGCCATTTTTTCAACTAAATATGAAGCATTCTTTTTTGTATCACAGAATATGATAGCTTGACCAATAGAAATACTACCATAAATATTAGAGAGTGCTTCAAATTTTTCTTCTCTACTTTTGCATTCAATATAATATTGTGAAATAGTATCCAAACTTTCCTCTTCTCTTTTCAATTTTATAATAATAGGATCGGGAACAATCTGTTCAGCAAACTGCATTACATCTTCAGAATAAGTAGCTGAAAATAACATCATCTGACATGTTTTAGGCAATTGCTTATGAATACGCAAAGACTGATCATGATATCCTTGGGTAGATATCATAACATCAGCTTCATCAAGAACAAAAACTTTAATCTTTTGTTTGTTTGTTTTTTTTTTTCCACCACTTTAAAAAGCCTGAAAGTATAAATTAATAATAATAATAAAAGTTTAATGAATATATTATTTTTTCATTTTGTTTCACAGGAAAGTAAAGTAGATAACATGCAATCATGCAGCATTAGAATCTAACATGTTTACAAACCACTTGAATATATCTAGGGTAAATTAATTTTATTAACTTACTATAATTGAGAAAAAAAAAACATAAGACTTTTTCTTCTTTATTACAAAGCACTAAAATTTAAAAAAAAGATTTAATTATAACAAAAATAATTTTACAATGTTTTTCCGAAGAATTTCAAAATTTCCCCTGTTTTTTAATGGCTTTTCAAATTCCCTTAATTCTAGGTATCGTAGCAACCCTGTTATGGTTTCATATGCTAGTATTTGCAATTTTGAATTTCTATTATTCTATTTTGAAAGCTTAAAGGGTAAAAATATTAAAAAATATATACAATGAGTTAAATAAAGTTCATCAATTAAATACACTCACTTTTTCCTTTCCTTCACGGAATCTATTTAAAACAGCAATTCTTTGTTCAACTGTCAGATCTCCAGAAAGAAGAGCAACTGCATGTCCTTCCTTAGCCATTTTTTCAACTAAATATGAAGCATTCTTTTTTGTATCACAGAATATGATAGCTTGACCAATAGAAATACTACGATAAATATTAGAGAGTGCTTCAAATTTTTCTTCTCTACTTTTGCATTCAATATAATATTGTGAAATAGTATCCAAACTTTCCTCTTCTCTTTTCAATTTTATAATAATAGGATCGGGAACAATCTGTTCAGCAAACTGCATTACATCTTCAGAATAAGTAGCTGAAAATAACATCATCTGACATGTTTTAGGCAATTGCTTATGAATACGCAAAGACTGATCATGATATCCTTGGGTAGATATCATAACATCAGCTTCATCAAGAACAAAAACTTTAATCTTTTGCTTGTTTTTTTTTTTTTCCACCACTTTAAAAGGCCTGAAAGTATAAATTAATAATAATAAAAGTTTAATGAATATATTATTTTTTCATTTTGTTTCACAGGAAAGTAAAGTAGATAACATGCAATCATGCAGCATTAGAATCTAACATGTTTACAAACCACTTGAATATATCTAGGGTAAATTAATTTTATTAACTTACTATAATTGAGAAAAAAAAAAACATAAGACTTTTTCTTCTTTATTACAAAGCACTAAAATTTTAAAAAAAGATTTAATTATAACAAAAATAATTTTACAATGTTTTTCCGAAGAATTTCAAAATTTCCCCTGTTTTTTAATGGCTTTTCAAATTCCCTTAATTCTAGGTATCGTAGCAACCCTGTTATGGTTTCATATGCTAGTATTTGCAATTTTGAATTTCTATTATTCTATTTTGAAAGCTTAAAGGGTAAAAATATTAAAAAATATATACAATGAGTTAAATAAAGTTCATCAATTAAATACACTCACTTTTTCCTTTCCTTCACGGAATCTATTTAAAACAGCAATTCTTTGTTCAACTGTCAGATCTCCAGAAAGAAGAGCAACTGCATGTCCTTCCTTAGCCATTTTTTCAACTAAATATGAAGCATTCTTTTTTGTATCACAGAATATGATAGCTTGACCAATAGAAATACTACCATAAATATTAGAGAGTGCTTCAAATTTTTCTTCTCTACTTTTGCATTCAATATAATATTGTGAAATAGTATCCAAACTTTCCTCTTCTCTTTTCAATTTTATAATAATAGGATCGGGAACAATCTGTTCAGCAAACTGCATTACATCTTCAGAATAAGTAGCTGAAAATAACATCATCTGACATGTTTTAGGCAATTGCTTATGAATACGCAAAGACTGATCATGATATCCTTGGGTAGATATCATAACATCAGCTTCATCAAGAACAAAAACTTTAATCTTTTGTTTGTTTGTTTTGTTTTTCCACCACTTTAAAAAGCCTGAAAGTATAAATTAATAATAATAATAAAAGTTTAATGAATATATTATTTTTTCATTTTGTTTCACAGGAAAGTAAAGTAGATATCATGCAATCATGCAGCATTAGAATCTAACATGTTTACAAACCACTTGAATATATCTAGGGTAAATTAATTTTATTAACTTACTATAATTGAGAAAAAAAAAACATAAGACTTTTTCTTCTTTATTACAAAGCACTAAAATTTTAAAAAAAGATTTAATTATAACAAAAATAATTTTACAATGTTTTTCCGAAGAATTTCAAAATTTCCCCTGTTTTTTAATGGCTTTTCAAATTCCCTTAATTCTAGGTATCGTAGCAACCCTGTTATGGTTTCATATGCTAGTATTTGCAATTTTGAATTTCTATTATTCTATTTTGAAAGCTTAAAGGGTAAAAATATTAAAAAATATATACAATGAGTTAAATAAAGTTCATCAATTAAATACACTCACTTTTTCCTTTCCTTCACGGAATCTATTTAAAACAGCAATTCTTTGTTCAACTGTCAGATCTCCAGAAAGAAGAGCAACTGCATGTCCTTCCTTAGCCATTTTTTCAACTAAATATGAAGCATTCTTTTTTGTATCACAGAATATGATAGCTTGACCAATAGAAATACTACCATAAATATTAGAGAGTGCTTCAAATTTTTCTTCTCTACTTTTGCATTCAATATAATATTGTGAAATAGTATCCAAACTTTCCTCTTCTCTTTTCAATTTTATAATAATAGGATCGGGAACAATCTGTTCAGCAAACTGCATTACATCTTCAGAATAAGTAGCTGAAAATAACATCATCTGACATGTTTTAGGCAATTGCTTATGAATACGCAAAGACTGATCATGATATCCTTGGGTAGATATCATAACATCAGCTTCATCAAGAACAAAAACTTTAATCTTTTGTTTGTTTGTTTTTTTTTTTCCACCACTTTAAAAAGCCTGAAAGTATAAATTAATAATAATAATAAAAGTTTAATGAATATATTATTTTTTCATTTTGTTTCACAGGAAAGTAAAGTAGATAACATGCAATCATGCAGCATTAGAATCTAACATGTTTACAAACCACTTGAATATATCTAGGGTAAATTAATTTTATTAACTTACTATAATTGAGAAAAAAAAAACATAAGACTTTTTCTTCTTTATTACAAAGCACTAAAATTTAAAAAAAAGATTTAATTATAACAAAAATAATTTTACAATGTTTTTCCGAAGAATTTCAAAATTTCCCCTGTTTTTTAATGGCTTTTCAAATTCCCTTAATTCTAGGTATCGTAGCAACCCTGTTATGGTTTCATATGCTAGTATTTGCAATTTTGAATTTCTATTATTCTATTTTGAAAGCTTAAAGGGTAAAAATATTAAAAAATATATACAATGAGTTAAATAAAGTTCATCAATTAAATACACTCACTTTTTCCTTTCCTTCACGGAATCTATTTAAAACAGCAATTCTTTGTTCAACTGTCAGATCTCCAGAAAGAAGAGCAACTGCATGTCCTTCCTTAGCCATTTTTTCAACTAAATATGAAGCATTCTTTTTTGTATCACAGAATATGATAGCTTGACCAATAGAAATACTACCATAAATATTAGAGAGTGCTTCAAATTTTTCTTCTCTACTTTTGCATTCAATATAATATTGTGAAATAGTATCCAAACTTTCCTCTTCTCTTTTCAATTTTATAATAATAGGATCGGGAACAATCTGTTCAGCAAACTGCATTACATCTTCAGAATAAGTAGCTGAAAATAACATCATCTGACATGTTTTAGGCAATTGCTTATGAATACGCAAAGACTGATCATGATATCCTTGGGTAGATATCATAACATCAGCTTCATCAAGAACAAAAACTTTAATCTTTTGTTTGTTTGTTTTTTTTTCCCACCACTTTAAAAAGCCTGAAAGTATAAATTAATAATAATAATAAAAGTTTAATGAATATATTATTTTTTCATTTTGTTTCACAGGAAAGTAAAGTAGATAACATGCAATCATGCAGCATTAGAATCTAACATGTTTACAAACCACTTGAATATATCTAGGGTAAATTAATTTTATTAACTTACTATAATTGAGAAAAAAAAACATAAGACTTTTTCTTCTTTATTACAAAGCACTAAAATTTAAAAAAAAGATTTAATTATAACAAAAATAATTTTACAATGTTTTTCCGAAGAATTTCAAAATTTCCCCTGTTTTTTAATGGCTTTTCAAATTCCCTTAATTCTAGGTATCGTAGCAACCCTGTTATGGTTTCATATGCTAGTATTTGCAATTTTGAATTTCTATTATTCTATTTTGAAAGCTTAAAGGGTAAAAATATTAAAAAATATATACAATGAGTTAAATAAAGTTCATCAATTAAATACACTCACTTTTTCCTTTCCTTCACGGAATCTATTTAAAACAGCAATTCTTTGTTCAACTGTCAGATCTCCAGAAAGAAGAGCAACTGCATGTCCTTCCTTAGCCATTTTTTCAACTAAATATGAAGCATTCTTTTTTGTATCACAGAATATGATAGCTTGACCAATAGAAATACTACCATAAATATTAGAGAGTGCTTCAAATTTTTCTTCTCTACTTTTGCATTCAATATAATATTGTGAAATAGTATCCAAACTTTCCTCTTCTCTTTTCAATTTTATAATAATAGGATCGGGAACAATCTGTTCAGCAAACTGCATTACATCTTCAGAATAAGTAGCTGAAAATAACATCATCTGACATGTTTTAGGCAATTGCTTATGAATACGCAAAGACTGATCATGATATCCTTGGGTAGATATCATAACATCAGCTTCATCAAGAACAAAAACTTTAATCTTTTGTTTGTTTTTTTTTTTTTTCCACCGCTTTAAAAAGCCTGAAAGTATAAATTAATAATAATAATAATAAAAGTTTAATGAATATATTATTTTTTCATTTTGTTTCACAGGAAAGTAAAGTAGATAACATGCAATCATGCAGCATTAGAATCTAACATGTTTACAAACCACTTGAATATATCTAGGGTAAATTAATTTTATTAACTTACTATAATTGAGAAAAAAAAAAAAAGACTCTTTCTTCTTTATTACAAAGCACTAAAATTTTAAAAAAAGATTTAATTATAACAAAAATAATTTTACAATGTTTTTCCGAAGAATTTCAAAATTTCCCCTGTTTTTTAATGGCTTTTCAAATTCCCTTAATTCTAGGTATCGTAGCAACCCTGTTATGGTTTCATATGCTAGTATTTGCAATTTTGAATTTCTATTATTCTATTTTGAAAGCTTAAAGGGTAAAAATATTAAAAAATATATACAATGAGTTAAATAAAGTTCATCAATTAAATACACTCACTTTTTCCTTTCCTTCACGGAATCTATTTAAAACAGCAATTCTTTGTTCAACTGTCAGATCTCCAGAAAGAAGAGCAACTGCATGTCCTTCCTTAGCCATTTTTTCAACTAAATATGAAGCATTCTTTTTTGTATCACAGAATATGATAGCTTGACCAATAGAAATACTACCATAAATATTAGAGAGTGCTTCAAATTTTTCTTCTCTACTTTTGCATTCAATATAATATTGTGAAATAGTATCCAAACTTTCCTCTTCTCTTTTCAATTTTATAATAATAGGATCGGGAACAATCTGTTCAGCAAACTGCATTACATCTTCAGAATAAGTAGCTGAAAATAACATCATCTGACATGTTTTAGGCAATTGCTTATGAATACGCAAAGACTGATCATGATATCCTTGGGTAGATATCATAACATCAGCTTCATCAAGAACAAAAACTTTAATCTTTTGTTTGTTTGTTTTGTTTTTCCACCACTTTAAAAAGCCTGAAAGTATAAATTAATAATAATAATAAAAGTTTAATGAATATATTATTTTTTCATTTTGTTTCACAGGAAAGTAAAGTAGATATCATGCAATCATGCAGCATTAGAATCTAACATGTTTACAAACCACTTGAATATATCTAGGGTAAATTAATTTTATTAACTTACTATAATTGAGAAAAAAAAAACATAAGACTTTTTCTTCTTTATTACAAAGCACTAAAATTTTAAAAAAAGATTTAATTATAACAAAAATAATTTTACAATGTTTTTCCGAAGAATTTCAAAATTTCCCCTGTTTTTTAATGGCTTTTCAAATTCCCTTAATTCTAGGTATCGTAGCAACCCTGTTATGGTTTCATATGCTAGTATTTGCAATTTTGAATTTCTATTATTCTATTTTGAAAGCTTAAAGGGTAAAAATATTAAAAAATATATACAATGAGTTAAATAAAGTTCATCAATTAAATACACTCACTTTTTCCTTTCCTTCACGGAATCTATTTAAAACAGCAATTCTTTGTTCAACTGTCAGATCTCCAGAAAGAAGAGCAACTGCATGTCCTTCCTTAGCCATTTTTTCAACTAAATATGAAGCATTCTTTTTTGTATCACAGAATATGATAGCTTGACCAATAGAAATACTACCATAAATATTAGAGAGTGCTTCAAATTTTTCTTCTCTACTTTTGCATTCAATATAATATTGTGAAATAGTATCCAAACTTTCCTCTTCTCTTTTCAATTTTATAATAATAGGATCGGGAACAATCTGTTCAGCAAACTGCATTACATCTTCAGAATAAGTAGCTGAAAATAACATCATCTGACATGTTTTAGGCAATTGCTTATGAATACGCAAAGACTGATCATGATATCCTTGGGTAGATATCATAACATCAGCTTCATCAAGAACAAAAACTTTAATCTTTTGTTTGTTTGTTTTTTTCCACCACTTTAAAAAGCCTGAAAGTATAAATTAATAATAATAATAAAAGTTTAATGAATATATTATTTTTTCATTTTGTTTCACAGGAAAGTAAAGTAGATAACATGCAATCATGCAGCATTAGAATCTAACATGTTTACAAACCACTTGAATATATCTAGGGTAAATTAATTTTATTAACTTACTATAATTGAGAAAAAAAAAACATAAGACTTTTTCTTCTTTATTACAAAGCACTAAAATTTAAAAAAAAGATTTAATTATAACAAAAATAATTTTACAATGTTTTTCCGAAGAATTTCAAAATTTCCCCTGTTTTTTAATGGCTTTTCAAATTCCCTTAATTCTAGGTATCGTAGCAACCCTGTTATGGTTTCATATGCTAGTATTTGCAATTTTGAATTTCTATTATTCTATTTTGAAAGCTTAAAGGGTAAAAATATTAAAAAATATATACAATGAGTTAAATAAAGTTCATCAATTAAATACACTCACTTTTTCCTTTCCTTCACGGAATCTATTTAAAACAGCAATTCTTTGTTCAACTGTCAGATCTCCAGAAAGAAGAGCAACTGCATGTCCTTCCTTAGCCATTTTTTCAACTAAATATGAAGCATTCTTTTTTGTATCACAGAATATGATAGCTTGACCAATAGAAATACTACCATAAATATTAGAGAGTGCTTCAAATTTTTCTTCTCTACTTTTGCATTCAATATAATATTGTGAAATAGTATCCAAACTTTCCTCTTCTCTTTTCAATTTTATAATAATAGGATCGGGAACAATCTGTTCAGCAAACTGCATTACATCTTCAGAATAAGTAGCTGAAAATAACATCATCTGACATGTTTTAGGCAATTGCTTATGAATACGCAAAGACTGATCATGATATCCTTGGGTAGATATCATAACATCAGCTTCATCAAGAACAAAAACTTTAATCTTTTGTTTGTTTGTTTTGTTTTTCCACCACTTTAAAAAGCCTGAAAGTATAAATTAATAATAATAATAAAAGTTTAATGAATATATTATTTTTTCATTTTGTTTCACAGGAAAGTAAAGTAGATATCATGCAATCATGCAGCATTAGAATCTAACATGTTTACAAACCACTTGAATATATCTAGGGTAAATTAATTTTATTAACTTACTATAATTGAGAAAAAAAAAACATAAGACTTTTTCTTCTTTATTACAAAGCACTAAAATTTTAAAAAAAGATTTAATTATAACAAAAATAATTTTACAATGTTTTTCCGAAGAATTTCAAAATTTCCCCTGTTTTTTAATGGCTTTTCAAATTCCCTTAATTCTAGGTATCGTAGCAACCCTGTTATGGTTTCATATGCTAGTATTTGCAATTTTGAATTTCTATTATTCTATTTTGAAAGCTTAAAGGGTAAAAATATTAAAAAATATATACAATGAGTTAAATAAAGTTCATCAATTAAATACACTCACTTTTTCCTTTCCTTCACGGAATCTATTTAAAACAGCAATTCTTTGTTCAACTGTCAGATCTCCAGAAAGAAGAGCAACTGCATGTCCTTCCTTAGCCATTTTTTCAACTAAATATGAAGCATTCTTTTTTGTATCACAGAATATGATAGCTTGACCAATAGAAATACTACCATAAATATTAGAGAGTGCTTCAAATTTTTCTTCTCTACTTTTGCATTCAATATAATATTGTGAAATAGTATCCAAACTTTCCTCTTCTCTTTTCAATTTTATAATAATAGGATCGGGAACAATCTGTTCAGCAAACTGCATTACATCTTCAGAATAAGTAGCTGAAAATAACATCATCTGACATGTTTTAGGCAATTGCTTATGAATACGCAAAGACTGATCATGATATCCTTGGGTAGATATCATAACATCAGCTTCATCAAGAACAAAAACTTTAATCTTTTGTTTGTTTGTTTTTTTTTTCCACCACTTTAAAAAGCCTGAAAGTATAAATTAATAATAATAATAAAAGTTTAATGAATATATTATTTTTTCATTTTGTTTCACAGGAAAGTAAAGTAGATAACATGCAATCATGCAGCATTAGAATCTAACATGTTTACAAACCACTTGAATATATCTAGGGTAAATTAATTTTATTAACTTACTATAATTGAGAAAAAAAAAACATAAGACTTTTTCTTCTTTATTACAAAGCACTAAAATTTAAAAAAAAGATTTAATTATAACAAAAATAATTTTACAATGTTTTTCCGAAGAATTTCAAAATTTCCCCTGTTTTTTAATGGCTTTTCAAATTCCCTTAATTCTAGGTATCGTAGCAACCCTGTTATGGTTTCATATGCTAGTATTTGCAATTTTGAATTTCTATTATTCTATTTTGAAAGCTTAAAGGGTAAAAATATTAAAAAATATATACAATGAGTTAAATAAAGTTCATCAATTAAATACACTCACTTTTTCCTTTCCTTCACGGAATCTATTTAAAACAGCAATTCTTTGTTCAACTGTCAGATCTCCAGAAAGAAGAGCAACTGCATGTCCTTCCTTAGCCATTTTTTCAACTAAATATGAAGCATTCTTTTTTGTATCACAGAATATGATAGCTTGACCAATAGAAATACTACCATAAATATTAGAGAGTGCTTCAAATTTTTCTTCTCTACTTTTGCATTCAATATAATATTGTGAAATAGTATCCAAACTTTCCTCTTCTCTTTTCAATTTTATAATAATAGGATCGGGAACAATCTGTTCAGCAAACTGCATTACATCTTCAGAATAAGTAGCTGAAAATAACATCATCTGACATGTTTTAGGCAATTGCTTATGAATACGCAAAGACTGATCATGATATCCTTGGGTAGATATCATAACATCAGCTTCATCAAGAACAAAAACTTTAATCTTTTGCTTGTTTGTTTTTTTTTTCCACCACTTTAAAAGGCCTGAAAGTATAAATTAATAATAATAAAAGTTTAATGAATATATTATTTTTTCATTTTGTTTCACAGGAAAGTAAAGTAGATAACATGCAATCATGCAGCATTAGAATCTAACATGTTTACAAACCACTTGAATATATCTAGGGTAAATTAATTTTATTAACTTACTATAATTGAGAAAAAAAAAACATAAGACTTTTTCTTCTTTATTACAAAGCACTAAAATTTTAAAAAAAGATTTAATTATAACAAAAATAATTTT
The DNA here is from genome assembly GCA_963930645.1 of Salticus scenicus. Lineage (NCBI taxonomy): Eukaryota > Metazoa > Arthropoda > Arachnida > Araneae > Salticidae > Salticus > Salticus scenicus. The sequence goes on from OZ005657.1 coordinate 135,468,042, forward strand.
ACAATGTTTTTCCGAAGAATTTCAAAATTTCCCCTGTTTTTTAATGGCTTTTCAAATTCCCTTAATTCTAGGTATCGTAGCAACCCTGTTATGGTTTCATATGCTAGTATTTGCAATTTTGAATTTCTATTATTCTATTTTGAAAGCTTAAAGGGTAAAAATATTAAAAAATATATACAATGAGTTAAATAAAGTTCATCAATTAAATACACTCACTTTTTCCTTTCCTTCACGGAATCTATTTAAAACAGCAATTCTTTGTTCAACTGTCAGATCTCCAGAAAGAAGAGCAACTGCATGTCCTTCCTTAGCCATTTTTTCAACTAAATATGAAGCATTCTTTTTTGTATCACAGAATATGATAGCTTGACCAATAGAAATACTACCATAAATATTAGAGAGTGCTTCAAATTTTTCTTCTCTACTTTTGCATTCAATATAATATTGTGAAATAGTATCCAAACTTTCCTCTTCTCTTTTCAATTTTATAATAATAGGATCGGGAACAATCTGTTCAGCAAACTGCATTACATCTTCAGAATAAGTAGCTGAAAATAACATCATCTGACATGTTTTAGGCAATTGCTTATGAATACGCAAAGACTGATCATGATATCCTTGGGTAGATATCATAACATCAGCTTCATCAAGAACAAAAACTTTAATCTTTTGTTTGTTTGTTTTTCCACCACTTTAAAAAGCCTGAAAGTATAAATTAATAATAATAATAAAAGTTTAATGAATATATTATTTTTTCATTTTGTTTCACAGGAAAGTAAAGTAGATAACATGCAATCATGCAGCATTAGAATCTATACTCGGGGCAAACCTAACTTGAGCACACTGTCAAAGGCTGAGCCTGTGTGATTCCGCAAGTGATATATAGTTCCTTTAAAATACTTATTTATGTTATTAAAAGTATACTTAATTTAACATTAAATATCCGTATTAGATTCAATAATATTAGCTAAATCTATATACTCAGCTTAAAATGTATATTTTAATGATTAAGGAATTCTTTTTAAAAATAATAAGTTATACGTCACTGTCTACTTATCCAGTCAAAAGCTTCCTTTGTTTGGCGATTTACTCAGAAGAGCGAAATTCCGGCAACCCTCAAACCCTGGAATTTTTCGTGGGGTCATTCTTTTCTCGGACACCGGAATTGACGCTTGCTTTTCTTACCCTCTTTCTCCTCTGTTCTTATCTTATCGTTTCAATGGCATCTCCTTCAGTTGGATCCCCGTTTACTTTTCAACCTCAGAGAAAGGGGAAAGCTTTGGAAAGTTCTGCTAAGGTTATCATCTTAAACGTTTTTATTAAACTCAGAGAACAAAATCTCTTGAAATCGGAAAATGAAATTACTGAGATGTGTTCTGAATTGACAGGAATTTCCCGATCATCTATAAACAGAATAAAAGCTGAAAAAAAGACGAGTGGGAAACTTTCGACTCCAGGAAAGAAACGTCCTTTGAAAGTTAATACAAGTACAATGATGCAGAGATATGATGACTTTACAAAAACAGCTATTCGAAGAAAAGTGCATTCTTTTTTCTTCAAAAATGAAATAGAGAAAAAAGAATGTGGTTATTAGATGGTTTGGAAAAACAGATTGTTGAAACCATGAGTTTTAATATTGATAGTTCTTCGAGCGACTCTGAGCAGTCAACGGATAATGATGATAGCCTCAGCGGAATCAAGCCATTAGACGAATAAGAATATTTTTTTCAAGGCTAAAAAAAAGTTCTTTTCAGAACTAACATAAAAAAGTTCTTTTCAGAACTAAAAAATAAGTCCTTTCGAGGACAAAGCGTTGTGAAAGGCTAAAAATTAAAAGATAGAAAGATTAGTTATACTAAGAATTTTGAACACAAATTACTCAATTGTCTTTTTCAATTACCCCTCCCTTAAACAACAATAAAATAATAATAATAATGATAATGAGTAAAATTAAATATATTAAAAACAAATTAAATAAATAAATATTAAGCCTTTTTAAGATTTCATAAGTAAAGCCTATATTTTCAATTTTCAACTCTAGATACTAAAATTTTAAATCCTTAACACAGTACTTTTTTTTTTTTAATCGCCCTCCCCCATTTCCCTCATTCATTTTTCTCTCCGCCAGGAATTGAGAGGTTCTTTTAAAACTGGGAGACGGGCGGTACCGGGTTCGAACCCAGTTCGCACTCGGCAGCCTAGCTGATCAGTGTGCTTCGTAGTTTTCTCCAAAACCCATTTAAATACGGGCTAGGTATCCTGGAATCCCTCCCTTCCCACTCTCTTAAAAGGCATTCCATCCATAACTTGGCACTCGTACAGTCATTTGGCCGTACCACAGTCATTCATTTTCACTGAAAAATTGCCTATTTGTTGAAAAATAATACTTTGAAGTAACGAAGTTCTGAAACCTTTTCCCTTTCTCTCTCTCTCTCTTTTTTTTTTTTTTTTTGTGTGTGTATATGTGTAGATTTAAACACTAAACCGATCATTCATTATTTAATCTACTCCTATTTGTACTTTATTCTTTTTCAATGAATTTACCTGGACTACTTTTCTGATTTCACCGCTTTTACCAAAAATTTTAATACAAAAAAATTCAAATTTTACGCAATATTTTTTTCTCTTGGGAAAATAGATATATCATTTGCTAAATTTCACATCTTCTGCAAATTCCAGTTTCCTTTTTTGTTTTCTTTTTATAAAAAATAATTATTTTAGCGTAAAAATAAATAAATAAAAAAATAAAAATAAAAAATAAAATAATAATAACTCATATAATATTGAGTGGTTAGAGAGTTAAAACTTTATTATTATTATTCTTGTATAAAAAAATTTCGAGTAAATTAAACAAATCTGTATAACAATAAAGTGTAAAATAAAATATAATGGACTTATAACCATGCATTTATGGATAGCAAAAATATGACTGGATAACATTGTTTTATTTTAGTGGAGTGAGAATTACACAATGTTACCTGTAAAACAAAGCCCACCAGCAGCCGAGCGGTGCTGCGCTCAAAGGTGGAAGATGGGAAGTGCCGGGTTCGATTTTTGGTTGCGCACTACTACCCGTTTGGAGTTTTCCGTTGTTTTCTTCGAAACTCGCGTAAATACGGGCTAGGACCCCTTAGAAATACTCCCACGGAGGCCATTCCAGCTAAAGGCTTAGGACCCTAGCATATTCAATCCCTACAACCAACCAACCTGTTAAAGAAAGATAATTCATTCTGCTCTCAAAGCTGGTAGATAAAAGGTGCCTAGCTCAAAATTCACAATCGTCGGTTTAGCCATTCGGTGATTCTTGCGGATTTTTTCGAAACTTGATTGAATACAGGCTAGGCCATTTAGGCCACTGTGAAATCTACCAAAGTGTGTCCTTCTTCCCTCCTGTAATAGAGGTAAATTAGTATTAAGTCTTCTTGAAAAAATTGGGGACTGGAAAATGCTGGCTCATAAATGGACGTGGACTTTCAAAGAGGTTTTACTGCATTATACAGCTTTTCCAACTTCATTTTTCCATTAAAAATTAGTTCACCTTCAATGTATTTTACCAAAGTGATAGCACCTTAAAATTTGTTTCTTTCTAAAAAGAAATCATAAAATACTTTTTGTAGCCCTGAAAATTGTTTGAAATTGCATACGCATTATATAATATTCTAAAAAAAAATTTACATGGGGGGGGGGGGGGATGGATATCATTTAAAATATTGCTAGAGACATTTTGTTTTTAACTGGGTTATAAATAAAATCGCGCATCTGACGCATCTGAATATTTTTGCATAGCCCTGTAAACCAGTCATTAATACTAAACATGCTATACTCAATGAGAAACATGCCTTTTGCATCTAAATAATGTATGCTACTTTCATTATGCTTTGTGATACATAAAAAAATTAAAAATGGTTTTAAAAATACAACTTATCGACCATAATGTACCCGAATCCTCTAGTGAAAACTTGTTAACAAGGCAATAATTATAATCGCATTGTTTTCAATAGAAATCATGCCACAGTAGACATAAGCAACATATATAAATTTCAAGGCATTGTAAAACATATAAAGAATACTAGAGAGATGAACTGACGCCATAAATATTTTCTAAATTTTAATGAGAGTTGTTTCAAAAACATTAAATGTAGCTATATGCATGCAATTTAAAACACGTGTAATTACAAAAAGAATGCTTTTTATTTATTTATTTATTATTATTAGTATTATTTACAATAATATTAGTAGAAAATCTTTTCATTAAATTCAGATTTCTGAAAATATATAAAAATTAAATTAATATTTTGATAGATTAAATTATGATTGTAAATTTATAAGTTTAAAAAATTGTATTAAGTTATTTTGAGTCCATTCAGCATTGTATCTGTATTTATATAAACGCACACACATACTATTCTTTGAAATAATATTTTAACGTTTTTTTCAACATGTAATTCTTTTCTTTTCTTTTAATTCAACACCAATTCTTTCAATAATAATTTTTGAATAATTTAAACACAGTGCGCAATTTCCCCCCACAAAAAGTAAGGATAAACAGCCAAATCTAGTATCCCTCCTACCTCTTATTTGTATGAATACAGGAAAAAGGGAGTAAACTGGCTCCTGTAGCTTTGACAGTGTGCTCAAGTTAGGTTTGCCCCGAGTATAGAAAAATGTATCTATCTAACTAGAGAACTGCAAACAGTCTGTATTTTAAACTCACATGAACGTATACTTTTAACTGAGAACTTGCTATAAGTGTTTCCTTTTTAGAAAGGCTCTGAAAATTAACAAAAGAAATCCAAACTTTTCTATTCAAGTAAAACATGCTAGGGGTGTTACAAGCACATTGAGGCCGTGACTACGCGACCGGCTGGTCCGGTTTTCCAGATCTCCGGTCTCCCTGACCGGCCGACGCAGTAGGCTACTGCGCTTCGCTGTGTTTTGGTTAGATTTTCTGCTAGCCAATGAAAAGTGTACAATGGAGGAAAAAGAAAATATGAAGAAAAAAGTTGATTACGGTAACCTCATTCCTTTCCCCAGGAGTAGGGTTGATAGATATTATGATGTATCACTATCTGGCTCAAACAATGATTGCTATTGTATTGGATTTTATTTTTTTTATTTATTGTTTGTTTACAGGAATCTGTGATCCCTGCCTGAAGGTAAAAGTTATTAAAAATGGAACAATCGCATTTTTTTTTCTTTTTAACACTAACAAATTTGTTAAAGCAGTAATGTGCAGTATTGTGAAAACACTAAAATGTCTAAGAAATAGGAAAGGGATACATTAAAAATTTAAATTTTATTATTTTCAAAAAATGTTTTATTTATCCTTCTTACTTCGTCCACATTACTTCCAATAAATATCCTGATTTTTTCTTACTATAATTTTACACAATATAAATGCATTTTATAGCTTATAATTATGAATGAGAGGTAACAATTTCTTTATTTGGAGTTTGTGAAAAACAGGCTATTCTGGAAGGAATTTAGATACTGAAAGTAAAAAGAAGTTTTTTAAAAAAAACTTCCTTATGAATTTAAATACAAAATACTTCAGACTTCTCAAAACGTAAAATTGTCTAAATGATTAGAAACTCTTTACCATTTCCAGAATTTAGTAAAATTTCATAAACAAGTTACCACTGAAAAATAGTTTGAAAAACAATTTTAAATAAAGTATTAGTGTTCTTTTGTATCTCCATCACAGTCGTTTTGTTTTGCAAAATAGTTATCCAAAATGCAATAGCTAAAGGACAAGTTTTCACTTATATTAAGTATTTCTGACCATTAGCTTTTTAGTCACCTAAATTTAGTAAAAAAAGAAATTGAAAACAGGCTGTCACTAAAAAATGTAAGCCATTTATGAATGATATATATTATTATTATTGAAGGCCCTGAAAGTGGATTTAATTTTTAAGAAGAATTCATAAAACTGATTGCCATGAATATATGTATATATCTAAATAAGAAAGCTTTTTCAATAAGTTTTATTTATTTTTTCTGCTTCTGTTATATTATTATATGTAAAGTATAGTATAAGCTTGATATAAAGCAGATTTTATAGTACAACATTAACTATATGTATATCCATTCAAAAAGGTTATAAATCAAACACAACTAAGATGTTCAAATTGATTTAAGATTTAACATTATTCAATTATAATGCATTATATACAATATTTCCCTATTGTCCCATCATGTTAGGCTTTTACTGTATCTTATTAAACAGTGTGATAATTATTTTTTTATTTCAAAATTATTTTTATTGATGTGTAATAATAGTTCTTTCAGCATATCATAACTAAATTTTAAAAGTAAATTTTCAAATTAGAGTTGAAACATATAGAGAAATCCAGAATAGTATGCTAACTCGCATTCATAAACTTATTGTTTGCTTTAAAAAAAAAAAAAAAAAAAACTGATTTTAGCTTTTTTGTTAAATAAATTTTAAACCATGACACTTGTCGTTTCTTTACTTCTATAATCATCTGTGTAAATTTAAAATATTAAATTGCATATCTTCCTGTTAAACATATTCATATTTGAATAATTTGTTCAGTTGAAATCTGCTCATATTCAACTAAGTTAAATTGAAAGATATTTATATATTTATCATGCATTCCATCATAAATATTTGTTTAATTGGATTTTACATGATACATTAAAAAAAAAAGTTAACCACATTATTTTTCATGATTTGATTATTTTTTATATTGAATAGTTTTTAAAAGTTAAATTAGGAAGCTTTTGCAAAAAGTGTTTCATGTATGATTTAATCCCCCCCCCCATAAGTTTTTAAAAAGAAACTTCCCATATTCAGCTAAATTAAACTGAAAGATGTTTATATATTTATCATAAATTCCATCATAAATATTTGTTTAATTGGGTTTTACATGCTATGCTACATTTTTTAAAAAGTTAACCACATTGTTTTGCATGATTTGATTATTTTCAATATTGAGTAGTTTTTTAAAGTTAAATTAGGAAGCTTTATCAAAAAGTGTTTCATGTATGATCAAATCCCCCCCCCCCCCCCAATAAGTTTTTAAAAAGAAACCCCCAATAAGTTTTTAAGAAAGAAGTTTTTAAAAGATGTTATAAACTAAAGGAAGCTTTTTAAAAGTGTTTCATATATGATTAAATCCCCCCCCCCATAAGTTTTTTCAAAAGAAACTTCCCATATTCAACTAAATTAAACTGAAAGATGTTTATATATTTATCATAGATATTTGTTTAATTGGGTTTTACATGTTATGCTACATTTAAAAAAAAAGTTAACCACATTGTTTTGCATGATTTGATTATTTTCTATATTGAGTAGTTTTTATAAGTTAAATTAGGAAGCTTTTTCAAAAAGTGCTTCATGTATGATTATTTCCCCCCCCCCCACCATAAGTTTTTAAAAAGAAACTTCCTTATGAATTTAAATACTTCAGACTTCTCAAAATGTAAAATTGTCTAAATGATTAGGAACTCTTTACTATTTCCAGAATTTAGTAAAATTTCATAAACATATCACTTACAAGTAGTTTGAAAAACAATTTTAAATAAAGTATTAATGTGCTTGCTGTATCACTATCTCTATCACAGTCATTTTATTTTGCAAAATGCGAAAAGTTATCCAAAATGCAATACCTAAAGAACAAGTTTTTCACTTTTTTACCATAGAATTTCATTAAGTACTACTATTATTCAAAAAATCTTTGCCTAGAATGTCACAATTAAAGATGAATCTTTTTTTTTTTTTTTTTTTTTTAAGTATTGGGATTTCTGACCAATTGTGAAAAAGGCGTTTCAGTCACCTAAATTTAGTAAAAAAAAATAGAAATTGAAAACAGGCTGTCACTAAAAAATGTAAGCCATTTATGAAAGATGTATATTATTATTGAAGGCCCTGAAAGTGGATTTAATTTTCAAAAAGAATTTCTAAAACTGATTGCCATGAACATATATATATCTAAATAAGAAAACTTTTTCAGTAATAAGTTTTATTCATTTATTTATTTTATTTTATTTTTTTATTTGCTTCGCTTCTACTATATTATTATATATAAAGTACAGTATAAGCTTGAGATAAAGCAGTTTTTTTACTACAACATTAACTATATGTATATCCATTCAAAAAGATTATAAATCAAACACAACTAAGATGTTCAAATTGAGTTAAAATTTAACACTATTCAGTTATAATGCATTATATAAAATATTGCCCTATTGTTCCATGATGTTAGGCTTTTAATGTATCTTATTAAACAGTGTGATAATTATTTTTTCATTTCAAATTTATTTTTATTGATGTGTAATAATAATTCTTTCAGCATGTCATGACTAAATTTTAAAAGTAAATTTACAAATTAAAGTGAAACATATAGAGAAATCTAGAATAGTATGCTAACTTGCATTCATAAACTTATTGTTTGCTTTAAAAAAAAAATCATTTAAGCTTTTTTGCTAAATAAATTTTAAACTCAACTTAAACCATGACAGTTGCTGTTTCTTTATTCCTATAATCATCTGTGTAAATTTAAAATATTAAATTGCATAGGGTCAGGTGGGGTAAAATAGGTCAGTTAAAAAAAAAAAAAAAACTTTAAAAAAACATCCAAATATTTTTTAAATTCTAATTTTGCTGGTTTCATATAATATTATTTAAATTAGTCTTCATTTGTATACAAAATTAACTGTAACTGATACGTTTTAGTTACAGCCAGTAATTATTTGTGTGTCTCGTATTAGTAACTTGAATGTGTTGCTAAGAAAAACTTTGGTTTTGAACTATTTCAAAAGCAAATTTTACAGTTTTTCATTATCATATTCCAAAAAGCACATTTTAAAGATGAATTTCCTAAACTTCCGTGAGAAAAAAAATGTATATACAATAGAGAGCCAGAAATACGCCGAAGTTCGAAATCCACACAGCTTGTCAGATACAAACAATGAAATTCACTATTAATAAATTACAAAACTGCAAATCAGAATTTTTTAAAAAGATCTTGAATACAGATTTTATGTTTGCATTTTATGATTACAAAAAAGAAAAACAAAATAATAATAATATGAAAGACTGCAAGAGCCAAGTTGCTGCTAATGAAATTGACAGTATATTTAAATTCATCAAAAGGAAATAATGATTATTGTGATGTGATGATATCAATCAGGTAAATAATAATAAACTAATTTTTTTAAATGCTTTCTGAAAAGGGCATAATTTTTTAGGAAGAACTCAATGAAATTCGTAGAAAAATAAATTTGTGTTCCTACTATTTACAATAAATAAAAAAATAAATAAATCATGCAGGTTCAAATTTAGTTTAAAACTAGTTATATGTGATCAGATTGTATCTAAATTTGACAAATATTTTATTCATGTTTATTTATTGTTTTATTTTATATTTTTGTAAATGTTCTTATGTACCTAGTAATTTAATATTCAGTGTTATTCACTAGTATGTGTTTAGTTTGAATAATATTCTGTTTTTATTTTTCAAAGTGAAAATCATTTTTTATGGGCCCCGAAATCCACAAAATCCTAAAATCTGCACAACCTCTGGTCACGAGCTGTGCGTATTTTTGACTCTCTACTGTATTAATATTTTGGAGTAAAAAAACACATGTGAGGTAAAATAGGTCAATTGTTGAATCATGCAGGGGTGCAGAAAATGTTCAAACTTCGGAAATTTCCCTCAAACACAGTATAAATATCCCTCAATAATGCAAAAATCTCCTTTGCTATACAAAGTCATTTGTTCTATGTAATAAATCTTTAGGAGAATAAGTATACAGTGTAACATAAAAATATCGCTGTTAGTGTATAAGCACTTTAAAGTAGCAAATTGTTATTTTTGATTTACATTTTTATTTTCTCTTAAAAAAATATTCAAAATTTCCCCAGTCAGTTTAAATTTCCCCCGAACCTTGTTCGGGCGTTCGGACATATTCTGCACCCCTGGAATCATGTTAGGCTTATGTTAAGAGGGGAAAACAAAAAGACAATACATATTGAAGTTGAATCAAAGCATTCAGTTTGTAGGTGTAATTCAAAAAGTTGTTTCATTCCAGCTTATTTAAGAAAGGTGCCACTTTTTCATACAAATGGCAGGCAGGACACAGCATTCTCCTGAAACTCTGCAGTTTAGCATCAACTTAAAATGCAAGAGTGGGTGAATCTAGATCATCAATCTCCAATTTGACAAATTAATTCTAGTGCGACTTCAACAGTCATGGAACAGGATACTATTTATATATTATCCTTTTAAGTACATAAAATCTGCTATTATAAACACTTTATCACCCAATCAAACATTGTCTTCCAAAGATATTTTGGAAAATGCACACAAAAATCAGGAGTAATTTTAACAACCAACTTATTTTTCAATTGATTGTATGATGAAAAAATCAACAGAGATGCTAAAATCACAGAAACACCAATTGTAAAAGAAACAAAAAGCAAGTCTTTCTCAAGAAGAAAATTTGGACAGCATCAGTACTAATCAATTCGTAAAAGTTGGAAAATGTGTTAAAGTAGAATTTCCTGGGGAAAGATCAAAGAAAATATTTCATGGCATTATTCTTTCGCCCAATCATGAATATTCTGAAAAATTTGAAGGGATAAATAAAAGTGGAAACGGAAGTTCCTGCTGGAATTTTCCAGAGAAAGATATTTCTGATGTAGATGCATCGTACGTAAATTCTAAATGTTTTTCCTGAACTAATGATGGACCATACAGACATTTTTTTCCCTTGAAAGAACACAAAATCAAGTTTTTATCAAAAAAAAAAAAAAAAAAAAAAAAGGAATATGTATGTGTAATTTTATTTGCATGAAGTAAGTTGTATTAAAATTTAAAACAGTTTTAAAGGATGACTTATTTTACCCCAACCCATGGGGTAAAATAAGTCACAAACAGCATATTTTAAAATTTATTTTTCAGCACAAATTTTTTTGTTTTTTGAGAGGTATTTCTCAAGGTGAGGATGTCATAAGGAATATTCATTTGCATATTTTGTGCAATTTTTTAACAAATGGAACCAATACATTTTCTGCTGTTTAAGTGCATATGTAAAATATGCTGTTTTTTGATCTATTTTACAACACCTGACCCTATCTTTCTGTTAAACACATTCATATTTGAATAATTTGTTTAGTTGAAAGATGTTAATATATTTTTCATAAATTCCATCATAAATGTTTGTTTAATTGGGTTTTACATGCTACATTAAAAAAAAAAAAAAAAAGTGTGCTACATTGACACCTCATTATTTTGCACAATTTGATTATTTTCTATATTGAGTAGATTTTAAAAGTTAAATTAGGAAGCTTTTCCAAAAAGTGTTTCATGTATGATATCCCCCCCTCTCCGTACTTAGAATTTTTCCTCATTTATAATGAGTGAATATTTTTATTTTACTTTAACTGTAATAGTTTTAATTTTCTGTTTACATAAATTTTTTGTTTATCAGTCAACTTCAATAAATTGATTCTCTATTTTAAATATATTGTTATTAAACACAAATTTTTAAAAGCAATAATATGTAGTATTGTATACTCTAAAATATAAATAGCAAAGAAATAATAAAATAATGCATTACAATTTTAATTTTGTTATTTTCATTCTTATTTTGTCTATATTACTATAATATGGACTAATAATAATTATATTATTGAACCAACTGAATTTGAAAGAAAACAAATAAATTAGATTCCTGAAAATTTTCAATGGTGACAAACTCTAGTATAAAACTTTGTAACCTATGTTATTATCCTAACTTGCAAAGAAAAAATTAAGATTAAATTAAAATGTATTTTTACATATTAAAATATGCCTAATCTGTGAGCATCTATAATGTATAATCCACATTAAATCTGAATGAAAGAAATTGAATTCTTGGAAAATTTCAATGGTAGCAAGTTTTTTTTTTTTTTTTTTTTTCCCCTCCTCTGATATTTTAAAAATTAATTTGTACTTTGAGACTGTGACATTTTTCAAATATTTACTAATCATTTACGGTCAATATATGGTGTTTTTGCACATCTGTCAAAAGTATTATAATAGCCAACACATCTTTTTGCAGATTAACTGTGAAGAAATGATGGTTTTATTTATAAATTATTTTTATTTCTTATATTTTTTGTATTGTTTATAAAATTATGCAAAAAATTCTTCTTCCCCCAAAATTAATAAATAAACTTTTTTTTTTTTTTTTTTTTTTTTTTTCTATTATTTATCAACAAAACTTATTAGATGCTTTGCCTTTTTGTTCTAACTGTTGAGTCTTAATTTTTTCTCACCTTAAACCTAAACTATAATGAAAAATAGAAAACCTTTTTATTTATTTCTTTAAGATATATATTTATTAGAATAATTTAATGCTAAAAGCGAAATAAAAACTTCTAAAGTTCATTTTTATTAATAGAGGGCGACACCAGACATTTTTTCTGTTAGAGCTTTCAACTTTTATCCATGAAGATAGAGGAAGTTCTTCATGCTTTTATTCCATTCTCTTTGTCGAGAAATTTTTCATCAAGACCCCTTTTTGCCTTTTCACATATTTATGATAAGGGTGTCTTGTTTTTCAATAATAAACATAGATATAATATCTATATAAATATAGGCCTCCTGCCACTCACTCTTACATGCCCTATATATTTAAAATTTGGCCTATATTCTCCTATATTTTCAGTGCATATCCTATATTTATTTTTTAGATTAATAACACGAGTGGTAAGGATAATTTCTCAGATTGCAAGACACATAATTATTTAAAAAAAAAAAAAAAAAAAATGGAAGATATGAAACTTTGTGACTTTCAAAATCTTAAAGCAGTATTAAGTCTCTATCATGAACATAGAATGTGTCTTTTAAATTATGTGACACCTTGACAGTTTGTTAAAACATCTTCTGCCTTACTGAATGAGAAACCATAAGTAATCTTCGTATAGTTTAAGCTAAAATCTAAATCAGAGGTGGAGTTATTACAAAAGTTTTATAGCAATATGTATAAGAGCCATGGGGTAATATTTAGTATGTACTATTACTTCGTGATAAGAACTGTTATGGAAGTTATAAAAAAGAAAATGAAGACAATAAAACAGGATTGGATTGGCAGAAAAAAAAGTCACCAGAAAGAATCTATTAAAAGAGAATAAATAGATAAAAATGTGTTTTAAAAGCTTCTAAGAATGTTTTAATTTAGAGTGAGTATGTGACGAGTACTTATATTTAGTATAACTGAAAACTATGTGAAATAAAGGCAGTGTTCAAACAAATGAAACTCAAACAAAACTAAGAAGGAGCAGAGGCCACCACGGCTTAAGACGGGTGGAGCAGGATAAACAAATTTTACCGTCGTTTAACTTTCCCCAAAATCTCTGCAGACCATATTATAAGTCAGAAAAGGTTAGGATTAAATTATATTTATTTTTAAGTTAAGAGGCCTCTCCACTTATCGTCCCCAGAAGCCAGAGCCAATGTTATTCTATGGCGAACTTCGCCCCATTATAACTTATTAACCCCTTCCGCTCCAGGCTAGCTGTAGTGTAAATGCCTGAAATACCAGATTATAATTTTGAAATAGTATCGTATACTTTCTTTGGACGTATGCACGTACGTCCATGGTATTAATGGCCATTAACACTAGGACGTACGTACGCACGTACGTCCCTGGAGTGGAAAGGGTTAACTAATATATATTTTTAAATTCCGTTTTCACATTCAGAAACTTCACAACTATTAAACAATTTATCGCTTTCTAAAAATTATTTTTAATATTTTATTTTGATGTTGTAAAATGCGAATTTTCACAATGTGAAATTTTTCATTTTTGAGCTTAAAAATGCAATCTTAAAAATAAAAAAAAAAATAAAAAAATCAATTTTTAGAAAGCGATAAATTGTTTAATAGTTGTGAATTTTCGGAAAGTGAAAACGGAATTTAAAAATATGTACTAGTTAATGAATTATAATGGGGCAAAATTTCCCATGGAATAACATTGACTTCGGCTTTCGAAGACGGTAGGTAGAGATTCCCCTTAATATATATATATATAATTACTGATATTTATAAACCAAATTTATATGAACTAAATCATTCATATATGTTATGAGTTACAGAGTTAAAAATAATGATTTATGATTATATATGTGTGTGTATGTATTAATAGATGCTTTTGAAAGATATATGTATATATTCAAATATAAAAATTAAAAATTTTTAAGATTTTATTTAAAATTAAAATTTATCTTTATAAGCAATAATAAAAATTTATTAATTTTTAATTTCTTAAAGTATAAGAAGTTTTTAATTAAAAAAATATATATCGTTTTTGCGATGTCGTGTACACATACTAATAAACTAACAACACTATAAACTGTATCAGTTTTATGATCTTTAGATTACCATTTCTCACACCTCAAAACGTGTAGAAATGTAAAAACAAGCGATGTTGAAAAATTTTATCACTGCCTAAGATCCTTATAACTATAGTATGATTTATAATGAAAAATATGTACAGATTGATAAATATTTTATATTATTGTTAGTAGTAGTAGTTTTCTTTTTTTTTTTTTTTTTTTTTTTTTTTTTTTTTAATGGAGATTTCTTTAAAAATGTCATACGACGAAATTTTAAAAATGTAATTGATTTATTTATACAATGAAATAATTTATTATTAAAAAAACAACTTTTTCTCACTATTACCTAATAATAATTTGAAAGTAATAAACCATATGTGTTTTTTGTAATTTTAATTTATTTTATTTTATTTATTTATTTATATTTTTTTTAATTTATTTTTTTTTTTTCATATTTTACCCTTATTTAATTGATATGATACGAAACAAAATATATTAATCGATGACAAAACAAAATATATTAATTCCGGGTGACCTTTTTTTCTGCTTATCCTTGGTTGGACCATTTGGTCTGTTCCAACGGGTTTTTAAAAAAATGAAAAAAACTATAATTTTGCCCACATTAAAGGTTTTTTTTTTTTTTTTTTTTCAATTTTATAAGATATTCTTCGA
The DNA here is from genome assembly GCA_963930645.1 of Salticus scenicus. Classification (NCBI taxonomy): domain Eukaryota; kingdom Metazoa; phylum Arthropoda; class Arachnida; order Araneae; family Salticidae; genus Salticus; species Salticus scenicus. The sequence continues at coordinate 135,483,061 of OZ005657.1, forward strand.
TAAAATTAAGAAAAATATTAAGCAATTTTTATTTATTTATTTACAAAACAGACAATTTACATAAAAAATTAATTTTATTTTGAGTTATAATTTTTACAGATAGAAGATTTAACATTATATTCAGATTCTTACTACAGTAGTGCTACAACCAAAAACTAACTGGCATAGATAATATTTGTCAATTCTCCATTATATATTTACTCTCATAAATACTCATTATGGAATATATTGTATGCTAGCCGGCTACGCCATCTTCGCTGGTCACGATATTTAAATGGATTTTCAAAAGAATTGGATAAATATTTATTTTTTTTACATCACATTATAAATAAAAACTAAAAAAAAATTACATTGTAATCGCTATAAACATCACTTTGGGTACCCGCTGCCTATGGTAGCTATTTTCTGCCCGCACTGCATCGGGTTCAGGTTTCCACTGTCTGCAGAAAGCTCTTTCCTGGGCATTTCAATATGGATATTTACTGACGACAGGTGGATCTGCTATTATTTACAAACGATGATTTTAAATATGACTGTATCTCAGCATCTATTAAATATTTTAGTTTTTGAACTATGTCCCCGCTATTTACACTATTTTACAATTTGATTCCGACCAATATAACGAAATAAAATAAAGTAGATATTTTTTTCAAAGGAATTAAATACATGAGAAACAGATAAATTTTAATCAATTTAATCCTAACTACTATATACTACCATTGTTTTCCAATAACTGCTAATAAAAAAAAAAAAAAACTCTTTTAAAGGAATTAATTAAAAATGAAAAATAAAAAGTTGTTATACTATAAAAATTATACATAAACATAACAGTTATAAATACATTTTTAAATTTAATATTCTGAATTTATTTTACTGCATTACCATTTTATTGTCAATAAATATAATAAGTTAAAAAAAGAAAAAACTTTGTCTTTAAACGAATGTATTAAATAAAAAATAAATAGCATAGTAGCCGTTTATAAGATACGTAGACGATTACAGTAAAAGTATAAATCTATGAAAAATGAAACAAAGAAGCCAATATTTAAAATCGAAAAAATGTTAATTTAAAAAATTCAAATTCGAAAAAATCTCCATGAGGTGCACACCTGCAGGATCCCAGGTACCTATATGCCAAATTTGGAAGCTCTGTGATCAGTAGTGTGAGTGAGCACCAGAGCGCAGACAGACACACATACACAGACACCTCTCTTTATTTATATAGATAAGATTAGAGCCAAGAACTCTGCTGATGGTCATTTTCCAATTAGCAAATGAAATGCCCCGTCCACCAAAGCTATCATTCACCCGCTTAGACACATTTACCTTAATGCTGCTTAATCTTATAGATCAGATGTCAATTTTGTATTTAGTTTATCATACAATAATTCTCATAATGCACATATATTTTAAATTTTGTTCTATGTTATATACATATGTTCTATATTATATACAGAAATTTTAAATTTTCTATAAATTTAAAAAGATTAAAAAACAACCACACGACTTACATTACCCACTATTACACGTATTGTATACATGTTTTGAAGCTATTATATGCATTTTTTGGAATTTTCCAGTAAGAGAAACTTGATACACGTATAAAAACATATAAAACAGAGTTTACATAGCAAGTTAAAAAATAAGAAAAAAAAAATCGATTTATTTTTTTAAACACCAATTTCCAAGATTTAAAATTGAACTACCTAATCAGGATGACCGTTAATATTCCTGTAATAACCCCGTTATACATGAGAAAGGGTATCTAAAATGGATTAATGAAACAATTTTCAAGAAAATCGTTAGATCCATTTTTGAGATACTAACTTTTACCAAAACTTGATATACACAGTTATTAACCGGAAACAATAATTACATAAAAAAAAAAAAAAAAATACATGTTCATTTTTATATATTTACCAGCAGGCTTTTGCCCGCTTCGCTGGTCGGTATATTTAAGTGATTTCTTTTTAACTGAATTATTGAAATTTTTCAATAAATATATTTCGATTGCCGACTATTTTCGTCACAGCTTTAGAATGGGACCTCCTTGGCGATATTAAATATTTTTTGAACTTCTCGAATCTGTACAGCAAAACTCTTATTAAAACGAATATTCTCGAAAACAGTCCAATAGTAAAGTTAATTTTTCGAATATTCTGGAAACAGTTGAAGCTGTTACTCGTGCAGCAGAAATCACTATTTGATGAATGTTCTGGAACAGTTTAAGAAACAGTCACTTGTTTCACAGGAGTAAAGCAAATAGCACTCAATCTCTAAAGTGCAATCACTCAGAATAGGTTTCTGAATAACTCTGAATCTCAGTGACTGCATACTCTCTCGCAGAAACCAACTCACCCCTATTTATATAACGCTTGGCGATGATTCCATCGAGAATGCCATGGAAAGCTCGAGATCTATGCTCCCCTGCGTTGGAGAGCTTCGAAACTTCGGTAACCCTCTAAACTACCATTTTTCACCAAATTTGGTCGCCCGCTCACCAATTTTGTCATTAAGGCTGACCCCACTGAAAGTGAATGAACTGCTTTCACTTTGCCAGTAAAACTGCTTTCATTGCAACAGTACAATTGATGCAGGGCAAAGAATTAATCCCTTATAACAATATACTATGAGCACTATTTTCTGCCTCATTTTAGACAACTAATGTTTTTATGGAACTTTTATTTTTCCGACTGAGTGAAAATAATGCTTGGACCGGGAGTCGAACCCCGGATCTTTGACTTACAAGGTCAAGGCTCTACCAATTGAGCTATCAAGTTGTGTTTCCCATTACTTGCGGCTTATTTCTGTCGAGCTATCTACATGATAGACCAGAAGTTTCTGCCTAAAGGTTGTCTGAGTGAGTAATGCCGACCGGTTGTCGGCCTGGATAGCTCAATTGGTAATGGTGTTTTCCATTACCTGCGGCTTATTTCTGTCGATCTATCTACATGATAGACCACAAGTTTCTGCGAGTCAGATAACTGTCACCCCTATTTTAGCATTAGACTCGTTGAGTTAGCACTTGCGCAGATGCTTCCATGGTTTCATGAAATGTGGTCGAAGAATATTGTATAATTTATTTATATTTTTTGATGCGCTGCTGAGATTAAAATGGGCTGTTGCTAAATTAAAGTTCTTGGCGAAAAACATTCGGTGTATTTCAACGCCAAAATTTAGAAAATCGCCCCGTATGATCTATAAATAAAACTGATAAAATAAATTTATTAGTTCATAGAGTTTATTGTAGTAAAGAAACGCTACGCAGTCGATTGTGACGTCATGGGCAGTTTTTTTTTTTTTTTTTCTTTCTTTTTAAATATATAACGACTGTAAAAATATAAAAAATATTAGTTAAAAAAAATCATTTTAGAACTATATGTAATAATATCATAAAGTATATTAGCACTTAATCAATGTGCATACAATTTAAAATTTTCAAAATGATAATGGCGTCAACTGTTCAGAGATGCATAATTTAATATTTTGTATTTTTTTATTGTTCACGTTTAAGTAAACGTATTTATTATCTTGTCGAGAAAAAATGAATTCCCAATTATTTATTTTATTTTATTTATTTATTTATTTGACAACAATTAAATTATGGATAAAATTTAAATGGCTATCCACACACACACACAAACATTGCCTTATATATATATAAAGATAACAACTTGACTATAAAAAAAAAAAAAAATAGTAGTTAAAAAAAAAATCATTTTAGAACAATATGTAACAATATCATAAAGTATATTAGCACTTTATCAATGTGCATAAAATTTAAAATTTTCAAAATGATAATGACGTCAACTTTTCAGAGATGCATAATTTAATATTTTATATTTTTTTATTGTTCACGTTTAAGTAAACGTATTTATTATCCTGTCGAAAAAAAAATGAATTCCCAATTTTTTATTTTATTTTATTTTATTTATTTATTGGCAACAATTAAATTATGTATAAAATTTAAATGGCTATTTTTTTTTAAAGATAAATGAGGTTAATTTTTTCATATTTTAATTAATTAAAAGAAAATAAATCAAAAATTCGAAAATCGGGCTTCGAGGTGCACAAGGACCCCTAGGAGGGAACTTTCATGTCGAAACACGTGAGTGTCCGAGCTGCCGTCTTTGTGCTACGCTGTCCACACAGACACACACACAAACATTGCCTCTTATATATATAAAGATTTTTATTTTCTTCTATATTCAATAGCAAAGTATTGGTTCATAAAAATTTTCGACTTCCGGTTTTCTATAGATTTACACGTTTTGAGAGGTACAGAATACAGTTTGACCATTTCTAGAAAATGCCTGTCTTCGTGTGTATAGCAAATATTTTGTGGCGATTGTATCTCAGGAACCAGAGCACAGAATTATATAAAAATTTATAGATGCACTTTGACATAAATTTGTGACATTTTTTTTTTTTATTATTATTTTTTTTTATGCCAATCACTCAACTGTCGCTGTCAGACAGCGATTTCCTCAATTCCAGGGAAGGCTATATATCAAGAACTACTACACGAAATTGCATATAAATTTATATGATGCGCCTTGATATAAGTTAGTGCCTATCAACTTTTGGTGCCAATCGCAAAACTGGTGGCGCTGCTATACATGCGCAATTTCAGCGAAGGCTATATCTCAGAAACTACTGCACGGAATTACATATAAATTTATATGTAGATGCACGTTGACATAAATTAGTTTATGTCAACTTTTGGTGCCAATCTCTCAACAGGTGGCGCTGCTCTACAATGATATCCGTGATTTAAGGGAAGGCAATATCTCAGGTTCTATTGCGTATAATCGATCAAGATATATGAAAAGGCCATTATCAGGGGTGAAACTTCCTAACATGCCAAAACTCTGAAAACTGCTACTTACATGTAAATCAAGGAGACATTAATTATATACCGTATGGCTGTCTATAAATAATGGTATTTTGAGAATTTTTAATACATTATAAGGCAAATTAAAAATTTACAATTAGAAATTTTGACAAAAACAAAATAATTTATCATGGAATTCAGACACAGTAAAATCTTCAAAAACCCTGAATTCAGGGGTAGCCTCTGAAAAGTTTCATCCCTGCATTATGAGACATTATACTGATTAAACTGGGTGAATATAAGTGGCGCTGAGATATACTGCAATTTTATCCCAGAATGGGAAGAATGTCATCTGCACGGTAAAAATTCACTTCCGTTGGATGTTTAGTATACCTTTCTCGGATGAAAATCGTCTGCATTCATAAAAGGATTAAAAAAAAAAAAAAAAAAATGGTGTGATTGTGAAACAACCACCCGACTTCCATTACCCACTGTTGCACGAATGATATGCACTTTTTGGAGATAGAGTTATCAGAAAACATAGAATGGAACTAATGAAATAGACAACTGAAAATTTTCCGGTAAGAGAAATTTAATACACGTGTAAAGACATAGACATATAAAACAAAATTTACACAGTGTTTTTTTTTTTTTTTTTTTTTTTTTTAACATTAAGTTCTGTGATCTAAAATTGATCTATCTTATCAAGATGGCTATTAATTTTCCTCATGATAACCAAGTAAAGCATGAGAAAGGATATCGAAAATGGGTTTATGAAGCAATTTTCGAGGTAATCGTTAGAGCCGTTTTTGAGATACCGACTTTTACCAAAGCTTGGCATGATTATTGTTGACTAGAAAACAACAATTACATGCAAAATGATATTTAAAATAGGGTTAAATGGAAAGTTTGAAAAAAAATCATGCAGCCGTTTTGAAAGGAATGCACTTGCAGGACCTAAAATTAAGCTATTTATACAGGACGCCTATTAATTTTTCTGAACTAACCAACTAAATCATTCGAAAGGACATCTAATAGCGTGTTTATACAGCAGTTTTTAAGAAAATCGTTAGAGCCGTTTTTGAGATACGGACTTGCGGTCCCATTTCCGGTTTCCGATGACCCACTTCCGGTTTTCCAATTTTCTCCAAAATTTGGAAAATTCATCTGTATACGAGACCCGTACCATTCCACACATACTGATCAATTGACAAAAACTCCTTTTTTGGACTCAGGAGACCTTAAAACGTGTAAATCAGGTGAAAACTCGATATCGAATTTTTGGACCAAATACAATACTTCCATTACCTATGGTAGTAGGGTTATGGAAGTAAAAGCAGTTGATATCAGAATCCAACTATACAGAAAAGCAATAGAATATAATAATATGATTGAGGTGCACACAGAAAAATAAATTGGTCACAGTGACCTGGCAAAATGCTCAACTGACAATACAGAATTGACTAACCAAAATAGCTGACTAGCCAAAAAGTGTACTTGCTGAACTAGTCTCCAAAACTGAAAAGTGTACTTGCTGAACTAGTCACCAAAACTGAAAAGTGTACTTGCTGAACTAGTCTCCAAAACTAAAAAGTGTACTTGCTGAACTAGTCACCAAAACACTACTCCAGACTAGGAAGGTTAATATTATCAGACAAAGAAGGCTAGTCGACAATCATAATTATCTGACCAGGAAGGTTAGTCAACAACCGCAGTTTCACAGACAAGGCATGTTAGTCAGAATCTACACTTGATTAAGAAAGTTAGTCAACAGATCTCAGGTATCTGACTAAGAAAGGTAGTCAATTTTCAAAGAATATTTGAAGAGGCAGGATAGTCAAGATTATTTGCCTGACTAACCTGTCTGGTAATATCTGAAGAGGAAAACGAGTCTCTATTTGATTAAGCTGCCCCATAATATTTGTGGAGGAACATTAGTTAGGAAAAAAAAAAAAAAACAATGACTAGCATGTCTCATAATATTTGAGATAGATTCATACTTGCCAACATATCAGTTTTAAAAATCAGTAGATTTTATCGGGAAAAAAAAAAAAAAAAAAAAAAAAAAAACAGTAGAGGTTTTGTAAATTGACATTTTTAACGATAGAGACTGAATTTATATAAATATATAGTAGACAAAAAGAAAAATACATGAATATTTACAAAATATTTTCCATAAATAAGAATTTTCTTTAAATAAAAATCACTCATCTTTCAAACGAAAACAAATAAAATATTGAGATTATGTGTATTAAAGAATTAATTTCAAATCCTAAAAATTAGGGAAAAAAAATATTGTCTATGATATTTACTTAAACACAAATTTTTACATTTATAGCAGAATTTGCTTCATTAAGAAAATAACAATTAAATTGTTATTCACAGAATTGTAAACTAAATTTTCACTGCATTTAGAAATTAAAATGCTCTCCAGATTTTTATAAGATAATGAGGATCAAAATTCAATTTTTAATTATCTTATCTGACTGAAAATACACTCACAATGACTATGTAAATATACTATTTAATTACAAAGCATTATTTACAAATCTGGTGTGAAAAACCACACGACTTCCATTACCCACTATTTCACGAATTATATGCATTTTTACTTTCATTACCCCACTACCGTAGGTAATGGAAGTATTGTATTCGGTCCAAAAATTCAATGTCGAGTTTTTGCTTGATTTACACGTTTTAAGGTCTCCTGAGTCCAAATCAGTAGTTTTTGGCAATAGTGTGTATGTGTGTGTATGTATGTATGTATGTACGAACGAAATCTTCTGGTTATGATATCTCCTAAACTAATAGAGATAAAACTACGAAACTTCAGCATTGAGGCAGGTCTGGTGTACAGATGAAATTCTGGCGTACAGGCGCCCTGTACAAATAGCTTAATTTCAGGTCTCGCAAGTCGTGCCTTTAAAAACGGCTGTACGGATTATTTTCTAACTCGCTATAGTAACTCACTTTTAAATATGCTTTTGTATGTAATTATTGTTTTCCGTTCAATAATTGAGTACGCCAAGTTTTGGTAAAAGTTGGTATCTCAAAAACGGCTCTAACGATTTTCTTGAAAATTGTTGCATAAATCCATTTTAGATATCCTTTCTCATGTATTAAGTGGTTGTTACAGGAAAAATAACAGTCATCCTGATTAGGTAGGTCAGTTTTAGATCTCGGAAATTTGTGTTTGAAAAAATAACTCATTCCCCCCCCCCCCCCCCCTTTTAACTCGCTATATGAATTCTGTTTTACATGTTTACATATGTATATATATATATATATATATATATATATATTTATACATACATGCATGCACACACACATACACGCACACATATATATATTAGCTTTCATTATAGGAAATTTGTTTGGTGTCTACTTCGCTAGGTCAATTTTACGTGTTCGCTGACCACATTATTTCTAAAAAATGCATATAATACGTGTAATAGTGGGCAATGGAAGCCGTGTGGTTGTTTCACACCAGACTTTTTTTTTTTTTTTTGAGAAAATTGAGTTAAAATGGCGAGTTTGAAAAAAATCCGTAAAGATGTTTTTAAAGGAACGCGCTTGCGAGACCTGAAATTGAGTTATTTATACAGGACGCCTATCGATTCTCCTGAACTAACCAACTATATCATTCGAAAGGACTTATAATAGAATGTTTATATAGCAAATTTGAAGAAAATCGTTAGAGCCGGTTTTGAGATACGGACTTACGGTCCCACTTCTGGTTTTTGATGTCCCACTTCCGGTTTTTCAATTTTTATCAACATTTGGAAAATGCATCTGTACACCAGACCTGTCTTAATTCTGAAGTTTTGTAGTTCTATCTTTATTAGTTTCGGAGATATGATAGCCTGGAGATTCCACACAGACACACACACACTTACCAATTGACAAAACCACTTTTTTGGACTCAGGGGACCTTAAAACGTGTAAATCAGGTGAAATCTCGATATCGAATTTTTGGACCGAATACAATACTTCCAGAGCTGCCAACCTAATCCGGCAAATTGTTAGTACCGCCCCTTTTTCTACACCACTTAATTTTTAAAGCAATTTTCTTCAAATGTATTTACGATGAATTAAGAAGAAAAAACTCTAAGAAATGACTGGTGTAGAAAAAGGGGCGGTACTAACAATTTGCCGGATTAGGTTGTCAGCTCTGTACTTCCATTTTTTACGGTAGTAGGGTGATGGAAGTAAAAAATCCAAAAATTTATGTTTGTTTTGAGTTAATTAAAATCAATATTGTAATTTTTACACATACATTTAATAAGCCTCATTTCATTATTATATGTATTCTCTGTATATTTTCCTCTATATATTTTCCAGTAAAATTACTCAATTTTACAATTTTTCTTGTAAGTTACTAAAAACAGCAGACCAGTAGAAATAGCTTAAAAAAAACGGTAGTCTACTGGTAAAAACAGTGGAGTTGGCAAGTAAGCAGATTAATCAAAATTTTAATTGGTTAAAATCCTTCATATTTTATGAAGAATAAGAGATTCGTGCTTGTTTGCAGGGGTTTTTGTAAAAGCATTGTTATTAGTCTTAACCTCTTCACTTTTGTAATTGTTTAATCTTTTCTCCCCTTTAAGGTGTTCAACCTTGAAAATACATTTAAAGAACTTTTCTGGAAGATATTACTTGTCTATCAATTAAAAAAAAAAAATACTCATAGCTGCCAACTTCTTCAAATTATTTCGGAATGTTGTTAACATTCGCCCTTTTCTTCATACCATATTCTTTCTAGAATAATCTTCTTTAGCATGTAATTACAATTAAATATGAAGAAAATTACTCCTCAAAGAATATGATTTGAAAAAAGGGCATTACTAACAACATTCCGGAATCAATTAAAAAAGTTAGCAGCTATGAATACTGGAAATTTAACAAACCACTGAAACAAAGAATTCGCTAGTTTAAACATTCTTCCCTACATTTATTTATTATTAACGCAAGCATTTATCCAACACCTTCTTATCAAGACCTTCCAAATGGACTGTGGCGCCACATGATTTAGTCCATTTTTTATGCACATCCTCATATATGGATTTAGAATTATTTTTAGAATTTATTATATTTAGAATTTTTTTTTCTCTTCGGTGCTTTCGTTTTATACGCTGTGGTTACAAAAATAAATATAAACCCTTTTTTTTAAGTTCCTTTTTTTAATATTACCCATTTCATTCCCAATTTTTTCCCCCCATAAAACAATAAATCTTATATTTAGTCATAAATTTATTTCAAAGGTAATATATATATATATATATATTTTAAATAGGAGTAATAGCAGAGTACGAATTAATATAGCTAATAAAGCAACTGAACGGTGTTTATTTATGTTTAATATAACTACTGATGCCATTAATAATCACAACTTTTCAATAAATAAAAATATGAAAATTTTGGGAAACATACATGTTGTAATTAGTTAAAATACAAATTATAAACATTAAAAAATAAAATAAAAAATGTTTCAAACACTTAATTTACTTAACCCTTTACATACCAAATCACCTTATTTTTGGAAAAATAGTTTGAAACTTTTTTTATTATATTTCTTTTCTGAAAGAGAAACATCTCATATTAAATTTAGCTTACTTTTGCTTAACAATAGAGAAAGTTTAAATTATAGGGACTTTGAAGTTCCAATGAAAGCCTGTAGTAAATTTAGGCTATATTAAAGAATTTTTTTGGTGGGACTTTAAAGACCCCGTGGGATACAAAGGGTTAAGCCACCTGAATATATGCATATATTTTTTAAATAATGGATTTTTTCACCAAATTAAAATTATAAACAGGTACTATGATACAATGTATTGATATAGATAATATTAACGATATATAAGGTATAGAAGTTACAATGTACTAAATTAACATCAAACTCCAAATTTCCGGTTATTTAAAGTTTTAAAATCATAAATATTAATGATACACCTTTTTTTTTTTTTTTTTTTTTTTTTTTTTTTAAGGTGAGGGTGGACATAGAATTTGCATTAAAAACACCTTTTACCGTATATAATAAGAATTTTTTTTCCCTTTAATGATCTCTGTAAATTTTATGCACAGATAAATTTTAATATATAGCAATAATTTACAAGTATTTGATCATCCAAAATAACTCTCACTTACCTGATAACATACTTTCAACATTCTTTAGACCAACATTTTAAATAAGATTTTAAATCTCAAGATTTTAAATAGATTTATTTGCTTATTTAAATAAGAAACTAAGTAATTAAAATAAGCCATAAAAGACAAAAATCAAGAAAAAAATAATTTTATTGAAAATTATAAATATGTTTCATGTACATAAAAAAGATTTTTCTATCATTTGCATAAAAATTAATCATAATAATAATATAAAAGCACAAATATCATTAGGTAATAAAACGTAATTTTTTTGCCTTGGCTTTTGCAATACTTCTCAAATTTTTTTAGTCATTATTTGGTAACTTTTTCCAACTTAATTATTTACAAATCTAAATAGCTCTTAAACAAAAACGAAATATTTCCACAGGACTTTGTCTTCATGTACTTGGCTTTGATAGATATGATGGCAAAACACTGAAAATCGTAGGAATAGCACCATCTTTAACAATTGGTTTATCTCTTGGGACTTGATATAACTTTTCTTCTTTTTCATTAAAATATGTCACTGTTTGTATAATTTCACCAGGTTTAAAATGGAGCTCGCAAACCTTAAAATGAAAAAAAAAAAAAAAAAAAAAAAAGGTCATTAGGATGTCGCTAAGAAGTACGTTATATGAGGTGTAAATTTCACCTCATTGCATAGGTTGCATTTAGTTAGGAAGTTGCATATATCAAAACCTTTCTTAATCTATGCATAAATTATTATATATACTCGTTTATAAATTTTTATGTGGCACTTTGGAATCAGGGCACTTTGGAATCACCTAGGAGAGGCCTTCATCCTGCAGTGGATTGATAAAGGCTGAAATTGATAATGATGATACATATATATATATTGTCATATTTCACTTACTTTATAATTCGTATGATTACTTTGGGTATGATTCGTATTCGTATGATTACTTACTACTTGATTACGCACGCACAAGCTTTTTTTTTTTTTTTTTTTTTTATCGATCTGGTTTTGTAGATTTTTTTTTTAATGAATATATTGCTGTTAGTACACTATTGTTAAACATATTTGGAAACTGACAACCGTATTATAAATGCTATTTATATAATTTATGTATGTTCAAACAAATACGAAACGTCCAATACAGTACAGTCTATGGAAGGAATTTCTTTAAAGTGCCTTTTAACATATTTCCAGGGGTGCAGAATATGTCCGAACGCGCGAACGATGTTCGGGGGAAATTTTGAATATTTATTTTTTTAAAATAAAAATGAAAACGGAAATAAAAAAAAAATTGGTGTGAAACAACCACACAACTTCCATTATTCACTATTACACGTGTTATATGCACTTTTTGGAGTTAATGTGATCAGAAGACATAGAATTGACCTAATGAAATAGACAACTAAAAATTTTCCAGTAAGAGAAAGTTAATACAGCATAAAGACATATAAAACAGAGATTACATAGCGAGTTTAAAAGAAGAAGAAGAAAAAAGGTGGGGGGTAGTTTTTTTTTATTATTATTTTACTTTTTGAAACACCAGTTTCCAAGATCTGAAACAGATCTAACTGATCAGGATGACTATTAATTGTCCTGTAATAACCACGTAAAGCATGAGAAAGGATACCTAAAATGGGTTTATGTAACAATTTTCAAGAAAATCGTTAGAGCCATTTTTGAGATAGCGACTTGGCATGTTCAATTGTTGACCGGAAAACAACAATTACATACAAAAGTATATTTAAAAGAGGGTTAATATTGCAACTTTGAAAAAAATACATACAGTCGTTTTGAAAGGAACGCACTTGCGAAACCTGAAATTGAGCTATTCATACAGGACGCCTATCAATTGTCCTGAACTAACCAACTATATCATTCGAAAGGACATCTAATAGAGTGTTTATACAGTAACTTTGAAGAAAATCGTTGGAGCCGTTTTTGAGATACGGGTTTACGAACTCACTTCCGGTTTCGGATATCCCACTTCCTATTTTTCTAATTTTCACCAAAACTTAAAAAATTCATATGTTCACCAGACCTGTCTCAATTCCGAAGTTTCGTGATTCTATTTTTATTAGTTTAGGAGATATCATAGTCAGAGGACATCGCCAAAAAACACATTTTTGGACTCAGGGGGCCTTAAAGCATGTAAATCAGGTGAAATCTTGATATCGATTTTTTGGACCGAATACAATACTTCCATTACCTACGGCAGTCGGGTAATGGAGTAAAAATATACTGAAAAAACAAAAATTTCTAATATTAAACAACAAATTGGCAGCTGTTTTCTTCTGTTACAAGTGTATTAGTTTTTTATTTATTTATTTATTTATTTATTTATTTATTTTGAAATACCTATTACTTACATCCCCTGCCCCCCCCCCCACCCCTAAAGTTAAGTATTTGAAGTTCGGTGATATATATTTAGTGATTCATTCAAGCTAGAAAAAATACCAAATCTCCAACTCTTTTTTATTTTTTTTTAAATTGTCTAAAATGATACAAGAATAATAATCCAGTTCACATAAATAAACAAACACTTTAATGACCGCGGATGGGAAAAATTACGTATTTGTTTACTTTAGCCGATAAGAAAAAGGGGGGGGGGAGAAGGGAAGATAGAAATAGGAAAAACATTTTTTTTTTTTCATAGTTTTGAGCAATTGCCCCCCACCCCCCCTTCCTCGCAACCAAATTCCGCGCGTACACACACAAAATAATAATATTATTAAGAATAATAAATAAAACAGAAGAAAGAAAGAAAAAGCACTTGAGCAGTTAGCTGTGAGTGATAAAACATAAATTTTTGAATGAGTTGGTTCTTTTTGTGTCTTAAATTTTAGTTTTCACATACGAATTTTAACACTTAGTTAAAACTTCTGTGGTTCTTTTATGGATGTTTATAAAAGCCCAATCATTTCATATTAATTGTTATTAATCTAAACTTATGCTTAATCTTTTTTATATTATTTTTTCAATTTAAAATTATTTTGCATTACAGTTGCACACATACTATTCTTTAGTTTTTTTTTTTTTTTTTTGTATTCAATAGAAGAAAGCATTGGATTCGTAAACATTTTCTATTTTCGGTTTTTGGTGGATTTACGCGTTTTGAGAGTTCGAGAACATGTTTTGACAATAGAAAATGTTTGTATGTGACAAAAAGTTTTGTGGCGACTGTATCTCAGGAACTACTGCACAGAATTGCATATAAATTAATATACGGATGCACCTTGACATAAATTAGTGTCTATCAACTTTTGGTGCCAATCGCTCAACAGATGACGCTGCTCTACAGTAATTTCAGAAAAGGCTATATCTTAGAAACTAATGCACGAAATTGCATATTAATTTATACGCAGATGCGCCTTGTCATAAGTTAGTGTCTACCAACTTCTGGTGCCAATTGCACGACAGGTGGCATTATTATACATCGATTTCTGCAATTTCAGAGAAGGCTCTATCTCAGGAACTACTGCACAGAATTGCATATAAAATTATATGTAGATGCACCTTAACATAAATTATTAGTTTATGTCAACTTTTAGTGCTAATCGCTCAACAGGTGAAGCTGCTATACAGCTATTTTTACAATTTAAGGGTTATATCTCAGGTTCTAATGCGTATAATTGAACAATATTTAATGTATAAAAAGGCCATTAAGAGACGTAATGTTTATTAAATTGGGTGTATATAGGCGATATGTGGCGCTGTAATACTGCAATTTTCCCCGTGATCATCTGTACGGTAAAAATTTACTTCCGTTGAACCTTTAGAGTTTAGACTACCTCTCTGTATGAAAATCGTCTGCATTAATAATAGATAAAAATAAAAATAAAAAATAATTTCCATTGCATGATTTTATATAGGAAAAGGTAGAAGAAAGTTAGTTTTGTGGTGGCATCAACATGACATTTTTTTTTTCTTCTTTTTTTCTCCCCGGGAGAAAAAAGGCAGGCTTGAAACTCTTATACTTTTTTTTTTTTTTTTTTTTTTTTTTGTAATGATACATATCAACAAATGTCTGATAGCTGCTGATTCTGTCATTCAGCTTTTGAGCACTATTTTCTCAGACTATATGACTCGTTTTGTCGAAGGTTAAAATCATTTTGTATCTTTATAGTAATTTGTCTCATTTTTATAGCATATAACTTATATTTTTTCAGTTTGTTCAGTGAAACAAATAACATGAAATTAAGTACATATTTTTAACAAGATACCTTTGTTTATAAAGAATACTTAATAGTATCTAATAATTTAAACTCATATTATTTTTGATTAAATTTATTCTAAAGGAAAAAATATATATATATGATATCAAGATTTTAATAACTAAAAATATCAACCTTTAAAAAACAATCATCAATCATTTGAATGAAACAAGTAACATGAAGTTAAATCTATTTATATTTTAACTAAGACATCTATTATTTATCGCTAATAATTAATATTGTACACAAGAACAATTTAAAAATTGAGAAAAGAATATAGTATGTGATATTAAATTCATATCATTTTTGCTCAAATTTGTTCTGAAAAAATTGTTATCAAACATTTAATAATAAATGAAGACATTTTTTATTACATGCAATTATCAACCATTTCCCAAAAATATTTAAATTATAAAGATATATTTATTTATTTAGAACTGGAAAAAAAAAATAAAATAAAATAAATAAAAAATAGAACAAATAACAGATAAACGAGGAGTCTTTTAATTTTTTTAATTCATCTCATTAAAAATTTTAAATATAAAAAAGTATGAATATTATTCTTGTTCGGAGATAAGATAGATAAAATGCAGCAAAAGATAATTTAAAAACATACCTTAGAATTCGGAGTTATTCAAAATCCTTATAAATAGCATTTTTCCATATCTGTTTTGAATTTTTATCCCTTGCAATCCAAATACCTTCTGAACCACCTTTAAGGGAAAATAAAGCGTTACTATTCTGTGTATAAAAAATATAAATATGAGCTTAATGTTAAAAATATAGGTAAAAAACTATAGTTCAGACATATTAAAATACTTATTTTTATAATACAACGATACGCAATACTAAGATTTATAATAACGTATTTTAAAATTTATACGTTTTAAACAACTTTATAAATTAAAACAAATTCTAAATACGATTGATATTGTTAGAAGATTGCTAAAGCTTAGAATTTTACAAATTTACAATTTACTATTCTAACAAAGCTTTACAATAAATATATATATATATACACACACAATAAATAAAGTATTTAGCACTTACTTTTGACCGTAAACTCGATTCGCAGATAATTAAAATCTCTCGGTCGATTTCTAAAATGAAAATTATCACAAATATGGAAATGGAACCGAAACAACATCAACGGATCCACGATTTCAGACTTCTAAGTATTTGGATTTCGAATTCTGCGATTGCATTATCCCGCCAAATTTGATAGGTTAAATTATTCGATTTCGGTTGACTAACTCAAGTTGTCAGAAGGAGACAAAAAAAAAATAAAACAAAATAAACAAAAAAAATAAAAAATAAAAAATTAATAATGCTGAGCTTTTGGACTAGCCAAACAAATTTTTCTTAGTCAATTGACAAAACAGGAACAATTTATTTTTATTCTCTCATCTGACTAACCGGTCAAATTTGAGGAAAATGAAAACTGTACCTGGGAAATTAGTCATCTGACAAGTTTTAGAGGCAAAACGGATCATCAGACGAAACACATTAAAGATACATGGTAAAATAAAACGACTTTTGTGTCTCATGACTAAATGGGATTGTCAGGTAGTGTTTTGATTGTTTAAAATGTTGCGTAATTTTGTGCAAATTTGTCAATATACTAGGAAAACATGTACTATGACAAAGATAACACGTTTCTTGACAAGTTTCGATTTTCCATTTTTCTGTGTGTGCGTATTGCACAGGTCTTGCTTCAGCCAAGTTAAAAACTGTCTTTAGAGAGGGGCTGTGACAGCAGTTGTCACGCTTCACCATGGGATTTCAGAAGAGCTCCTTTGTAAAGTAGACAAATGCGATGAATTAAAGAAATTCTGGTGTGTAGCAATTAACTTTTGTTACCCGTTACTCTGTAAATATTATACAGATTTTGGGGAATAGTGTGCTCAGAAGATAATAAATAAAATTGAGCTAACCAAATGTCAACCAATCTTCCTGTAGTAATGAACTGATTCATGCATTATAAAAGAGAATTTATAGAGCAAATTTAAAGAAAATCGGTAGAGTTGTTTTTTGAGACACGATTTTCTTGGATCTAAAAGCTGACCTACGTAATCAGGGAGGGTATTAATAAGTACAAAACTTTGAATAAACATCATAAAATGTAATAACCTCTTCAAAGTTTTGTATTTATTACTTTAAAAAGGCCAGCTCTGTGGTGCTTTCTTACTATATAGGGTGGGTATTAGTTTTCTTGCAGTAGTAATATTGTAAGTAAAATATAAATGGTGAAAAAAATCTAAAAAGATACTTATGTAGCAAATTTGAAGAATTTTTTTAGAGCCATTTTTGTGATACTGACTATTTTCAGTCCCAGAGTTCTTCGGCATCCTCTTCAATACAATGCATTAGATTCTACCCATATGTTTTAAATATATATATATATATTTCAAGTTAGCGTAAGTATTTTAAAATGGTTTTATAAATTAACTGGAACTACAAATGAATAATTAAATATATATGCCATCAACTTAATATGTATGATGTTGGTATTATCATATATCTTTTAATTGGTAAATTTTAAAACGATTTTGAAATTATGTTTATCATCATCATCATGTCCAACACGGTTGAAGGCTATAAGCCTGTTCCGACCTCAATCCATCTTTTACGGGGTCTTCCTCTATCTCTTCTCCCCCTTGGCCTATATTTTAGAGCTGCCCTTGGTATATATATATACTCTCATTTTCTATTACATTCTTTCTCACCATATTTGAACGATCAAATCTGAATCCTCCTGTATATCAGTAATTTTACGTGTTTTTAATAAATATTTTATATTTTTTCTAAGAAATCCTATATTTTACTCTGGTGGGACCCCTGTAAACATTATTAAGACGTACAGTTTATATGTATGTAAGGGTAATATCTGAAATTAAAAAAACTGGTTTAAAATTATTTTTTCATTAATCAAAATCTAACACTATCCCTTAATGCTATAGGCTATAATTAACTTTAGGGGGGGGGGGATCGAAATTTTAATATACGCCTAGTAGCCTAGCGCCAAGCAGTTCTCCGCTCAAAAGCTGGTAGACGGGAAGTGCCGGATTCGATTCTTGGTCGCTCTCGTTGACCTAGCCAATCGTAGTTTTTCGTGGTTTTCTCCGAAACTCGCGTAAATAGGCCAAGAGCCCTTAGAAAAACCTTCATGGATGGCGTCTTCCCTAAAAACATCTAATAGCGTGTTTATACAGCAGTTTTGAAGAAAATCGTTAGAGCCGTTTTTGAGATACGGACTTACAGCCCGACTTCCGGTTTCGAATATCCCACTTCCAGTTTTCCAATTTTCACTAAAATTCGGAAAGTTCATCTGTTCACCAGACCTGATTTAATTCTAAAGTTTCGTAGTTCTATCTTTATTAGTTTCAGATATAAAAGCCGGAAGATTTCCCACATACATACGCACACATACATATTAACCAATTGCCAAAAACCACTTTTTTGGACTCAGAAGACCTTAAAACATGTAAATCAATTGAAATCTCGATGTCGAATTTTTGGACAGAATACAATTCTTCCATTACCTATGTTAGTAGGGTCGGAAGTAATAACAAATGATTTTTACTGCGTGAATTTGTATAGGAAAATATAGAAGAATGTTTTCGTGATGGCCACAACATGCTACTTTTATTTTTATCAATTAATTAATTTATTTTTTCATATGAAAAGAAATATACTTTCACGTGAATAAATAATAAAACTAATATAAAGCTAAGTCAAAAATTAAATTTGCACGGTATTAAATTGACATAATTTTAGCTTCAAAATCAAACCTCATAACAGCCATGAAATTAAAAGAAAAAAAATCTGGTGTGAAACAACCACACGACTTCCATTACCCACTATTACACATATTATATGATTTTTTTTTTTTTTTTTTTTTGGAGATAATGTGATCAGAAGATATAAAAGTGACCTAAAGAAATAGAAACCTAACATTTTTGTAGTAAAATAAACTTTATACACATGTAAAGACATATAAATCGAAGCTTACACATAGCGAGGTAAAAAGTAAGAAAAAAAAATGGTAGAGTTATTTTTTGAAACTCCAATTTTCGAGATCTACCTGAACTTCTGACCTAACTTAACAGGGTAGCTGTTAATTTTCCTCAAATAACAACGTGATACATAAGAAAGAAATGGATTTTTACAACAATTTTCAAGAAAATCGTTAGAGCCGTTTTTGAGATATCAACTTTTACCAAAACTCAATTATTGACAGGAAAACAATAATTGCATGCAAAATCATATTTAAAAGTGAGTTAATAGGGCAAGTTTGAAAAAAATCCGTACAGGCGTTTTTAAAGGAACTCCCTTGTGAGACCTGAAGTTGAGCTATTTATACAGGACGCCAATCCATTTTCCTGAACTAACCAATTATATCATTCGAAAGGACATCTAATAGAGTGTTTATATAGCAAATTTGAAGAAAGAGCTGTTTTTGAGATACGGACTTACGGTCCCACTTCCGGTTTCCGATGTTCCACTTCTTGTTTTTCAATTTTCACCAAAATATGGAAAATTCATCTGTACACCAGACTTGTTTCAATTTTAAAGTTTCGTAGTTCTATCTTTATTAGTTTGCGAGCTATAATAGCCAGAATATTCTCCACATACACACACACACTGACCAATTGCCAAAAACCACTTTTTTGGACTCAGGGGACCTTAAAACGTGTAAATCATGTGAAATCTCGATATCGAATAGACCAAATACAATACTTCCATTACCTACGGTAGTAGGGTAATGGAAGTAAAAATTAAAAATGAAGCTAAAACAAATAAAAAAACAATTTTTACTTTTTTTTTTTTATTTTGACATGAAAAGAAATATATCAAGTGAATAATAAAACTAATAGAAAATTTAATAGAAGAAAGTATTGCATTCGAAAAAATTTTTATTTCCGGTTTTCAATGGATTTACACGTTTGAAGATGTCCAGTACACGATTAGACCATTGTTTGGAAATGGGTGTCTGAGTGTGTGATAAAAATTTTGTGCCCTTTGTATCGTAGGAATTACTGCACATAATTTTATATAAATTTATATGTAGTTGTACCTTGACATAAATAAGTGGTTATCAAGTTTTGTTACAAATCGATCAACAGGTGGCGCTACTACAATGCAATTTCTACGGAGACTATATTCCAGGTTCTATATTACACACAATCATTTCCTAGTTTACTACTGCTATATAATGTTATTAATTCTTAAGTATTTTATAATCAGGGCTCCGGGAATTGGGAAAACAACTGGTCGCCAGGAAAAATTTTTGGTAACCAGTAAAAAAAAACTGTCTTTATTTATTTATTTTCAGTTTTGCAATTTACTTGAATATAGAAATTAATATTATGTGTATAAAAATCAAACATTAAATAGGACTAGATTATACATCAGGAAACACCTGTTTAAATTTAACATCCTCAAACCGGTTGTATTATTTTCTCTAAACCAATACCCCGTTGCCATCGACAGTTGATTACACTGGTCTGGTGGTGCAACAATTCAGCACTGGGTCGCAAAGTGAGCGGTGTAAACGATTCAACTCCGGGTTGTTAAACATGCATAGTGGAACACGGCGTAACTTTCCTATCGGTATATACGTTCAACATGACGGAGTGCGAAATAATCACAGATAGCCATAAGTCGCTGCTTTCCTACTTGTTTCTTACATGAATTGATACTACACTGTAGTTTAGCACAGGTTTCGGCATTCGAATCTAGGCCCATTTCAAAAAAAAAAAAAAAAAAAAAGGCTGAGTTTTCGTTGAAAAGATAATTTATATATTGGTCGCCACTGGCGACCAAGCTATCGCATTTCATGAGTCCTGTTTATAATCATTTGTTAAATTCCCTAAATAACTCTCATGATGTACATTTCATTTATACGAAATTTTGTCTTATATTGTCAGATTAAAAACATTATAATTTAAATATAATAAATTATTGGGTGATTTCCAAAAACAGAATATCACTATGAATTTTTATATATGTATATAATATAGTTCATAGAAAAAATCTTTTTATAATAAAAATATTTTGAAATAAGCTTTTCAATTAAAAGCCAAATGATAGTATTTAAGCAATATCGGCAAATTTAATTATTAAAATTTATATTCTTAATAATTAAATTACTTTTTCAATTGGATTTTTTGAATAAAATAATTTTAATTATCTCCTTCTTTCTGTTAATGATAGGGAAAAAATCTTTTATATTTAAGAGCAATTTAAAACAGGCTTTCTATTTAAAAGCCTAAGCAATAGTGTTAAACAATCTCAACTATTTTAGTTATTAAAAAATTATATTTTAATCTTTATTATTTTTGCAGTAAATTGCTAATTGGTTTTTTAATTATTATTATTATTATTTTAAATTATTATTTAGAGAAATAATCTTTTTATATTAAAAATAGTTTTGTGGTGTAAGTGTTAAGGCCGACTAACAACACGCGGGCCCTACGTCTGGGGAATATGCCTTTCGGAAGTGAGGGGGAGGGGGGGGTATTAAGAGACCAAAACCGGTATTCACATGGGTTTCTGAGAAAACCATGGAAAACACCGAACAGCTAGATCAATGAGCGCCACCTGAGATCAAACCCAGCACTTCCAGTCTACCGGCTTTGACAGCAAAACCGCTCGGCTAGTGAAATATTTAAAAGTCCAAATTGATTAGAAGTTGATAATTAAACGTGCAAACTATAGTATAAAGCAATCTCAATTAAATTAGTTATTGAAAATTATGTTTTTAGTTCCCCATCATACTATAGGTATGGGGAACTTAGGTAATCGTGAAAACTTTCGACCTCGGTTTTTTAACTTTTTTACACGTTTTCAGGTGTGTGGAATCGGAAAATTACAAAATTTGTATGGTGTCTGTCTGTCGGGTGTCTGTTAGTGTGTTAGTCCGTTAATTTGTTAGTCTGTGTACACGATATCTCACGAACAAATGATAGCAGAGAGGTCAGATCAGTTTTAAAATATTACTTTCGTTACTGGCAAGAACCCTATTCGTTTGCAACATTCGAATTAAAAAACTTCGTAAGTTATGAGAAACTTACGATTTTCTTAACATGGGAGAATAGGACAAAAATTCACTTAAAAGTGCATTAAATGGAAACTTTTTACTGTAAAAATGTCACACCAGTTTTAAAATATCAGTTTTGATGCCGAAATGAAGATCAGTAACTATAAATATGCTACATTGAAAATTTCGCAAGTTATTGGAAATTTACGAATTTCTTAACATTGCAGTATAGGGCAAAATTTCACATAAACGTCAATTTTGAGATATTTTCATCGTAAAGATGTCAGACTATTTTTAAATATTATTTAGAACAGTTGCACGAATATTAAGACTTAGAATTTTCCAATATAAAAATTTCGTAAGTTATTGGAAATTTACGAATTTCTTAACATGGCAGAATAGAGCAAAATTTCGCATAAACGTCAATCTTGTGGGATATTTTCATCGTAAAGATGTCAAACCACTTTCGAAATATTATTTAGGATACTGGCATGAATATCATAGACTATGATTTTTCCAATTTAAAAAAATTCGTAAGTTATTCGGAATTTACGATTTACTTAACATGTCAGAATAAGGCAAAATTGAGCATAAACTTCCATTTTGAGGATCATAAATACATTAGACAACTTTTATGATATTTGTTTGAACATGATTGAATACAAATATTGTAATAGGAAAATTTCGTAATTTACGATTTTATCAACCTAGCGAAATTGTAAATTTTTCATATAAATATGAATTTTGAGGATTATTGCATTGGAAATTGTAGCATGAAAACTAAACAACGGAATTGACCTTGATAAAATAAATTAATAGATTAGAATAAGATAAATATATCGAAGTGAACGGTGGATAGCCTATTAGGCGGGGATTTCATTCTGTCACTGTATCAAGCTGTGGTCAAATTCATTTCTTTTAACATAATTATAATATGTCTCGCACTAGAGATTTACGAGAACATTAATATGATGGGGAACTGAGCAGAGTCCACCTATGCCAACTAGTTAATAAATAAATTTGTTTTCTTTTATTAGAATACTTTATTAAATGATTTTTAAACAGCTTTTATTTATATATATATATATAAAGTAATAACTAATAAAGTATAATCAATAGTAATTCTTAAAAGTGATTTATTTTCATCATTTACCTTTGAATGGACAAATTATCGGAGACGGAGAAACTTTTTTTTTTTTTCTTTTTTGTATCCTCTTTTCGTCACCCCAAATCCACCCCGGGAGATTTTATCTATCGGTCAGCATTCAGTAACTCTCCAATCGGATAAGAGACAAGAGATAGCCGTTCCCATAGTCAAACAACTTGACCTTCACCTTACTTTAAAAAATTTTTTCCTTACATATTTCATTTATATGGTAGAGAAAGTAGTAGTACTGTTTTTGGATCAGATTTTCGAGTCTGTGTTATTTTATTTACACATTTTGAGGTCGAATCATACAGAAAATCATGTTTTTGTGGTTGGTCTGTGTATGTATCTCTCTCTCTGTGTGTGTGTGTCTGTTATTAGCATATCTCTTGCTTATATCTCTTTACATTAAATTGATTAAACAAAAAAAATGTTGATCAAATGTGATCTAACGATGATCAAACGACCTTCATATTTGTTGTTTCTCTCATGGGAGGGGGGATAATTTCCGCAGGATAGAATACCGCGGGACTATGCTATGCTTGAAACTGACTGGAAGTGCATTAATTTTTCATACTCAAACGGTAAACGAAGTATTTTTAACACTTTCCAACAAGATTGAAAAGTGTTAATGACTTCAGTTGTCTGTCTGTCTGTCCGCGCTCTAACTCCCATAAATATTCTTGGAATTTCTTGAAACTGATATATGTTATTCAAGTTTACTATCGAATGTTCCCTATTAAAAATGGAGTGAACACCTTTACTCGTTTGTATACAGGGACACCCGAAAGTTTTCCAAAGCATTGTGTCCTATGAGAGGTATTTCTAAAAACCATATTTTAATACTGTTACTTTATACAAATCTTCATGAAATTGAAATATATTATTCAAGTCTACTATCGGATGTTCCCCCATTGAAAATGAAGTAAATACCATCACTAGTTTGTATACAGGGACACCCGAAAGTATTCCTAAGCATTGCGTACTATGAGAGGAATTTCTATAAACCAAATTTGAGGAACTTTACTTTGCACAAATCTTAATAAAATTAAAATATATATTATTCATATGCACAAAAGAATGCTTTCCATAGAATACAGTATGATTAGCAATAGATTTATAGGGCCACACAAAAATATTCAATTACATCAATGGATATTATTGAAAATTTGCTGGAATTGCATTTTCTTAAATTAATCGTTTTTATCGCTTTCTAAATGTTTTTAACACTTTCCAGTAAGGTTGAAAAGTGTTAATGATTTCGGTCCGTCTGTCTGTCTAGCCACGCTCTAACTCCCGAAAAATTTCATGGAATTTCTTGAAACTGATATATAATATTCAAGTTCACTAACGGATTTTCCCGGGGGGGGGGGAATAAAAATGTTCGTTTTATTAGTTTCCTATTTTATTGCAATTTTAATATAAGGATGTGTCTATTCTAGATGGTTTCATGAGTTAAAAAGCAAAATACAGATTTTTGAGCGCTTCGCACATTTAAGTAATTAACGGTTACTATAACATGAGATATTACTTTTATGGGGTCTATCACTATAATTTTTGCATGTGCAATTTGATTTCCATCCTTGTGCACTTTATACCCAAATAACATGATTAAAATAGTCGAACTGAATTCTACCAAAACTAAGCTCCATCAGTTGCCGAGAGATTTTACTCTCAAAGGGGACATGGGAAGTGCTTAGTTCGAACAAATATCGCATTTGTAAGCCTAGTTGTTCGGAGTTCTCCATGTTTTTTTTCCCGAAATTTGCCAAATTACGGGCTCAGAAAGACCCTCACTCACAGTGGTCAATCGATCCAGGCCTAGAACCTTCGAGAAGTCAGTCAGCCTTAATCATCCACACCACACAAATATCTACCAAAATGTAATTACGAAAACTATTCATACATCGATATCAGGCAGAGGTGGGCAGTATTTTATATACTTGTATTATAGTATATTAGATGTGCATTTGTATATTGTATGTTTAACAATATTTTGAAATGTATTTGTACATTATATCTAATATACATTTTTCCAAGTCTGTTGTCTATTTTTAAAAACTTAATGTACAATACAAAGTATGTTGTCTCAAAATTCTAATTTCTGAAAAGAAAAAATAATAATTGAAAAAAAAAAAAAAAAAAAAGGCTCATGTCAGAATTTCATAACGCAATCTCTGTTCAAATCTGCCTTTCTTTCGAAGACCAAGATGTTGATTATTGGCTCTATAAATTATTCATAAACAATGTGAGGGTCTTTTTTTTTTTTTTTTTTTTTTTTTTCCTTTTTCTAAAACGTATTTAATAATCCAATAACATCCAGTTTAGTATAAAATATTTGGATATTGTTTTTATTTATTTTATTATATTATATTTGATTTACACAATATATATTTTATAACAAAAAAAGTGACGCACCAAGAAGGAGTAATGCGAACTGGACACAAATTGACATACATACAGATTTTGATGGAATCAAGCACCTATTCATCATTATCATCGTTCCTACGTGCAACTGGTACTTCAGTGACTTCAAATACCCTTAATAGACGGCTCAGTGAAATGGGGTTGAGCTCAGTCACCGGATCTCTCTTCCACTGAGGACGTTTGGAGCATCATAAAAAGGGTCCTACAACCAGCTCGGGATTTCACCAATCTAACGCAACAATTGGACAGAATTTGGCACGATACTTCACAGAAGCACGACTGCGTAGATAAGAGCCAGAAGTGGGCCAACGCGTTATTGACTTGTTTACTTTGTGAGGCCCTTTCTCTTGATTAAATCATTCAATTTTTCTGAAACTGTAATCAATTGTTTTTCTCTACATGTACATGACATCTACCAATTTTTGTCCCATTCGGACCTCCCATTCCACCCCATCTACCAATTTTTGTCCCCACTTCTTCTTGGTGCGTCGCTTTTTACTTTCTTCTATATGTAATATAGAGAAAGTATTGGATTCGCGAAAATTTTCGAAGTCCACTTTTTGATCGATTTACATGTTTTGGGATATGGAGAACACGAATTAATAGTTTTTAGAAAATGTCTGTCTGTCTGTCTGTCTGTCTGTCTGTCTGTCTGTATCATTTTTTTGTGGACGCTGTATCTCACGAACCAATGAATGAAATTTAACCAAACTTGGTATTTAGTTGCACCCTGACATAAACTGGTGCTGATTAGATTTTGGGATCACTCGCTCAATAGGTGGCGTTGTGATCGCATTTTATGCAAATTTTTAACATGGCAGCATAGGACAAAATTCCGTATAAATGGGCATAAAGAGAGTTATTTTACACTTGTGATTGTAAAATTAATATGAATTATTGATAATAGTAGTAGTTAGCTAGGAAAAAAATTTTGTGCATGGGGGGGCATCGGTTCCCCCCCTGGGGGGGAAAATCCCCCCCGGGGAAGTAAATTTTCAAGATGGGTATCTTTCGAAAGGTCTCGTTGATAATAGTAATAGTTAACTTGGAAAAAATTTTTGTGCATGTGGGGGCATCGGTTGCCCCCCCACCGGGGGGGGGAAGTTCCCACCCGGGGGGGGGGGGGGCAAAATTTCAAGATGGGTATCTTTCGAAAGATCTCGTCAATACCTTTAAAACGAATGGTTGAACGATAAATCTGTGATAATTTAAACCAAAGTTATCGATTTTTTTTACTTTTAACAAAAAAAAACAGAAAAATATCGCAATTTTTTTTTTTTTTTTTTTTTTTTTTTTAACAAAATTTAACCAAACTTGGTATTTAGTTGGTCCCCGACATAAACTGGTGCTGATTATGTTTGGGGATCAATAGCTCAACAGGTGGCGCTGTGATAGCATTTTATCTAAATTTTTAACATGGCAGCATAGGACAAAAATTCGTATAAATGTGCATAATTAGAGTTGTTTTAAACTTGTGATTGTAAAATTAGTATGAATTATTGATAATAGTAGTATGTAACTAGGAAAAAAATTTTCTGCATGGGGGGGCATCGCTTCCCCCCCTGGGAGGGAAGTACCCCCCCCCCCCGGGGGGGATAAATTTTCAAGATGGGTATCTTTCGAAAGGTCTCGTCAATACCTTTAAAACGAATGGTTGAACTATAAATCTGTGATAATTTAAAACAAAGTTATCGATTTTTTTCACTTTTAACAAAAAAAAAAAAAAAAGTAAGAAAAAAAAAATCGTACTTTTTTTTTTAAATATTGTTACTGATTGAATATGTATAGGTAAATATAGAAGAAAGTCTTGTGGTGGCCACAACATACTAGTTTTGTTATAGAGTGCATTTACTTCCTTATACAAAATATGAGGAAGTACATATTATAATCTTGATTTGCGAAATGGATTTTGTGTTTCTCATACCTCAAAAATGAAAGATCGCAGAATGTTGTAAATTTATACGAGTGAATATAATATCATGTCTAGTTTTACACCAGCAACATTGGTTTTAATACGAGCTTCCATTTCGGAGATATCAACGACTTTACACGATTTTTCATGACTTCTGTATGTACGTACGTATGCGTGTGAATGTGTATCTTGCATAACTGAAAAACGGTTGGACGTAGAACGATGCAAATTGATATATTGGTTTGTTATAAAATCTAGCTGTGCATCTTCCTTTTTGGATTTTATGTGACTTTTGACTTTTTGTTTTGGAGATATTTAGGAAAATTATACTCCTAATGACCAAAAATACAAAAGTTTTGGCAATATATGAACTACCATCATAGAGATTTCAAAAGAATTTAACACTGATATAGCCCGTAATGATATTGTTATGAAAGTTGTCGACATTTTAGCGTGTAGAAATTAATTCTGTGAGACAAAAGCAGGTTCTAGTCAATGAATGCACTTCATTTAATCAATATTCAGTCCGTAGATAGAGCTTGCAATGAAATTGATTAAAAATAAAAGTTGTCGACATGTTAGCGCGTAGAAAAAAAATTCTTAAAGACACAAGCAGGTTCTAGTCGATGAATGCATTTTAATGAATATTCAGCACTTAAATAGAGCTTATAATGATATTGTTATGAAAGTTGTTGACATTTTTGTGTGCAGAAAGGAATTCTTAAAGACATACGCATGTTCTAGTCGACGAATGCCTTTCATTTATTGAATATTCAGCGAATAAATATTGCTTGTAATGATATTAATAGAAACGTTGTCGACATTTTAGGGTGTAGAAAGTAATTCTTAAAGAAACAGGCAGGTTCTAGTCCACTAATGCATTTTATTTAATTAATATTTAGCAAACACTTCAATAAATCTCTTTTTGTGCTACAAAGATTAATTAATGTTCTTGAATAATTCAATGAAATGGTCATTTTTTACTACAAAAATCAATAAACATTATTAAATTTACTACAGAGCTTAAACTAAGCTAAATTAGGAACAACCGAATATTTAGAAGTCTAGATGGAATTTGGTAGCATATACATCAGATTTGTATGCTTGACCACTGCCCACTCAATACTGCCCACTCAATACAATAAGCCGTAATAAATAAACGATAACAAACAGTTACTAATATAAATTAAAAATATTTTTATATTTTCAAAAATCAAGTACTAAAGCAGAAATTCTGTACACTACAACATACGATTGCTTTCATTTTCCAGTAAACGAAAGCAGTGACATCTAGTGGATAAAGTGCAAATTAAGCCAAAACAAGTTTCTCGGCAATACGACAGGCAGCTAGTATTCAGTGGGCAGTGGCTTGACTCGTAGTCCGCTTGTAAATCTTCGTCAGATAATTACAGACGCCACATGACAGAATTACAATACGAAGAAATGAAAAAACACCCAGGGCCAGGGGCCGGAATATTATATGAGAAAAAAATATAATTTCGTGTTTCTGAGTTTGAAACAACCTGTACAAACTGATACAGACAATGCTTAATCAAGCATTTTTATAAGTTGCTCGTCTGCATATTTGTCTGATACCTGTACAATTGTTTGTGCACTAGAAAAATTTGGATTTTTCACTTTGAAAGGAGAACATCAAACTCCAAAAGGGGCTGAAATGGTTAATTTCTCAAAGTTGGTAGACGGGTGTTGCTATGTTAGAATCCAGGTCACGCTCGTCAGCCTAGATGTTAGGAGTTTGCCGCATTTTATCCATAAACCCTGTATGGGATTCAAATTCGTGAACTGGTGGATTATGATTTGTTACATTGTGAAGAAGTGCATAGAAAGTATTAAGAATTACAATAAGGACAGTGGAATCACTGGTGTTAAATTTCAAAAAAATAAATAAAATGAAGGAAAAAAGCCACAAAAATAAGAATAAATGTGGACAGGAGTTCACATTTGAGGACAAATGAGAATATGTTACTTTCTTCGAGTACCAGAAGACATAATTTGAAAACTGAGGACTGTCCTCAAAAAATAAGGACGGCTGGTCTGGTCACCTTAGTATACGAATCATCTCCAAGGTTGGATCACAGACAAACAACTGTGTAATTGTAGTGTAACGTTAAAACCATTCAACTTAAACCTTCCTTTTTTTAATTTCCTATGAAGTGATTGGTTCATTGATGATTGCTACCATCAACGAGATATCAGAGTAGACTCCGGACTAGTAACCTTTTTGCTTTCAACCATCACATCCCCACCATACTACCAATTCATTCGAAAAATCAATTCCACCAAGGCAAGTTTCCTCCACCTTTGTTATCACTGTTTCATATTTCGATTGGGTGTAAATGAAACATAAACAATTACTTACACTAGCTGAAATGGAAAGCAGGTAATCTAATCCTTGTTTTTGATTGAAAGCAGTTCTGTTTGCCTTTTCTTATTAGAGTTTTGGTGGTAAGAAAAACAAACCATTTAAAAAAATGCAAAATTCCAAGAACCAGTTGCCAAGAAAGCGATTATCACCCAAAGAAGGCGCAAAAGCCGTCAAAAATGTGACAAAACGTCGTTCGTACAGTCGGCAGCGAAAGCATCAAAACAGCAAAATCGGCAGCAAATCATCAGCAGCAAAATTAGCAAAAATTCCTATGTAAAAAAAGTAATCTTATTAATGTTTTGTTAAATAAATCCTTGTCGAATCACGTTCTTAGACTGGCTAAGAACATGACTCGACAAGGATTTATTGAACAAAACAGTATTAAGTGTACATTTTTGACATCGGAATTATAGGCTAGTGCTCGGATACTTTTGCTGCCGACTGTACTTAACAAAACAGCATTAGATGCCATCTTTTAAGTAGGAATTAGTAAGCTAAGGATTTTTGTAGAATTTAAGTAGGATAGTGTTCAATAAATTTGCTTCCGACTATATGACTCTTTAACAATGATTCTCAGACCGTCGCCAATTGGCCCATACGTAAATATAGTGCGACGTAAAATCTATTCAACTCGTTTAAATTTCTCTTCTTCGATTAAATTAAATGTAGTGCGACTACGTTTCCTACGACTAGCAATGAGAACTAGAGCCCCTAAATAAAATAATAGGCCGGCGCATCACCGCCATTTTTGTGCCTCCGAAGAGGACGGCATTCCCGCTTGGCGTCCTTATCGCTTCCTTAATGATTTTAAGAAATCTTGATCTGAAGCTAATCCGGTCAAGATAAGAGCAATAAGCACCAATAATATTCCTAAAAACACATTTTTTTCCCAGTACATTCTCAGGATGTCATTTCATTCTGAGGATATCCTATGGATGTACTGGGGTAAGTTGTGTTGTTAGGGCGGTTTCTGTTTCTTTTACAAAATGTCGCCAAAACTCAAATACACAGTAATAGAATAGAAGGTCTGTGAACACTTTATATTCACTTCTTGAATGATTATAGCAGTTTATCACTAAACAAACTTCCATATCATAGTTTACTTAGCTAAAATTATGAAATGTAATAAAACAAGTTACTCTAAAGTAACGTAAGACGATAAAAAAAAATGTTTGTCGTTTGTTTATCAGAGAAACGCGCTGGGTACATGTGGCAACCCTAAGGCAACAAAATGCCTGATGCGCCAGCTCGTATATATAGGAGCCTTAGTGAGAACGAGTCCAAATTTTTGGAGGGATGCAAAATTGGCCGACAGATTGTTATTTGGCAAACATCCAGTTATTCGGTGTTCCCTTATCGTTTGTTTTCTCTCAGTCACCCCTATTTTCACATTGGACTCGTTCAATCCGCACTTGCGCAGAGGCTTCCATGGTCGCAAGAAATGTGGATAAAGAATATAAGGAAAGGGCATGTTTACAAACAAACGCTCTTTAATCAATCTTTTCCACGAGATCTTTTGATGTTTTGGTGGGTGTTGCGTGGCTAGCGGTGCCGGCTTAGTGACATTATTGCTAAGTGTTTCCTCTTTATATTTAGTTTTGAAACTCGGGTAGAGTAATTCTAGTTTCTTTACTGAGTTATTGTTCGGTGAACAAGTTTATTTATTTTGACAGTTTTAATTAAAGAAAGTTTTTTTTTTAAACTTTTGTGTTACGAAGTGTGTGAACCGCCCTACACGTGGTGGTACAAGAGTGTTTGTTATCGCCGAATTAGGACTGAACTTGTTTGTTGACCTTTGCGGTAAGGTCAGTTGTTAAAACTACTGAAGCTGGCGGTAAACCCAACGGCAAATATTGTGAAGAATGGAAATGTAAGCACGCAAGGACTGGACATGGCTCAAAACATGGATACTTCACAAGGTACGACTTTTAATCCTAACTTCTATGTTAATAATAATCTTCCCGACTGTTTACAAGCAGCAGTAAATGATGGAGTAGATGAAATTACCATTTTAATCGCTGCTAAAGAGGGTTCGCTGCCTGCATCCAACCCTAAGAAACTGAAGGTTGAAATTTTAAACAGACAGTTCGGAATCTCAAGCAAAAAGGTTACTAAAAATGAAGAAACTTGAACTCGCCCTGCATTCACCTACTCTAAATGCCATGGATACTTCGGGTCTACCTACAGACAATAGCCAAATAAGAACTCCTGCTCCCAGCGAGATACCTTCATTTGGTAATGGGCCTGGGTAAAAAAAAAAAAAAAAAACTTGTTTGGCCGGAGGCCTCTTTTCTTTTCTTTATTTTTGTTTCTCTTCTAATGGGAGTCTCATTAGTTCATTGGAACATCCGCGGAGCTCGAGCAAATTCTGCTTGGCTCCATCATTCGTTCTTTTCTCGTTCTGATTTTATTTGCCTCCAGGAAACTTTCCTGAGTTCTTCAAATGATTTTTCTCTTCCTGGGAAGGTTGTCAATCGGGCTGATAGGCACCTTCAACACGGTGGTGGCCTTATTACTGCTGTCAATCGCAAATTTTCCTCTCGTCATCTTTCACTCCCTAGCTCTTCCCATGGCAACGAGGTCCTGGGTGTTGAAGTTAAGTTGTCATCTAGTTTTAGGCTTCAAATCCTTAACGTTTATTCTCCTCCCGGCAGGTTTGACTACGACTGGTTTAACCAGGTTCTTTACCTTTGCAATAGTTCTTTCATAATAGTTGGTGACTTCAACAGTTATCATACGAGTTTTGGTGGCCGTCGGGATTCTCCTCAGGGCTCGAGGGTCATCGACTGGATCATAAACAACAATATCTGTCTTGTTAATACTTCCGTTCCTACCCATATTTCCCCGGGGGATCTTCTACCTTAATTGATCTCTCTCTTGTTTCACCTGTCCTGTTTTCGAATACCTGTGTCCAGGTCCACTCTGATACGTTTGATAGTGACCACTGCCCAATCAAACTTACTTTCGATAGACTGCCCGGCTCTCGTCCGTGTTAGGTTAAGGTGTGACTGGGGGTCCGCTACCGTTAAGCTTAACAAGAAGTTACAGGATTGTAACTCTCCGTCCTATGAGGACATGGTAAATATTTGCCAAAGGTCGGTCGCTGTGAGTAGCCGAAGGATTAGGATCTTGGATCGTGTCGGCACTCCCTGGTGGGATAGCCGCTGCAGTTATCTTCTTGGGCAGAAACGCAAGTTCCTTCACCTGGCGAAAAAGCACCTAAGTTCGGCTTACTGGATGCAGCACAAGCATTTCGCTGCTCGTCTTAAGAAAGAAATCAAGGACGCTAAACGTATGTACTGGTCCGAGGTCTGTAAAAGGAGTGGGCAGGCTAGTGATATCTTCAAACTTCTCAAGGCTCTCCAAAACCGGAAGAACCCTCCCCAGGAGTCCTATAATTACATTAGTACCTCAAATGACAGTAGGCTGGCTGCTGCTAATATTTTTGCTCACACGTTTGTGCGCCCCCCTATTGACTGTTACATCCCGCTGGACTTCAGTGCCAACGTGGATAGCAACATTAGGAAGCCTTTTGCTCTCTCGGACTTTCAACACGCCTTGCACAAGTCTTCCCATCGCACACCTGGAAATGATGGTAATTCCCTCCGACTTCTCAAGTGCCTCGACAATAGCAGTCTGGTCAAACTTCTCGATTGCTTTAATAATCTCTGGTTGGAGGGTCTAGTTCCCAAGTCCTGGAAGGAAGCCATTGTCGTTCCTATCTTGAAACCGGGTAAGAATTCCAGTTCCTCGTCTTCCTATCGCCCAATCTCCCTCACCCCTGTTCTCTCGAAGGTTTTTGAGCAGATGGTTCTTCGGCGGATGATTCCTTGGGTGCTTAAGAATGATGTTTTCCATGTGAACCACTACGGGTTTATTCCTTTTAGGGACTGTGCACCTGCTTTGACGAAAATATATGCTGATCTGGTATCGGCTCGGCGGCAGAAGTGGTTTAGTGTCTTGGTCTCGGTGGATATTGCCTCTGCTTACGACTCCGTTTGGCCGGACGGCCTGGCTTTTAAGATGCTGTCAGCGGGCGTTGACGGCCATCTCACGAAATGGTGCCATTCCTTCATGCAACGTGCTATCCAGGTTAGGTGGTCGGGAACTTTGTCTGCCCCAGTTTCGTCTTTCGTGGGGGTCCCGCAAGGGGCTGTTCTGTCTCCTTTACTCTTCTCTTTCTATATGAGTGATATCTTTGAAGCAATTGGTCCTTGGGTTAATGCTGTTGTATATGCGGATGATACCTTCCTTTACGCGTCTGGCCCCTGCCTCGAAGATATTATGCATGATATTCAGGACACCCTTCATAATCTGGTTCGCTGGTGCAATTACTGGAAGTTGAGTCTCAGCCCTCATAAAAGTGCTGCGATTGTTTTTTCCAGGAGGAAAATCTCGCCTGATTCTAACCTTCGGCTGCAGGGAGAAGATATTCCCTGGGTGGTCTCCCTTCGTATCCTTGGCCTGTTCTTCGATCGGGGTTTGACGTGGGGCAATCACGTCTCTCGTCTCCGTGAGAAAACTGTGAAGAAACTTAACGTTCTCAAGAGCATTAGTCATACTTCTCGGGGTGTTGGCACCAAAAACCTTCTCAGAATCGCGAATGCTACTGTTGTCAGCTCCCTGTATTTTGGTAGCAATGTGTACTCTTTTGCTTGTCCCTCCACTCGGAAGAGGTTAGAGCCCCTTTTGAATGCTGTGCTTAGGGTGGCTACGAACCTCCGTCGGTGGACGCCTATCCCCGTTCTTCGCCGGGAAGCTAACTCGCTTACTGTGGCTAGCCTTCAAGACCTCCATAGGGAACGTTTTTTCATCCGCCACTTTGGTTTAGGTACGAGTTCACCCATTCACTCCTTGATGGATCCCTCCAATTTTGACTCTGGCTCTCCTGGTTCCCTCGTGAGGGTTATTCTTAGTCAGCTTGGTCTGAGTTCTCAGGATTTGTTGCTTTGGATTCAGCCCCCCTATCCTTTGTGTGACAACATTTCTTTTCTAATTGATACTTTAGACTTCCAGAGCAGGTCTCTCCATCCGGAGCTTGTTCACCAGACTTTCACTGATCATGCTTCTCTACATAGCGAGTTTTATCAAATGGCTACTGATGCCTCCAAAACTAGCTCTTGCACTGGCATCGCTGTTTGGGACATGTCTTTGTGCTGTGGACATTCAAAGCAAATAGACAATATAAATTCTATCTTTACTGCTGAAACGCTTGCGATTGGTCTGGCCTTGGACCATGCCCCTCTTAAGGGGAAGCTTATCATCTTCTCCGACAGCAAGTCTGTGATCACCAGCCTCCAGGCTATCAACTATCGCTCGCCAGTTGTGATTACTTGGGTTTACCGCAAGCTGGTCATGGTAGCCAGCCGTCTAAACAAGGTTCAGGTGGTTTGGGTACCCGGTCATATGGGTATCCATGGGAATGAAATGGCCGGCATGCTTGCTCGGTCCACCATTTCTGCACCATCCTCGTTCAGCAAGGTGTCTCCAGAGGACATCTGTCGATATCTTCACACCATTCATAAAAGGGATGATGTCCAAGAGTGGCTCTTAGGGAAATACAGTGTGGTTTTCCCCCACCTCACCAAAAGAAGCTGGGAGCATCGTAAACTTTGTCTGCCCAGAAGAAGTGAAGTCCTCCTCAGCCGCCTGCGGACTCGAACCCTCCCCACCCGGGCTCTCCTCTACAAGCTTCATATGAGTGACTCTCCTCTCTGTCCAACCTGTCAGGTTCCAGAAACCTGTGACCATTACCTCCTTGTATGTCGCCGCTACGCCTCAGCTCGGCATGATTTGTATAGCAATCTCAATCTCCTTGGTTCTTCGGCTTCCTTCAGCGATTTATGCGATCTAGCCGTCTCTGGAGTTACTCAAGCTCGCCAGTTGGTGTCCTTTATTCTCAAGTCTGACAGATTCTGACTTTGGCTCCTTCGTCTTATCCACACGTCCTTAACTGACGATGCAACCATGTACTGTGTGATTCCTCACAATTAAGATCTTCATCGAACTTGTTTAGGATTATTAGGGGTGTAAAGCCTTGCAGCTATAAACCCCATGCTCTGAGGGTCTCTCCCTTCAAAACAACAACAACAATCTTTTCCACTCACGAGTGGTAAAAGGACAATCTCTATTGGTGAAAATACCAGTGTTTTGCCCTGAGTATAAGACTACTATTATATAGTAGTCTTACCTAAGACTCCTATATGATAAGAGCTGGCGCAGTGTCCGCCATTTTCTAGCCCGACTGGGAAAGTGTTGGCGGTAGAAAAAGCTAGGTTACCTGATTAGCGTCGTTATCGCCTTTCAGCTTCTATACAGATCAAGTGAGCTAGAACTTCTTATTACAGCGTCTAGAATAAACAGTGTGGCAATCGCCTATAACCGTGAAGTTAAAATGATGCTACAAAAATTAAGCTTACCCAGATGTCGCTGTGATCGAAGCTATTGCTCAAATCGAAGACCTGATTGACTTTTCCCAGTTTCGTCAGTTTAATCACGTGATCTAAGCATATAATTAACCAATAGGGAGTCTCGGTTTTGTTGTCGGGACACTAGCTTCGATTACAATGACATCTGGTGACAGGCTTAATTTTTTTAGTACAATTTTATTCGCCGCTTTCTACACTGTTTATTCTAGATGCTGTACTTCTTATCACGAAACAAACAAGTTGGCAATTTTAAGAACATCGCCAACATTCTCAAAACTGTAACCTTCACGTTAAAATAAATGTAATTTTAAAAGAATTTAAAAACACTAACTTAAAAAAACAGTACATTCATATTAAATTTGTCAAACTTTGAAAATTAAATAAAATAAGTTGAAAATAAGGAAACCTTTTGCTAAAAAGTTGTGCTTCTGCTCAGGGTATCCGCGAGCTTCATCTGCAATTTGTAATCCACTTTTTCCTTCTTTCTGGATTAGAAGAAAATATAAACAGGCGGTGCTCCATTCTGGAGTTATTCGTGTAATTTATTGCCGAAAAACCAACAATAATAAATCGTCATCCGGTCTTGTGGCCTAGAAAATGGCGGATGCGTCAGCCTATCAATGTAGGAGTTCTAGTCTTACCTGAGTTAAGACTACTATAAAACAGGCTGAATCATTGGCCGCCATTGCTAAAACTAAGACTGTTGTATATGACTATTATATGAGAT
Organism: Salticus scenicus; assembly: GCA_963930645.1. Classification (NCBI taxonomy): domain Eukaryota; kingdom Metazoa; phylum Arthropoda; class Arachnida; order Araneae; family Salticidae; genus Salticus; species Salticus scenicus. Next base: position 135,520,296 of record OZ005657.1, read on the forward strand.
TATATAAGACTATTATATAATAGTCTTGGGTTTGACAATGACTAATTACCATATAAGATTATTATATGAGACTATATAAGACTATTATATAGTAATCTTAAGTTTAGCAATGACGGACATGACATACGAATGGCGGCGAATGATTCAGCCTGTTATATAATAGTCTTAACCTGAGTAGAGTGTTTTGCTCTGAAGGCCTTATTCACCAAACCAGTGTTAACCCATGGTTCACGTAACACTTGTGTTAGAGTTAACACTCCTTTAACCCTGGGTTAGAAAGTTTTCGTATTCACCATCCGTGGATTAGTTGACCCCAGAGTTATCTGTAAGCGTCTCGCTGATTGGTCAAAAAAAGCGCAATGTATTAAAAAGGTAAACAAGTGTGTTTTCGCTGCAACTGTAACATGCTCATTTAACACCAAAGTTAACCTACCAATTTCGGAGGATTAAAAAAAGAGGGTTAACCCGAGTGTTAAATCGCTGGTTTTGCGTTGTGAATATCGATTTTGAGATAACCTAGCATATTCCCGGGTTAACATCAGTGTTAACATTTGATGAATAAGGCCGTTAGCGTGACGTCTGCTGCGCTTTCCTTATTGGAATCAAAATTATGATTGCATGTTCTGTTCAGAAACAACGCACAGGGGATGAATCCCAGATTGTCGCCAATTACCATTTTGCAGTTCTTTTGCGATATTAAAGTCACTCATTTTCAACCTTCATTTCCTCGTTTCCTATTTAGTAGTTGATTTGTCGATCGTTGGTATAGCCCATCTTTCTTTTAACCATTTTTCAACATAAATAAAAAGTGTTTATGACTTCGTCTGTCAGTTTTCCTATCCGTCCTCTGACTACCATAAATACCTATGTAATTTCTTAAAATTGATGTACGTTATTACAGTTAACTAGAAGACATTCCCTACTGAAAATGGGGTAAATACCTCTATTGTTAAAACCAAGGAAATGTTCAACGTCTTGAACGCCAAAAGGAAAAATTGGAAAGCAGACAATTGTTTCGGTAACATTTAGTTGAAGAAATGAGAGAGAAGTTCTCATATATACAGGAAAGCAATCGAGTTCTGATCAACCAATAGAATTACGTGGAATGTGGAGGATTGACCAATAGGAATTTGGGAAACACAAGTAGTGGAAAATGTAGAAGAAATTAAGAAAATGTGAACTAAATGTGAAATTTCCAACAATCAGACAGATGAGGTGAAGTTCTTTGCTGACTCCGTGATGCAGTTCAGCGCCAAAGACCAGACCCACGGATTGCGTAAAACTGGCAGTGTCATCATAACAATGTGCCATCACATTCATCACACCTGACTCAAATATTCTTGGCGAAGCATGGAATTCCAGTCGTCCGCCAACCTCCCTACTCCCCAGTCATGGCTCCTTGCGACTTCTGGTTGTTCCCGAAATTGAAAATGTCATTGAAAGGACCCCGTTTTCAGAGTAGAGATACGATAATGCAGAATGCGACGACGGAGTTAGACACCAACGCTGCACTAAGTGTGTGGAGGCGCAAGGGACCTACTTTTCTGGTCAAAGGTCGGATACTTTTTGAACAGACCATGTATAATTCTTGGGGCATCTATAGTATTTCGTGTCTATATATAGTTTAACATACATTGGTCATTTGTTATGTATTGGTCAACATATTAGTTACATTCGTAAGCCGGAAACTAATAAATCGGTTATTTCTATGCACTGTTAGGAGAAAAACCATAATTTTAAATTTGATTCAATTAAAACAATTTGCAGACCTAAATCCGCTCAAGAACTCGATTTCATTGAAGCTTTTTGCATCTATAAAAACTTTAAATATATTGTCAATTGTGATTTCGCTGTACCGCATGTGTCTGATTGTTAGAAATTTTGCATTCAGTCCACATTCTTTTAATTTCTTCTGAATTTTTCACAACTTGTGTTTCCAAAATTCCTATTGGTCAAAACACAACATTCCATGTAATTCTGTTGGATAATCAGAATTCGATTCGTCTCCGATATACAGTCGGCAGCAAAAGCATCCGAACACTAGCCAATAATCCCGATGTCGAAAAAGTACACTTAAAACTGTTTTGTTAAATAAATCCTTGTCGAATCATGTTCTTAGACTGACTAAGAACATGACTGGACAAGGATTTGTTTAACAAAGTAGTATTAAGTGTACTTTTTTTAGACAGGGATTATTGCCTGTGCTCCGATACTTTTGCTGCCGACTGTATACGAGCACTTCTCTCTCTATCTATACGCTGAAGACGGTATGCTATATGCTACCGAAACAGCTGTCTGCTTTCCATTTTTTTCCCTTTGGCGTTCAAGAGGTTGAAGACTTCCTCAGTTTTAATAATCTCGCGCCAAGTCGTCTTTTTATACAAAATACCACTATTAGTTTATGTAATGAGGAAAGGGCACGTGACGTCACTCGCAGTCAAATTATGGGTAAAGTGGCAAAACACTGGTATTTCCACCAATCCAGGTCGATCTTTTGCCACTCGAGAGTGGCAAAGATTGACTGACGGAGCTTTTGTTTGTAAACATGCCCTTCCTTATAGGATACCCAAAATAATTTCAAAGCACTGCATTCTCTGAGAGGTATTCCTATAATAATATTTTAATATAGTTATTTTGTGCAAATCAGAATAAAATTGATAATAATTATTTATATGTATAAAAAATGTGTTCTGCATAATGTAGTATGATTAGCATTAAGATTATAGGCAATACAAAAATATTCTAGTACATTAATATCTATGACTGGAAATTGCTTGATCTGTATTTATAGTTGTATAAAGTGTTTTTAACACTTTTTAACAGAGGAAGGAACGCTGGGCTAAGTGTATGTTCTAAAGTGATTAAAATTTGAAATAGTTTATCGTTCTGTTCGTCTCTAGTATCCGTAAATGTTTTCAGAATTTCTTCAAAATGATATTTTTTTAAAGTTTTCATTGACATGTTATTTTAAAATGGTATAAATAGCACAATATGTATGTGTACATGGAACCCAAAAAATGCCAATGGAATGTGCTCTATGAAGAGCATTTTTGTGTCAAATATTTAAATAACTTTATGCTGCATAATTGACATTTATAATTCACACGCATAAAAAAATGTTTTCCATAAAATGTAGTATGATTAGCATTAAGATTTATAGGGACACGCAAAAATATTTAGATACATTAAGGGCTATAATTGCATTTTCGTTTTTATGAAGCCTTTTAACGATGTTTAAGAGTGATTATGATTTTAATTAGTCTGTCTGTCGTTTTGCCCGTCTGTGCAAGCTCTAGCACCTGTCGATATTTTCAGAATTTCAACAAAATGATATGTTATTCAAGTTTACTGTGGCGTGTTCCCCATTTAAAATAATATGAATATCACAATTAGCTTGTGCACAGGGATTCCCAAAATAATCCCAATGCATTGCGTTCTATGAGAAGCATTTTTATAAATCATATTTAAATAAGTTCGTACCACACAAATCATAGTGAAATTGGCATTTATTATTCACATAGGGGAAAAAATGTTTTATATAGAATGGTATGTTTAGCGCTCAGATTTACAGGCCTACACTCAAATATTCAGATACATTACGGGTTAAAATTGGAAATTGCTGGAACTATATATACTTCTGTTTGTGTTAAGTGTTGTTAACACTTTTCAACAATGCTTAAGAGGGATCATAAATTTATTTATTCTATCTATCTGTCCATTGTGTGATCACGTAGGGAAAAAGCACATTGAACGTTAAACAATGCAACGAGTACGTATAACTGGAAAGCATTAGTAATCTATGCGAAACGCATGAGTTTTCGTTCTTGTTTAATTTTAGCGTATGTTGCCAAATTGCAGGTGCTATTTCTACCGGGCGCCATTTTTTTATGGTTTAGGTTCTATGTTCTATCGCAAAAAACTTAAAAAAAAAAAAAAAAAAAAAAAAAAAAAAACAGCAGTTTTTATGTGTAGTATAAGTATTTTTTTTATTTATATTAAATATATTGCAATATGTAATATGATTGCCGAAAAAAAAAAGGGGAAGGGGGGAGCCATACATTGTCTATGGATGAAATTTCTTGTAGCAGCAGCAGCTTTATATGTTTGGCAGCACTACACAAAACAAAATTGACATATACTTCTTAAATGCACAAAACCATGTTTCACATACAATTATTTTTAAATTTATCTTTAATTTACAAAGGCATGCAAAAGAGCTCTGAAAGATTTGTGTTATATTTGTAAGTGGAAAGAAGAGCATTTCAAGTTATGTCCCTCTTTTCTCTCTCTTTCTCATGGTGTTAGTTTTAATTACAGTGTTCGGTACATAAAATCTGGTGGACGATATACAGGGCTAATCAAAATTAGTCAAACAAGTTTAATAAAACAGGATGGCCGACATTTTTCTGAATAATTTGAAGTAAATTAAAAAAATAAATAAATAACAGTCTTAAATGCTTAGGAATGTAGCTGCAACAACCAAACGGTGTTGAAGGGGCAGTAGCTCTTTTCATACAGAAGTGCAATTTAAATAAAAGTGTTTCGAAAACCATTTTGAAACGTTTTTAAAGTACAATAAAAATGTTAAATACAGTACATTCTATCTTTGATGTTAAATTGCAAAAATTTGTCTTTATAGTAATGCATGGTAACAGAAAGTAGCTTATGGGGTATATCGTCCAACAGGTATGCTGCCATGCTGCAATTTCTCTCATTTAATAAGAGGCTAGAGCTCAGTTTCTATAGTGTTTAATGAAACAAAAAAAACATGACACGCATGATAGCAAGGAAGAGAAACTATGTTGATTTCGTTTGGGTGCATATTGCCTAACATGTGGCGCTGGTATCGAGCAATTTAACCCCATTTACGGAAAAGCAATATCTCAACTTTTATAATATATAAAGACCTAAATTTGGCATGTGATAAATTTGGCTATTATAGAAAACTATGTTGATTCGACTGAATGCATATCACTTCATACAAGTTGGATACCGAACCAGTACAAGCATCCAAGTCTTTAATGGAATTGGATGGAAGCCAGCACGAAAGCCAGAGCATTTCATCACTAGGCGGACCCTTCTAAGAGGATAAAGTGAGAAATAAGGGGTATACTGTTGCTGCGCAATTTCGAAAATTGGATTTCAAATAATATTTTGTTAACCATATGTATATAAGCAGCTAGATTCGGTGAAACATAGTAAAGCATAGCAATTCCATCAATTATATTCAACAGAAAAGAATGTTTTCGCTTTAATTTTGAGTAGCTGTCTATTGTCTATAAATTATATATAAATCATGTAGTTTAAATTTAGTATAGCATGGAAAACATATAGCATTACTTGAAATGTACTTCGAGCAATTTCCATGCGAAATATCTCCGAATTACTTTGTGAGACTCTGTAAAATAATTATGATGATGAATGACTAACTGAAATTTATGCGAAACATGCTATTATTTTCATTTATTTTTGTTTCATGCAGTCTAAAGATGTTAAACAGTATTTACAAGGTATTACATCCACAGACGTGATGAATATGAATTATCTTGGAGGTAACTGTGCAGGACCCCCCCCCCCTTTTTTTTTTTTTTTTTTGTTTCAACAAAAAATTTCAAACAGCATCCTCGTATGATACAGATTCAAAATACTGAGCTAGACTTTATGTGTTCTTAAGTTATGCTGATAATAAACAGATACACACACAGAACAAACGCTAAAAATCTGATTTTCCGACTCAAGGAACTTCAAAATGTGCAAAAAAAAAAAAAAATAATAATAATAATAATAATAATAATAAAATAAAAAACACAAATTCAAATTTATTTTTTTTAAAAAAATCTACCATTTAACGGGTAAAAGGATGAAAAAACTGCTTTAAAATTAATATACATGCATCAAAAATTGCAATGTTCCCATCATTGTAGGTAGTCTTGTTATTACCTAAACAAAGATTCATTTCTGGCATGTAAAAATGATAAATTTTACTTACATTTTGTTTGCCAAACACACACACACACACACACACAAAAAAAAAAAAAACTTTAAAATAATTTTAATTTTAAAAATTAATATTAAAATGGATAGTTGGAAAATTCTTTTTAATTAAAGAGAAAAAAAATCTGTATCTACTTTTAATTAAAATAATTAAAAAAAAAAAACTAGTATGTTGTGGCCACCACAAAACTTTATTCTATATTTTCCTATACAAATTCACTAAGTGCAAATGATTTATTAAAATTATCTAACATGGTGAATGCAAATGCTCTTCATCTTAGTGAAAACTAATACGAAATATCCAAAGACAGACAGTTTGTCTATAAATAAAATCTTAAAATATACGTTTTTATAATGGTTATCTCACATATCAAGTTTCGTACAGTTATATTCCATAGAAGTTGAGATATAGCCTTCCCGTTATCGATGAAATTTGCAGTATAGAAGCGCCATCTATTGGGCTATAAGCATCCACATTGAATCAGCAAAATGACTCATAATGGCCTTCTCCCATATAGTTTGGTGATACGCGAAATAGAACCTGAAATATAGCCTTCCCTTAAAGTGCGGAAATCGTTTGAGGCAGCGCCACCTGTTGAGCGGTTGTCATCAAAAGTTGATAGGCACTAATTTATGTCAAAGTGCATCTACATACGAATTTATATGGAATTATGGGCAGTAGTTACTGAGATACAGCATACAGCCTTCCCTTAAACTGCGGAAATTGCTGTATAGCAGCGCCACCTGTTAGCCGATAAATATTCAAATTGAATCAGCATAATGTTTCATAATGGTCTTGTCACGTATCAAGTTTTGATTGATTATACGCAGAAGAACCTGAGATATAGCTTCCCTTTTAATTACAGAAATCGCTGTATAGCAGCTCTACCTGCTGAGAAGTTGACACCAAAAGTTGATAGGCACTAATTTATGTCAAAGTGCATCTACATACGAATTTATATGGAGTTATGGGCAGTAGTTTCTGATACAGCCTTCCCTTAAACTTCGGAAATCGCTGTATAACAGCGTCACCTGGTGGCCTATAAGCATTCAAATTAAGTCAGCATAATTTCTCATAATGGCCTTCTCACACATCAAGATTTGATTGGTTACACGTAATAGAGTCTAAGATATAGTATCCTCTTAAATTGCGGAAATTTCTGTATAGCAGCGCCACCTGTCGAACAATTGACACCAAAAGTTGATAGACACTAATTTAGGTAAACATGCATTTACTTATAAATTTATATATAATTCTGAACTGTAGTTCCGGAGATACACTTGCCATAAAATTTTTGTCTCACAGACACACACACAAAGACAGACAAACATTTTCTAAAAATAGCCAAATCGTGTTCTAGACCTATCAAAATATGTAAATCCGTTGAAAACCGGAAGTCGAAAATTTTTAGGAAGTCAGTAATAAAAGCATTATATTAAAACTGATAAAAAATGCAAAGCACCATCTTGTTTTATTTACTTGTGATATTTCTAAAGCAAAACTTTTTGAAGAATTTTGGTGTTTTACATTTTGCTTATTCAAACCTTTTTTTTCTTTCATTTTTTATGAATTATTAGCATTTAACTAAAATTGTGAGGTATTTCTGTATTATGCTTAACAACTATGCAATTTTCAACATTTTAAAATGAAATTTTAATTTAAGATGGCTTCACGAGTGGTTGACAGATTCTGCTGTAGAAGCAGGAAGGGGGGGGGGGGACCTGGTTCGATCTTAGACCTAGTCGTCCTAAGTTTTTTGTCACTTTCTCCAAAACATGCGTAACTACAACGAACAATTTAGAATAACCCTAATAGTCCTAGAACTAGGACCTTCGTATAGTCAGTTGGTCTTTATTACCAAATACACACACCTAATTAAAGTTGTTTCAAGCTTCTAAAACCTAGTTTTAAACGTCAAAAACTTGGCAGATGTGAGATGCCAGGTTCGATCCCAGGTCACGCTCGTCGGCTGAGGCGTACAGAGTTTACCGCGGTTTTCACTGAAACTTGCGTAAATACGGGCTAGAGCCCCTTAGAAAGAAACCAGTGTAGAGCACTCCTTCAGGCCTAGGATTCCAGTGCAGTCAATTGTCCTCAATCCTAACACCATCTAAAACAAAACCTAGTTCGTTTTTTTAAATAATTTAACCATTACGACGTATTATTATGTTTTGATTTAAGAAAAATGAATAGTCCGAAGTGATTTTATTATTACAGTCGGTAACAAAAGTCTCCGAACATTACAAAAATTCCTATATAAAAAAAGTACACTTAATACAGTTTTGTTAAATAAATCCTTGTCGAATCTTGTTCTTAGTTAGTCTAAAAACAGGATTCAACAAGGATTTATTTGACAAAATTTTATTAAGTATACTTTTTTCAGATAGGAATTTTTGCTAGTGTTCGGAGACTTTTGTTACCGACTGTACTAATAAATAAAAATTTTAAATACAAAAATGAATTTGTGGAAGAATATCAAAAGAAAATTGTCTAGTGTCGCCCTCTATGCTTACAAATAAGCACTAAACCTTGACTTTTATTTTACATTTCTTTTATTTTGCATATTTTAAATAATAATTCATCTTCAAATTTTAAAATATTTTTAATTTATCATTGCAATTTACGGAGGAAAAAAAAGTTAGATGTGAACAATAAAAGTTAAGAATATAACAAGCTTCATTTACAAAATGAAATAAGATTCCCCCCCCCCCCCCCCCCAAGGTCCCTAAGCTAAACAAATGGTTGGTACTGCCATCCATAGACAGAAATTACTACTAAAAGTAAAAGGAAAAAAAAATGGCTTTGAATTTTCCAGTAGCGTACACCATTTATTGATTTATAACTCAAGTACAAACACAGTCCTTTAAAAAATATTTCAAATTAAGGATAAAGAACATATTGCCTTAATAGTCCTTGATTTAAAGCAGATACTTTTTAATTATTTATTTTAATAAAAACTGAACTTGAATTTTGAAAGTATTTTATTTCAGGGATAAAATTACAATTAATTTTAAAGTTAAATGATGTAGGGTAAAACACAATAAATTAAGGATACAAGTCTTCTTCAGTCAGTCCAGCTATTTTTTTTTTTTTTTAATTTGTCACTTACCATCTAATTTAAGGTCATTTTATTAGTATTTTTATACCTATGGGCTAATGAATATGCAATGTGCAATGATAAATGCATCTACATCATGCACCATCTTTGTCTTCACACACTGTCTGCCCTCAACATACATATTTTTATTTCAATTGATTAGATTTTTAAGATAACAAGCATTGTTGATTCATTCAATCCATCTGTCTCACATAATGTTATATTTAAAGTGCTAGCAAGCTTGCATACAGACAGAAAATTAATTTTATGCCTGAAAAATGTAATCGAACTGGAATGAAAATTCACAAATGGAGAACTTTTTTTTTTCAAAATTCATATTCATCTACAAACAAAACAATTACACAACCCTTTTCTATATATATTCATATATCTCTGTAAAAAATTATCTCAGAACAAGGAGTGAACATGTGCAATAATAAAAATAAATTATTAATTGTATATTAGACATAACAGCAAAGTAACATGATATCTAACATTCATATTTCTACTTGATTTTTTTTAGTAATTCTTTGGGTTCTAGCAGGAGGAAATATACAAAATTAATAAAGTTTTTTAAGTTTTCTTATTGAGGATTATTAAATAACAAAATAAATAAATATTTAAAAATCTACATTAAAAATGGATTATGTTTCAGACAGGAATATATATAAATCAATTTTTAGGTAAATATTGGTCATATATAATATCAGGGTTGGGTTTTAGACGTCAAAAAGGGGTTTTTGACATGACAAGGGTTTAAACCGTCAGAAACCTCTTACCGTCACAAACCTGCATTTTCAAAATGAAAATCTATAAATGAGCTAGAATCTGGTTAGAAGTAGGAATTAGTTGCCATATACAAGTGAATATCTAAATATTATGCAGTTTATAAATTAAAAAATCTTAAAACAATTTGTAGATAATTAAAATTTAGGTAGATATGCTGTTTTATGACCTAAGAAATATGTACAAAGTATGCATACACATATTTTGTATGTTTATTTATATTAATATTTAGGAAATTCTGAAATTCCAAAGTTACTTATGAATTTTTTCACATAAGCCATGAAAACACAGGAATACTGTTTTTTTTTTTTTCTTTCAGTAAAACATGTGTAGGCAGTAAATTAATATGGATTTGAAAATAATTATATTTATAATCTATATTTATTACACTTATTTATTAATAATTTTTTATCTATTTATTGTTATTATTGATTGTATAAATATTTGTACCTGTTTATTGCTTGGACTATTGGTGTTTGGTATTTTGGGAGTAAGGCTGATTGACTACTCTAGGATCTTAGGCCTAAAAGGGAGTGCCCTCCGTGGGGGTCTTTCTAAAGGGTCCTAGCCAGTATTTATACAAGTTTTGGAGAAAACCACGAAAAACTCTGAACGGCTAGGCCGACGAGTGCACCCTGGGATCGAACCCGGCACCTCACGTTTACCAGCTTTGAGCGTCGAACTGCTTGGCTGCTGGTGGGCCCTACAGCTTAGACTAATAAATTTTTTAAAAATCTGTACCAGTAAATATTAAATTTATAACAATTTATACACGTCCAGAAAGCATTCATATTTCTCTTGTCTCACAATAATTATAAGAATTTCAGATGCAATTCAAGCTCGTTTAACATTCAGAATTATTCTTTTTTCTTAAAAACTTGCAATATCAACAGTCATTAAAAGAAGAACAAGATATATTTCTCTATAAAATATTTAAATACAAAATATTAGGCCTTGCATTTTTATTTTACTGGTTAAATACATAATACTAAAAAAATTGAAATATATAATGTTGTATTGCAAATAAAATGATTTATCAATCAAAATGATCTATCAATGATTTATAAATCATGAATTTTTAGAAGCCTAAAATTTTGTTTTTATATTAATCAAAATGTTATAATAATGTTTCTCCAAAAACATTAATATGTTTATCTTTTAAAACATACTCATAAACAATATGTTATTAAAAACAACTATATTTTTAAAGTATCACATAACTAAGTTTAACATATACTATATTAAGCATAGTTATAAATAAATTTCGTAATATATAAAAGTATCACAGCATATTTTGAATGAACATAGAAATAATTCATAATAAAATTTTAAAAGCGTAAAGTTTCGTTTTTTATATTAATCAAAATGTTGTAACAATGTGTTTTTCAAAGAACATCGATCTATTTACTTTTCAAAAAATCTTTATAAACTATACTTTGTTAAATTAAGTTTTTATATGACAATTAAATTATAAATATAGGCTTTTGACATGACGGCTTTAACTGTCAAAAACTGTCACGCATCAAAAACCTGCCAACCCTGTATAATATACAGTTGAACCTTGTTAATCTGAATTACTTTTAACATGAACCGCTTCCACAATCCTCGTGAAAATGAAGATTAGTTACTGATAGCATGAAATTTTTTTTGACTCATGTTAACGAGATTTGAATGTATTCTAAAATGACCCTTAGCAAACAATGTTGTGATAACAGTTGTGCTATAACTATGTTAATAATTGGAGAACAAATAGATTGTGTTTGCATGTTAATTTATGAAGCATATAATCAATGTGAATGATTTCTTTGCTGAAAGTTGTTTTCGTAAAAGTGCACTAAATTTGCTTTAGATTAACTTTTGAAAACTTAGTTATATATATATATATATATATTAGAAAGAGAGAGGGATAAAATGAATTAATTTTAATTGTGCTATTTTAAATTAAAAAAATTTTATTTCTCCAAATTTGCCACTTACCATTTAAGGTCATTTAAGGTCTCTTGGTATTTTCATTTATGGGATATATGAGGTGTGCTTCTGCTTCATCATCTTCTTACACTGTCTGCTCACATTTTTATTTAAGCAGACTGATTTTTTCAATACCAAATGTTGATTCATCATCCAATCCAGCTCCACCATATAATGCAATACTTGATTTGCTAGCAAGATTACATCAATAGACAGAAAAATAAATTTTATGCCTGAAGATGTAATCCAACTGGCATGAAATATAAAAATTCACATGTGCAGGAATTTTCAGGTAAAGTTCATATCCTTAAACTATAAAACATAAATGCATTAAGATGAAAGAGTTCAAACTGTAAATGTAAAATAAATATTAAATTAATTGTTTTGTTCATGAATGCTCTCTTCATAAGTAATATAACAAAGAGAGACTCTTATAATACACCTCTAGAAATCTTTTGGAGTTATGTATATAAAATTGATAAATTGTTTATACAAGCCTTCGTAATGAGTTTTATTAAACTGATGAAATAAATACATAAATATACATTTAAAATGGATTATGTTAGAGAGAGAGAATGAATTTTTATTGTGTATTTTTAAAATAAAGAATGTTACTTTTCTAACTTTGCAACTTACTATTTACGGTCACTCTCTTGGTATCTTGATTTACAGGATGTATATGAAATACTTTTACTTCATCTACTATCTCTGGCTTCTTACACTGCCTGCCTAGATTTTTATTTAAGCTGATTGACTTTCTGGGGTACAGAATATTGATTCATCATCCAATCCAGCTCCACCATATAATGCAATACTTGATTTGCTAGCAAGATTGCATCAACAGACAGAAAATAAAATTTATATCTGAAGATGCAATCCAACTGGCATGAAATACAAAAATTGACACATGCAGGGATTTTCATGAAAAGTTCATAATCATCAAGTTTAAACTAGAAAGATAAAAATATATAAAGATAAAATATATTTTAGAGTCCAAATTTTGAATGTGAAATAATACAAATCATAAAAGTTCACAAGCAGAAAATATTTCACATTTTTCTGAATATGTAAAATCACAAAGTGAACATATGCATTTTTTTTTTTTTTTCTTAATTGTATTTTCACAGATTATGAATGTAAAATAACGATAAAGACACATTACATGTAACACTCACATTTATTTTTAGTACTTAAAAAGGGGAAAAAAAAAAAAGAAAAAGGAATTTTTTAGCTTCTGACAGTTGTTTTTTTCTTTTTATGAAATGAAGAATCTCTATATTTCTTTTTTGGTTGTTTTAGCCTGAAGTCTATGAAAACATGTCATGAAAATATAAGTTATTTGGCTATTTCAAATGAATATAGAGATATCCATATTATACCTTATTTTATTTTTGCTATGAAAAGCAAAAGTGTTTCTAAGAAGTCCTAGCTTGTTTTTACCCCCAAACATGGAAAACTCCACACGACTAGGCCAATGAGCATGACCTATTTAAGATTGAACCAGGCATTTTCTATCCATCAAGCGCACTGTTTCAAATATGAACATATATAATTTTTGTGCAAATATTGATTGTATATTCCAAAAAGATCCTCAAGAAACTATGATAGGAGTTGTGTTGACTGTGTTAAAAAGTGAAGCACAATAGGATTATGTTTGCCTCTAAAGCAGAATACTTTTAAATGTTTTGCAACAAGTTCTCAGATAATCAACATGTTCCACAGGACACACATGCATTTTACAAATTTACTTTGACAATATATTATTGACACACTCATAAAAATACAAATCTTAGAATTTGATGTGCTATAATATATATGTGTATATAATAAGAAAACAATAATAGTAAAATAGCATTCAAAGGTATTTTTGTTGAAAAAAAAAAGAATAAATAAACCAAGGTTGAATAGAAAATTCTCCATGCAATCAACTAACAACTTTAGAAATATTTTTGAGAAATTGTTTCAGTGATTAATACTAGATTTTTAATAAATGTCCACTCTTAAGGCTATAAGACAAATTTTTTTTTCTACCTAATTTCTAAATATCTGCAATTGTTATGCAGTAAAGCTGTTTGTTCTGCAACATACGTTCGAAACTGTGACATATTCTGCTTTGAGGATGTTTGCATGTAAAATTTAACACATATTATTTAGCAAATAGGAACTAATTGGTAGAGATGGAACGAAGCTTCGGCCACTTTGCCGAAGCTTTGGCCTGGCCGAATAATGAGCGTGATTCGGCCGATAACAATTTATGTTGTGAATATTCTTTTAACAATTATTATTATATAAAATATTGCCATTAAAGTTATGCACAATGGTACCTTATAATAAAACATAGTAGAATTTTATGTTTAATTTAAAAGTTTGTGTGCATTGACTCTTTTGAACCATAAATCATACAACAATTAATAATATATTCTATTTAAATAGGAAGTTGCTAAGAAATAAGTTACATTACATTATATTTAGTTAACAATTTAATTATACGAACAACTTTAGTTGCTTTAAAATGAAGCTATTAAAATATTGCATGAAACATTCTTTAATTATTTCTAGCTTTGAAACTTAGTCATAGTCATGTAGTCAATAATCAAAATTAACAATATAGTCAATAATCAAGATTAACAATAACCTAGGATTATAAAACATGCAGAGAATTGTGAAAAATAAATAAAAGCTGAATTTTTATTTATTTTTTATAAACCAGAATATGAGGAGGGTGCCCATTACTTGCACATCCACCCTAGATCTAAATTCTAAATATTTATTCCAGATAATTAAAGTTATAAAATTTATTCTAGATTATTTATTATCACATGATAAAATGTTTTCTAGGTTAATAACTGGCATACTCTAAATTGTTTTTTCTTTATTTTCATCATATTACATACAAGGTTCATTAACCTTACTTCATTTTATCATTTATCGCACAATATTAAATTATGATGCAAAAAAATCAATGTTTTTGCATTTTTAGGAAGAATTCTATACCTGTGTGAAGTTGGCACCCCCACCTCGCAATTTGAAAAATCGGTTTATATGTAACGTTTGCCCAAGTTTTGCCCAGGTTTGCCCAACCAATATTTTTTTTTGCCCACCCACCAAAATTCCAAAAATCAAAAAACTAAATTTCGACCTCATTTCCGCATTAGCACCCCCATGTCGGAAAAACTAAAAACAAATCATACCATGCGTTTGCCCAAGTTTTGCCCAGGTTTGCCCAACCAATGATTTTTTTTGCCCACCATTTATAACGCTAAAAACAACAAAAATAGTATTCTGGAAAGCGTGAAGTTGGCACCCCCAAGTTGGAATTTCAAAAAGCGGTTTGTGTGTAACGTTTGCCCAAGTTTTGCCCAGGTTTGCCCAACCAATAACTTTTTTTGCCCACCCACCAAAACGCTAAAAAAAATAAAATAACATTTGACCTTATTTCCATACTAGCACCCCCATGTCGGAAATACTTCAAACAGATTATGTCATAGGTTTGCCCAAGTTTTGCCCACGTTTGCCCAACCATTAACTTTTTTTGCCCACCCAACAAAACGCTAAAAAAAAAAAAAAAGTAACATTTGACCTCATTTCCGTACCAGCACCCCCATGTCGGCAAAACTAAAAACAAATCATACCATAGGTTTGCCCAAGTTTTGCCCACGTTTGCCCAACCTTTCATTTTTTTTGCCCACCATTTGTAACGCTGTAAATCCCGAAAATTGTAATTTGAGAACCGTGAAGTTGGCACCCCCAAGTTGGAATTTCAAAAAACGGTTTGTGTGTAACGTTTGCCCAAGTTTTGCCCAGGTTTGCCCAACCTTTCATTTTTTTTGCCCACCATTTATAACGCTGTAAATCCCTAAAAATGTAATTTGTGAACCGTGAAGTTGGCACCCCCAAGTTGGAATTTCAAAAAACGATTAGTGTGTAACGTTTGCCCAAGTTTTGCCCAGGTTTGCCCAACCAATAACTTTTTTTGCCCACCCACCAAAACGCTAAAAAAAATAAAATAACGTTTGACCTCATTTCCGCACAAGCACCCCCATGTCGGAAATACTTCAAACAGATTATGCCATAGGTTTGCCCAACTTTTGCCCACGTTTGCCCAACCATTAACTTTTTTTGCCCACCCAACAAAACGCTAAAAAAAATAAAATAACATTTGACCTCATTTCCGTACCAGCACCCCCATGTCGGCAAAACTAAAAACAAATCATACCATAGGTTTGCCCAAGTTTTGCCCACGTTTGCCCAACCTTTCATTTTTTCTGCCCACCATTTGTAACGCTGTAAATCCCGAAAATTGTAATTTGAGAACCGTGAAGTTGGCACCCCCAAGTTGGAATTTCAAAAAACGGTTTGTGTGTAACGTTTGCCCAAGTTTTGCCCACGTTTGCCCAACCATTAACTTTTTTTGCCCACCCAACAAAACGCTAAAAAAAATAAAATAACATTTGACCTCATTTCCGTACCAGCACCCCCATGTCGACAAAACTAAAAACAAATCATACCATAATTTTGCCCACGTTTTGCCCACGTTTGCCGAATCTTTCATTTTTTTTTTTTAAATAATAATAATAATAAAAAAATAAAGTTAAATAAATTAGAAAAAAAGAAAAAAAAAGTATAACTTTCATAAATCAAATCCTTTTTTAATTTACTTACATTGTCAACAGTAATGTCAGGTAGGAATAAAGTGAGTATATTTACAAAAAATTGCTACATATTTAAAATATTAAAATATTTTTAAATTTTCTTTTGTATTTATTAGATAAACACAAAGTATATCTGCTACAAAAAGACATAGTGGCAATATAAAAATTATCGTTTTTAATTAAAATTTTGTTTTGTGCATAACCTATGAAATATATTACTCTTCCAGATTTTTCTTCATCTCTTTTTCATAGTAAAATTGTAAAATATTTTGAGAAAAATAAGAAGCATAAAATATCTAAGAACAGATGTTTATTTGAAGTTAAATTAAATTTATTGTATTCTGTATTCTATAGGATATTTTATCAAGTGGGGTAAAATGGGTATAGACACTCAATTATATTATTATTTTTATAAAGCTATATAGAAAAGAGTTTCTTTTAAATTTAGTGGCCAGCAAAGAGGGCAAAGCCTGCTAGTTTTTTATATAATTTTCTATACATATAATAAAGTAAGATGTTTGTGTGTGTGTGTGGCATTGTGTATGTACAGTCGGCTGCAAAATTATTCGAGCACTAGCAATAATCCTTGCCAAAAAAAAGTACACTTAATACAGCCTTGTTAAATAAATCCTTGTCGAGTCATGTTCTTAATCAGTCTAAGAACATGATTCGACAAGGATTTACTTAGCAAAACAGTCTTAAGTGTACTTTTTAAATATAGGAATTATTGGCTAGTGCTCGATTAATTTTGCAGCCGACTGTATTTACAGAGCTTTTTAGGAACATGGCAGTCGGCTGAGCTACTCACATTTACATGGAGCTTCGTAATGACCTCTCCTGATTTTCTCGAAGCCCGATTTTTGAAATTTTTATTAGTTTTCTTTTAATTAATTCAAATGTAAAAATAATAACCTTCTAATTTCTGATAAATTAGCCATTTAAACTTGATCCATAATTTAATTGTTTCATTTGTTTTCTTTCGACAGAATACTACTACTACTAATAATAAAAGTACATTTACGTAAAATGAGGAAAGTAAATTAGAAAAATTAGAAATATTGGTCGTATCGTTACAAATAAGGCACCAAATGAAAGGGGCAATTTTTGTGAATCCGACGGCTTAAACAGCTTATCGATCGGGCAATTCGATTTTTTATAATTAACTAATGTATAAATTTTAGGTGGCAACATCAGGAGATTGTAGATAAACCACTTGGAAAAAAATAAAATAAAATAAATCAGTTACTCATTAAGTCACATGTTTTTGAAGCGGGATTAAAAAATCCAGTTTCCATTTTTTTTTTCTTTCACAAACACAAACATATAATATGCAGCCTGTACAACACTAGACCAAATTACAGTTCAAATTTCGTCAATGTTCAAATTTCGTCAATTTTAGTTAATAAACAAAAAAGTTACTTTTTTTTTTTTTTTTTTTTTTTCCTAATTAAAATTTATTCTAACTTCGAAAAGATTTATGTAATACGATACATTAAGAATTTAGGCTTTAAGATTTTTTTTTTTTTTTAAATAGATTATTTAGACTCTATGAACCATATTTTTATTTTATCAGTTTCATTAATAGATCCTCCTGGACGAATTTTTAAATTTTGGTGTTGAAGTACACCGAATGTTTTAGACGAGAAGTTTAATATATCAACAGCCATTTTAACCTAAGTAGCGCATCAAATATATATATATATATATAAAGTATTACAAAAAGAAAAAACCATTATTAAACTTAAATAGTAGTCACATAAAGGATTTATTTTTATAGAAAGTTTATAGAAAAAATGCAGTTTTAAAGATAGCAAATTTATTTCAGCAAGCACTTTTATAAACCTAAAAACCATTAAAAATATAAACAGAATAGAAAGGATTCTTATATATAAACAAAAAGGTGTCTGATAAAGTTATTAGTGAAATTGTCATCCCTTTTTCATAAAAAAAAAAAAGTCCATCGCTAATATCGCGACAAATATTCTAAAGCTGCCAATAGAGCGACTTAATAAAGTTGTGTAGTACGATAACGTTTACCTATTTATTTATTTTATATATATATATATATATACTAATCATTATGCTAATTTATCATACAAATAAATGTGCTTCTGTGTGTGACTGCACTTGCACGCTGTCGAACAGAAATATTTGATTAATTCAAATAAATATTTAAATAAATAAATAAAAATAAAAGTATGTTTAATGAGAAATATATATAACCATAAAAAAATTTGTTGTCTAAAATACGGCGGAAATAGCGCTCATAGCATATTGTTACAAGGGATTAAGTCTTATTGTTAAAAGGGATTAAATCTGAAATGGTGACAGAAGTTCAGAAGTCTCCAAAGAGAATTATATTAAGGCTGTACTATGATCTGGTTTACAAACCATGAATTATATATAACCACAAAAAATTAATTGTCTAATGCGACAGACGTAGCCGGTCATAGCATATTGTAATATTTGGCGTGAAATTGCTGTCATTTTTATGATTGATCGGATAAACAAAATAAACATAGGAAATAACGTAAAAGCAAATATTATGTGCACCACGTATAGTGTTGTTCATATGTAACTGGGATTCGAATATAAAAGGTATACTTCAATTTATTCGTGACTATCTTATTCGAAACTGTTATCTAACAATCACCTAAATGGAAGCCTATTGGTAAACCATTGTCGCAGGTAATAGGGAGAGGCGCCCGCGTTTTATCGGATGAGGAAATCGTGCCGAAGGCAGCAGGGACTTTAAACGCGCTTTTGAGCAATTTCAGTATTTTATTTTATTTTATTTTTGTAAAGCTATATCGAAAAGAGTTTCCTTTAAATTTAGTGACCAGCGAAGCGGACAAAGTCTGCTAGTACAGAATAAAGTAAAAAAAAAAAAAAAAAAATAGACAAAGAAAATAAGCAGAAGAAAAGTGTGATGATTATTTTAATGTAAATATTATAATGAAGCCTAAGCATAAATTTAGATGAATAAGAATTAATATGAAATAACTTGGTCCTATAAACATCCATAAAAGAACAGCAGAAGTTTTAATCAATTGCTAGAATAAGTATATATATATATATATTATAAAAATAAATAAATATATATATATATACGTGAAAACTAAACTTTAAGACACAAAAAGACACTATTCATTCTAAACTTTAAGACACTATTCATTCAAAAATATGTCACAGCTAGTTGGTCAAATATTTTTTTTTTCCCTTGTTTCCTTTCCTTTCCTTTTTTTTTTTTTTTTTTCATTCGTTGTGGTTGTGTATATGTATTGTGTGTGGTTCGGTGAGGTCTGGATGAAGAAGGAGTCAATTGCTCTATACACAATCCAAAGTCCAAACGATAAGTGAACTGGCTGTAGCTGTATAATGCAGTAAATGATAATCCAAACACTGCAAATTGATTTCTGTTTCTCTTTTTACCCTTCCTTTCGCTAGTCTGTAAAGTAAACAAACACATAATTTCTCCTAGCTTCCTGTTATGAAAGCGTTTATTTATGTGGATTGAGTAAAGATTCTAGATTGCAGGAGAGGAGGGGGGGGGGGGGGGGGGATTCCGAAAAATCTGAATATTTTCGACCGCACTGATCACCATCAACAATTAAGAACGGGCGCTTCTGATGCGTTGCAGGTTTTCAGATCAAAGGGCACTGTAGTTCGTTTAGTGAATTGGATGATAGAAGGAAACTGAAAGTTGTTTATTTAAGAGGGGACAATACCTAATCTCACCGGCAGCCTTCGCCCATGTTATTCTATGGGAAAATTTGTTGCGACAATTACACATTACCTAATGAATATTTTAAAATTCTGTTTTCGCAGTCAGAAAATTCATAACCGTTAAATGAGTACTCATTTTTGAAAAATTCATTTTTTTAAATTTTTACATTTTAATTTTGAATTCAAAAATGCGATTTTTCACAAAATGCATTTTTCTCATTTTCTAGTCGCAAAATGAAATACTAAAATTTAAAAAAATCAATTTTTGGAAAAGAAGTACTAATTTAACGCTTATGAATTTTCTAAATGTGAAAACAGAATTGAAAAATATTCATTAGGTAATGAGTAATTATGTGAACAAATTTTCCCATAGAATAACATGGGCGAAGGCTGCCGGCGAGATTAGGTATTGTCCGCTCTTAATTTAACATCTGTAGGATATATTTTCTAACCTCTGAAAGCTCTAACTCAAACTCAATTAAGAAATTAAAGAAAAAAAGAAACAGAAAGTCGTATAATTTTGTTATAGGATAAAATGTATATTGATGATTTAATTAATATTATGGACCGTCACAAGTTCTAAAAGATTTACTTTGTCAGTTTTTCTTATGTCGTAAATACTAATAACTTTTGCAAGCAAATATTTATTTATTTATTTTTAATACACATACTTCTTGCTTTCGGACATAACTTACTTATCATAGCCGGCAGCTAAACCCCAAATTAATGTTTGGAGATATTTGTTTTGAAAATTACTCATTACTTATTTTATTTATTTATTTATTTTTGTTGTTGTTGTTGTTTTATTTCCTTTTTCACATTCCTAAAATTTTCTTAGGATTGATTAAAATTTCACGGGAAGATTCGGGATTTTTCAATTTCGTATTATATACTCTTTTTTTTTTTTTATAAATAATTAAATATACATACTTTTTAATATCCTTAATAATCATAGGTTTTTTTTTTTTTTTTTTTTAATTAAAAGATTTTCTTTTAGCAGGAAACGACTCAGATATTTAATCACCTCCACACGTAATAACAAAAAATAAATGTGAAAAAAAAAGAATGCCCTGGACAATAACACTTAGAAAATTATCTAAACAATGAGCAGCTAGCATAAAATTCTGATTTCATTTGTTATTAGTCGATGTAATTTGCGATTCTCGGCGTATCTATAAAATCTCCACGCGTTTTTTTTTTTTTTTTTTTTTTTTTTTTTAAATAATAAAATTTCATTTTTGGCGCAGATCAGTGCAAAACTGTTAAAGTTTGACTTTTTGTTCAGGTTGTAGCAAGTCTTTGAAATTGTAGCAGTTTGGCGCTGATTTTCCACCCCTGACTTCTGTTTTTCCAATTTTCACCAAAATTTGGAAAATTCATCTGTACACCAGACCTGTCTCAATTCTGAAGTTTTATAGTTCTGTCTTTAATAGTTTCATAGATATGAAAGCGAGATGATTTCCACAGACACACATACATACATACACACATACACACACACACACATATACAGACCAATTACAATAAACTATTTTCTTTCTTTATTTTCTTTTATTTTTATTTATTTATTTACTTTACTTTTTTTTTTTTTTTTTGAAGTGAAAACTTCTTTAGGCGCGTTGAGCACTTTTGGGTGAACAAAAGTCATTGAACTCGCGTCATCGTCAGCTGACGCTTTCCATTTGAAGTGAAAAATTTGGGGGCCAAAAATCACTGAACTCCCGTCATCGTCAGCTGACGCTTTCCATCCTTGTATGACACAAATAATGTATCATACAATTAACTTGCTAATGTGAAATGTTAATAATTATATACTGTATGTTGTTTTACAATCTGGTGCGGCTCTGCACAACTTCTCTCATCTCCGGGCACTGTCTCTACTGCAGTTAGACCTCACAAAACCGTGAGAAAGGCCAAAGCCGCCATTTTTATCACGTTTTTACAATCTGATGCGGCTCTACACGATTTCTCTCATCTCCGGACTCTGTCTCTTAAAGATTGCAGTCGGAAACGTTGCAGTTAGACCTCAGAAAACCGTGAGAAAGGCCAAAACCGCCATTTTTTTCACGTTTTTACAATCTGGTGCGGCTCTACACGACTTCTCTCACTCCGGACACTGTCTCTATTGCAGTTAGACCTCACAAAACCGTGAGAAAGGCCGAAGCCGCCATTTTTCTCACGTGTTTACAATCTGGTGCGGCTCTGCACGACTTCTCTTATCTCCGGACACTATCTCTTAAAGATTGCAACCGGAAACGTTGCAGTTAGACCTCACAAAACCGTGAGAAAGGCCAAAACCGCCATTTTTCTCACGTTTTTACAATCTGGTGCGGCTCTACACGACTTCTCTCACTCCGGACACTGTCTCTATTGCAGTCAGACCTCACAAAACCGTGAGAAAGGCCAAAGCCGCCATTTTTCTCACGTGTTTACAATCTGGTGCGGCTCTACACGACTTCTGTCATCTCCGGAGACTGTCTCTCTTCCAGTTAGACCTCACCAAAACGTGAGAACAGTCAAAGCCGCCATTTTTCTCACGTTTTTGCAATCTGGTGCGGCTCTACACGGCTTCTCTCATCTCCGGCCACTTTCTCATAAAGATTGCAGCCGGAAACGTTGCAATTAGACCTCACAAACAGGGGCGTAGCTTGAGGGGGGAGGGGGGAATCTCCCCCCCCCCAATGTTTTAAAAAATAGGGCGGCATATTGAAGTTTCTGGGGGCGCTGTTTTGCGACTTAAAGTTCATTTGAAAGTGGATCATAATTTTGTTAATTATCGTTAGTTACCAAAAACACTTAAGAGTTTTATGTATCACAAGCTGACCAACTGGTTCACCGACCAGCAAAAAAAGTTGTATCGGACTGTAGCAAACTCCCGTTTGGTGGCGCCTGCGGCGCCCTATAAACTAATTAAACAGCCTGTTTTCCTATCGTGCAAACGACCCTTGAAAATTTTCATCGTATTCATGACGCTTAAAAAAATCTGATCATAACAAATTCCTGTTTGGGGGCGCCTATGGCATGATTTCCCGTTTTGTTCACTTACAATAGCCTGTTCGCTTATCGTAGAAAAGACAGTTGAAAATTCTAAACATATTCGGGACCCTTTAAGAGTAGCAAACTCCAGCTGAGCGGCACCCTTTCCTGTTCAGGCACCTTCAAAGGCATAATGAGGTTTCTGGGGCGCTATTTTGCACCTTGAAGTTAATTTGGAAGTGGGTCATAATTTTGTTGATTATCGTTAGTTAACAAAAACACTTAAGATTTTTATGCATCAGAAGCTGCCTTCGGCGACCAACTGGTTCACCGACCAGCAAAAAAAGTTCGCATTAAAATGTCTAACTGTAGCAAACTCCCGTTAGGTGGCGCCCTCTTAACTAATTAGACGCCTAAAACAGCCTTTTTAAACGTGTATAACAACCTATTTTCCTACTGTGCAAACAATCCTTGAAAATTTTCTTCGTATTCACAACCCTTAAAAAAATCTGATTATAACAAATTCCTGTTTGGGGGCGCCTATGGCATGATTTCCCATTTCAAACACTTACAATAGTTCGCTTACCGTGCAAAAGACTGTTGAAAACTTTGATCGTATTCAGGACACTTTAAGAATAAGTTTGCAACAAACTCCAGCTGAGCGGCGGCCTTCCCTGTTCAGGCACCTACAACAGCATGTTCGCTTACCATACAACGATCCTTGAAAATTCTGACCTTAGCAAATTCGCGCTCTGTGGCGACTGCGGCGCCCTTCTCCCATTTCAGATACTTACAACTGACTCGTAAGTATGCGAAATCGCTTTCTCATCTCCAAAAACTTAAAATTACGATTTTTCAAGACCTTAGCTCGAAAAAAGAAAAGCAGTTTATTGTACGTTATGGCTATTGTATAAAAACGAAATTAGATGAGGTTTGATTTGGTTATAACGATTTCTCACTAACAATTTTTGATTCTAAGTGATCCTTTAAGCAAATTTTTTATTTTAGTACTACATTTCTTAAAATATTTTTTACACAATATGGGGAAAAAGAAAAACGTTTTTTAATTGGTTTAAATATGTAAACTAACAATAATAAATAAATTACTGATTTTCTTTTTCCTTAAGAGTGAACAATACCTAATTTCATAATAAGAAAACACCACAGAACTGGCGTTTAAAAGCAATAATTACAAAACTTTGAATAAACACCATAAAATTCAATAAACTTGCAATAATTGTTTCGGTTCGAAAGAACACACGATCCTTCGTCAGGCGAAAAAAGTAGGCACAAGTGCTCCAGTCAAAGAAGCAACGCACAAAACCGTTTGAAGTGAACAGCAAAAATATATACAGATGAATGTAAATATAAATACTGGTGTGAGGAGAATAGTGCTGACTCTAAAATAAAAGGGCCACATGGGGGAATTCAATAAAAAGGGGCATTATTTGCATAATTTGCGGTATTCTATGTTATGATTTTTGTACGTAACAAAAGTCAATTACTAATTTTCCTTGTATGTATATATATATATATATATATATATATATATATATATAGGCTGTATGCATTTGTTATTCCAGGAATGCTGAAGAACTATAGCTAAGAAAGTTTAAAAGTCAGCAAAAAAAAAAAAAAAAAAAAAAAACTGAAGGCCTCTAAACATTTAAAATGTTAGAAAAGGCTACTTTGTACCAAAATGTTTTTAAAAGGGTCGCCAAGTGCTAAAATATGTTGAAAAAGGGCCACAGGGTGCTAAAAACTGTTTAAACAGGCACCCTGCCAAATTAGCCTAGAGTCAGCCCTACATAATTATGAAATAAAAGAAGAAAATAAATAAATAAATTAGATTAAAAAATATAACAAAATCTAAAAATTTCAAAATTAAACGAAAATTGAACTTATGTGAGTAATTTCATAGCATCAGACAAGAATGGAGTGGAACAAATATCATTAACAAGATTTTTCGAATTTTTAAATATGTAAAAATCTTCATGGATATTCAAATGGAAAGAGAAGATAGGAGATGAAATTATGTTAGTTTTAGAAAAATCAAAACGATGACCATGAGCCCAGCAGTGGGAAGCAATAGAAGATTTAGAGATCTTTTCATTACGAACATTTCGACGGTGCCCATTTATTCTATATTTCAAACACCTTCTTGTTTGATCAATATAAACTAAATTGAACGACAAACATAAGACTAAATAAATGCCAGAACGGTTTTCAGTAGGAATAGGATCTTTAATAGAAGATAATTTAATTTTGTTGACAGGTTTCTAAATGACTTTAAAACCAAACGGAGATAAAATTTTACAAGTTTTAAAAGAAAGTAATAAATAAAAAGGTAAAACAACTGGAATGAGACTGTGATCGTTCAATTTGGTATCAGAACGTTTAGATTCTTGAATTTATATAAAGCTTTATTAATAATAGAGTGATTATAGCCTCGAGAAAGAGCAAGAGATTTTAAGTAATTTCTTTTGAAAGACTAGAGGAATCAGAACAAATGTGTAAGGCTTATGTTTTAATTACTCATTTTCCAAAAATTGATAAAATTTTAATATTTCATTTTGCGGTTAAAAAAAGAAAGAAAGAGAAAAATGCACATATTGAAAATTCAGATTTTTGAACTTAGAATTACATTAAAAATAAAAAATAAATAAATAAATAAACGATTGTAAATTTTAATGTGAAAACAGAATTTAAATGTACATTATGTAATGAGTAATCATGAAATCAAACTTTCCCATACAGTAACATGGGCCACAGCTGTCGGTGAGATTAGGTATTATCCACTCTAAAAATATAAAGTTGCTTTCCTTAGCAACAGTTACTACTTTCATTTCTTAAAATTTATTTTGAAAGTTTTATGTTTTACCTGAATTTTAATGTAATATCTTTAAACTTGTTGGAAAAGGGGGGAAAAATCTTTTTCAGTTGTTCTACTTTATCTCAAACCAATACTCTGGTTGTCCTAAGAAAGATGCTTTTGCTTAGTCTCATACTAGAATATATATATATATATATATATATATATATATATATATGTGTGTGTGTATTTATTTCTGCAAAGCACATTAACCATATCTTTCGAACAATATTACTTGTAAGCCCTTCCTTTTATTTAATAGGCTAAAAATGTAAAAGGAATTTCATGTCTGCGTATTAACATATAGATTCACTGAAAAAATTTAGAATGCTCCAAAGATGTATAAATAATCTGGTGTGTCACTCACATGACTTTCTCTTACCCTGAAATTTAGTACTATAAATACAGGTTATATATAAGTTTAATTTATTCTCAATATTACAAATTTTTCTTTTTTTTTTTTTGTTAAAAATGAAAAAAGGTCGATAACTTTATTTTAAATTATCGCAGATCCATGGTTCAACCATTCGTTTTAAAGGTATTGGCGAGCTCTTTTGAAAGATACCCATCATGAAAATTTACTCCCCTCGAGGGGGGACTTCCCCCCTAGGGGGAGGCGAGGTTCCTACATACACAATTTTTTTTCCCCAGTTAACTATTACAAAAAATATATATTCGTTTCATTTGGCTTAGTGCAATCTATAGACATTAAACTCTAATTACCTGCAATTTCCCCCATAGACATAATGTATTAAAATTCTCTTGATTGTCCCTGTACACGAACCATTTGCTTGATCTTAACGAAAAGCTTACTGTACCATCCCTATATAATACGCATTTAGAATACCAAGTTTGAACTTTCTGCCATAATTTGTTTTTGAGATATGCTGATAACAGACACACACACACACACACAGACATACACACAGACCATTTGCTAAAAACATGATTTTCGTATTCAGGGGACCTCAAAACATGTAAATATAACAAAATCTCGCGTTCGAAAATTTGACCCAAAAACAATACTTTCTCTACCTTATGGGTAAGAGAAAGTAAAAAAAAAAAAGCTACTAAATGGAGGGAAAAAAAAAAAAACCAGATTTTTTTTTTTCCTTGGTAGTCTTTAGGATTATGCCCCGAAGGGGCACGTATTAACCGACGAGAGGGCCTGTGTCGTCGATCCCAAAGATGGCAACACTCTTGAAAGTATGTGGGTGGCATTTTCAGATGAGGAATACGAAAGGGCGCCAAACGTCGGCTCTCCCCCCCCCCCCAATCAAATTTTCACGCTACGCCCCTGCTCACAAAACTGTGAGAAAGGCCAAAGCCGCCATTTTTATTACGTTTTTACAATCTGGTGCGGGTCTACACGACTTGTCTCATCACCAGACACTGCCTCTATTGCAGTTAGCGCATTAAATAAAATTTTAATATAATTTTTGTAGTATTAGTTTATATTAATGAATAAAAAAACACTTCATTTAAAAGTATTTTCTGCACAATAAAATATTTCCTGACGATTCAAGAAATACACACGTAATTGTTCAAGTTTTCACTTCTGTCGGCACTCCCGGAGTGCAACTTTTTTTTTTTCTTTTTTGACTCAGGAGACCTTAAAACATGTAAATCAGATGGAAACTCGATATCGAATTTTTGGACCGAATACAATACTTCCATTGTCGGGTAATGGAAGCAATAAGAAAAAAGCAATGTATAGACTAAATAATTTATTTACAGAACCACACCAAAGATATTCCGCTGACATTCTTTAACCATCCAAACTGTGGCAAATTAGACTGAAATATTAATGAACTTTTCATTATTGTATATAACAATTGTGGTTCCTTCACAGTGACACGCAAAATATTTCATGACATGGGGGTCTGCATACAGTATTTCTGTAAAGTGTATTTTAGTATGATTACACCCCAATAAATATAATGAAATGTTATTAGACTGTTTAAAAGCATGTATTTTATATGAAAAATTGTGGACATGGAATTGTTATTTAGTTTACAGCGTTGCACAAAATAATTCTGATATGTAATGTAATCTTTTTGCATAAAAAATTGGTAAAAGTATTTATCCGTTAAAAGAAAGTAATAGAAGGCTGTTACTAGAAAAATACATAAATATAGTAGAAAGAGACGATTAGTGCACCGTGGGGTAGAAGATCATTAAACACTATATTCATTCCCTATTGGTATGAAATAGGATTGCTTTTTCTCCTTTTGAGTAATTTTGTTAAAGATGGTCCCTCAAGGAAGGAAGCCCGATGGTATTTTCTAGAATGTAGAAAGAAGTTTCACAAGAGAGGATTGCTGTTTTTAATTATTAAAATTACTTTAACTACGGAATTAATCATTACATATATCTAACTTTACTTGAGCAGTATTGATCTTATAAAATATGCAAAACAACTGTTTTAGAAATAAAATAAATAACTTTTCAATTTAGGTACAAAAAATATCCCACCTCCCTCCCCCTACACACGAACAATATATACATATAATTTTTAATGATAATAAAAGAATGAGTACGGAATAAACAGTTGGATTATTCGCCACAAAACCCCACAAAGCCGAATAGGTAACTAGCGAACTTAAGTACGATTTTTAAAATTTATCGGAATAGTTATATTAACTTAAATTTGCTAAAAAGTTAATAAAATTATTTTTCTAATTTAATATTTTTTAGGTTACAAATGATGTTGTAAACTTATCAAAGAAGGAATTTTCAAGGAAATGTAATATATATATAGGGTGTTTCATAAGTCTGGATATACCAAAATATCTCGAAAGGAAAGCAAATTTGCTAAAAACATTGATTTCAAAAGTTTCAAGGATTTAAATAATCTACCACATGAGATATCACAAGTGGGTCACAAACTTCATTTTTTTAAATAGAAACCATAACTTTACATTGCAGAATCGTGTTAAGTGAAATTTTTTTAATCATGTACTGCTTTTATATTTTGCAGCATATGGGGCCCAGGGGTCCCCTATTTTTATGTTGTGTTTCATAAGTCTGGATACACCAAAATAGCTCGAAAGGAAAGCAAATTTGCTGAAAACATTGATATCAAAAGTTTCATGGATTTAAATATTCTACCACATGGCGTATTACAAGTGGATCCTGGGGGCCCACGTGACACAAGTTCAATTTTCTTAAACAGATATTGAACTTTTCCTTCATAGAATATCGTTATGTGGAAAAAACTATTTTAAATGATGTATTGCCTTTTTTTTTTTTTTTTTTTTAAATGAAGCGTAACGGGCCTTAAGGCCCTGAATCTTATGTTTTAAGAAAAAGCTGGAAAATCCGAAAAATTCTTAGTAATAATATTATAGTTTTAAAAAATTAAAGAACACGCTTTTATAGAAATGTGAACTAAAAATCACAAAATATCTATCTTAGTATTTAAATGCAGGGTAAGAGAAAATCGTGTGAGTGACACACCTTAATATTTACATACATTTAAATCTTTAATTAAAATAATTTAGAATTAAACAAAAACCATTTAAAAAAAATCTCCCCTGACTTGGCTGGAACGCTAGGCCTTTAAGTTCGAAGCGCGGCTCTATAACTCACAGCCACGGCGTTCACATACGAAAAGTCTTTTTTTTACAATATAGATTTTTTGTTTGCTCCCAGAGCGGTTACAAACTTACAAACAAACATACATACAGGTGAAGCTAATAAAAGCGTGTTAAAAAAGGAATTTTGTTGGATACAATGGTTACATAAGTGTCATTTATTCGAAAGATGTATTAGATGAATTAAAGTATGTGGGCCGGCAGAGGCACTAAGACCTCACATTATACAAACTCCATTTTTTTAAATCAAAAATTGGCTTCTCCTTTACAATATCGTAATAAGCGAAAAAGTGTGAGTTAAAGAAAAGGTATGGTTATTATATAAAAATGTATCGTACAGAAAAATTTTCATTTGAAAAATATGAAGTGTTTGTCACATGGGGCCCTTTTGCGGGCACCTTTCGTAGCTCGTCTCGCCTGATAGATTATTTGGATGCACTACACTTTTGTAAACATTGGGTTTGAGCGAAATTGCTTTTTTATTGAGATATTTTGGGATTTTCAGATATTTTATTATTGCATAAAAATAGGCGCCCCACGACCACCTAATCATTAAAATAACAATAATAAAAAGAATACATTTTTCGATACATATTTTTTTCCGCGTAACACGATTTTAATAAGTAAAGTATTTCCCTTTGAAAAAAATTGAGTCAGTGTCATGTGGGACCCTGAGGTAGAGGTCTGCACGGGCCGAAATTTTGAGGCCCGGGCCCGGCCCATCCCGTACGGAAGCTTTGCTTACACGGCCCTGCCCGGTATGAAGTCGAAAAATTCGGCCCGGGAAAAAACCGATAAAATCAAGCCCGACCGGCCCGGCCCAATTCCAAAATATGTAAAATAACAAAAAAAAAAAAAAAAAAATGCATGCCTTTCTATGAAAAAGATTTTTAGTATGTGTTTTGCAGAGGTTTTATACAACCAAACAATAGTACGTTCTTTAACAAAACTGCTGAACTTTTACAAGATAATTATATGTAAACAGAAATTCATTATTATAGACAAGGCACAAAGACAAACAGAAACTCAAATCGAAAATATTAGCATTCATCAAACAATACGGTAAGGTAGTTAAAATGGTTAATACTGCTAAAAATGTACTTTCCTTTTATATACCGTAATGTATCCGAATTTTTCATGCGATTCGGTAAATAAAACTTTAATGTTAATCCAACCATATTGAATAGAAAAGTTGATTTTGATCATGATAAGAATGACGCTACTTTCATCCACTGGAGAAAAGAAAAAGGAGCCTCAGAGAAAAATTTACAATGGAAAGATTTTTATAGACTTCATACCACCTAAACTCAGAAAATCATAGGAAACAAAGCCTTATAAACAGAAACGTATCTATTTTTTTTTTTTTTTTTTTTTTTTTTTTTTTTGTACATGTACGGAAACTGGTAGTGACATGCATACTATTTTGAATAGAAAACCATCTAATATTTCTTTAAATAAAAGATATTAATTTCGAAGCATGCTAGAAATATTTGCGAAAAATCAGATTTCGAACAGACAGGCTGATAGACAATTAAATTGAAGTTACAGACATTTTTTAACAAAATAGAACTTTGTGTGACATACCAGCCTGTAAAATTATGTAAAATAAGTGACTGAAAAAAATATTTTTATCATTTTTCTTTTTCGTTGATTTACGAGGAAATCAGAAAAAAAATCGGCCCGACACGGTCCGGAGAAAAATTCATTCAGGCTCTGCCCGGCCCGAGTATACACAAAAAAAATTGAGCCCGAGCCCGACCGGCCCGAGGGCCGGGCCGGGCTCGGGCTCGGGCCTTAAGCCCGTCCCGTGCAGACCTCTACCCTGAGGTCCCAGGGTCCCATTTATGATACTTCATACGATAGATTATTTGAACGCACAAATGATTTGAAATTAATGTGTCCTGCAAAATTGCATTTTTATTGAGACATTTGGGAGAGCTGGATTTATTATTACAAAATAAAATCGTTTTCCTAGGGCCCCCTATTCTGCAACACGAAAAAAGCGATACAGGACTTATAACAGATTTTTTCATAATACATCATGTAATAAATCATTCGAATGCATGAAACTTTTGAAATCAATGTATTTACAGATTTTTTTTTTTTTTTTTTTTTTTTTAATTCAAATATTTTAGGATTGCCAAATTTTTTATTACAACATAAAAATAGGGGCCCCGGGGACCCACAGCCGCAAAATATAAAAACAGTACATGATTTAAAACAGTTTTTTCTGCTTAATGCGACTCTGCAAAGAACAAATATGGTTTCTATTTAAAAAATGAAATTTGTGTCACGCGAGTCCCCCAGAGGCCCCCAGGACGCAGTTGTGCTACCTCATGTGGTAGATTATTTAAATCCAGGAAACTTTTGAAATCAATGTTTCCAGCAAATTTTTTTTCCTTTTGAGATATTTTGGACTTTGGTGTATCCAGACTTATGAAACACCCTGTATATAAGCAATGTTTGTGTGTGTCTGTGGATAGTGCAGGGCAAGAATGGTACTCGGGCAGTCACGTGATTCAACAAGATGATGTCGCTTGAGATATCTTAGTGCATCTCGAAGCCCCCCCTTTTTTTTTTTTACTTTCTCTTACCCATAAGGTAGAGAAAGTATTGTTTTTGGGTCAAATTTTCGAACGCGAGATTTTGTTATATTTACACGTTTTGAGGTCTCCTGAATACGAAAATCATGTTTTTAGCAAATGGTCTGTGTGTATGTCTGTGTGTGTGTCTGTGTCTGTATGTGTGTCTGTCTGTTATCAGCATATCTCAAGAACAAATTATGGCAGAAAGTTCAAACTTGGTATTCTAAATGTGTATCATATAGGGACGCTACAGTAAGCTTTTCGTTAAGATCAAGCAAATGGTTCGTGTACAGGGACAATCAAGAGAATTCTAATACATTACGTCTATGGGGGAAATTGCAGGAAAGTAGAGTTTAACGTCTATAGACTGCACTAAACCAAATGAAACGAATATATATTTTTTGTAATAGAGATAGTTAACTGGGAAAAAAAAATGTGTGTGTAGGAGCCTCGCCCCCCCCCCCCCTGGGGGGAAGTCCCCCCTCGAGGGGAGTAAATTTTCATGATGGGTATCTTTCAAAAGAGCTCGCCAATACCTTTAAAACGAATGGTTGAACCATCGATCTGCGATAATTTAAAACAAAGTTATCGATTTTTTTTACTTTTAACGAAAAAAAAACTTAGAAAAAAAATCGTACTTTTTCTTTTTTTCTTTTTTTTTTTTTTTATATATATTGAAAATAAAATGGACTTTTTTTAGACATTTGGTGTTATACTACTTCTTTAATATGGAAATCGTCTGCCTTATCATAAAAGTTAATTTTTTTAATAATAATTTTAATAAATTATTTTTTAAAAAGAGAATTATTTTTTAATAACCGAATTAAATTCTACATAAATGTAGGTGCATTAATGAAACGGGGGGTTGAGCGGGCGGTAGCCCCCCTCACACAGAACTAATTATCATATAAAACTCTTCAGAAGCCTAATATGAATTGTTTAACATACAATACTCGTACATAGGTTTACATAACAATACTCGTTATCTTACCTAATTATCTGCAAGCTGTATTTATAGTATTAAATTTCAGGGTAAGAGAAAGTCGTGTGAGTGACACACCAGATTATTTCTTTGAGGAAAAAAAATAAATCTGTTTTTTTTTTTTGTTGTAGTTGTTGGGGGAGGAAAAAAATAGACCTGCAATTTTATTATTATTATTATTATTATTAAAATGAAATTTCGAAATATCATGCTTAAGAAATTTATGTATGTTAAAATTAATTAAGAAATGTATGAATGTTAAAATTTATAAAAAATACAAAAAGCTATATACAGATTCTAATATTCGTGTGGCAAAAATAAGTAAATAAATAAATAATAATAATAAATCTTTCTTTTCATGTCAATACTAATAATAATAATAACAATATCGTGCAAACTTTTGTTTTTAATAATTAACATAAAATTTAGAAAAATCACTGTAAAGAAATGGAATTGCTTAGGTATAGAACGACTTGATGAAATTTGAAATTTAGCACCGAAGTAATTAGGACGTTTCTCGCGAAGATGTTGATTTACAATTGCAATAGCTGTTTTACTTCATCACCAAAATGTGAGGGGAGGGAGGATTTGAAAGCCCCAAAGGTGTTTCTATACTAATGCCATATCGAAGAAATTTTTAGAAATGAATATAGTAACCGATGCTAAAGAATGAAACACAGTTATTGCATGCCTTTATCGAATTGGAAGAATAGATTGAAACAAGTCTTGTAGTACTAAAATAAATTTTGTTCACAAAGAATGTGTACAAAATTTTATTATTACTGTTATTATTTAATTAAATCTAAAATCTTCTTGCTTAAGGGAAAAATATACATATATTTATTTATTTTTATACATTAATTAAATAAAGATAAAACAAATTAGTTTCATCCCCACAAGTTGTGTCGTCTTTAGGGTGAAAAAGTGGACTAAAAATTTTCTTGAGTGTGAAACTAGTTGGTTTTATCTTTATTTATTTAATTTGAAATTAAATTTTTGATTTTATCACTTAAGCAAGATTTATTATTATTTAATATATGACACTGACCTGTGATTTGGTTAATTTATTTGAGCTGATAGTAATTTTGTGTCTTTTATCTTGTATAAAGCTTTGCTTCAACATGTGGTTGTTTATTCATTAACTGAAGTCTTCCTTCCTGGTGTTTAATTACTATAATGATTTATTATACACAAATATAAATTATATATATAATATGCTTCAAGGATTTATGAACGCATCTTAAATATTATTTACATATTTAAAAAAAAATATTAGTATATATAATATTGATACTAAAGTTCCATTCATATATTACTCAAGGTATGCAACACAGTACTCTAGATATACGATACATAATTAGAAATCAAATCTCGCATTGATGGATTGATTTTTTTCACTTCTTCTTGTGTGTGTGTGATTTACGCAAATATTAATGATTTTTATTTTTGTTTATTTATTTATTTTATTTTATTTATTTTTAAGTAAAACAAAACGCATTTCAGTTAACTGAAATCGACTACTTATTTTTATTATTATCACTATAAAAAAAAAAAAAAAAAAAAAAAGAAAAAAAAGAAAAAAAATCTATATTGCGCATATCTGTTATAAAAAAGTGGTATATGATTTGAGAAATTTCTCAATTTCCGGTTTTCTACGAATTTACATCTTTTGAAATTTCCTGAAGTCGATCGACCATTTTCATAAAATGTCTATATTTTTCAATTAGCAAAGCAACGAATATAGAACTCCATGAACCAATGAACTTAAATTAAATTTGATATTTAGTTGGACATTGGACTGAATTGGTTCTGCTTAGCTTTTAGGCTATATCACCCAAGAGCTCTGCTACGCTTCGATTCCCTCTCATTTCAGAAAATATTAAATATTTACAGTGCACAAAAAACTTATTATGAGATATATATATTATGAAAAGCTCTGCTCATTCAGTTTGAGTGCATATCGGGCAACAGGTGGCGCTTCTATGTTACAATTAAATCTCATTATGGGGAAGAATATAACAAGATTAAATTATTTAAATAATTAATCTTGCGGTAGTACATAAATGTATAAAATTTGGCTCATGGGATGGAAATTTGGTAAAAATACTATGCTGATTCACTTTGGATGGACATCGGACGACTGATAACCCTACTATTCTGCAATATTTTCTGTTAACGGGAAAACTATATTTTAGCTTCTATTTTAAGTAAATTTACCGAACTTGAAGTGTGAGATATATATTATCAAAAAATACTCTTATTGAATTTTGGTGTATATAGGTCAGAAGCCGGCGCTGCTAATACATTATGCGGTTTCTCAGATAGCCATATCTCAGCATCTACAAGTGAAAATTGTACCGAATTGCATTCGTTAAATATTAATTATTTTAATATGGTAGTGGAAATATTCCGCTAGACCCACACAAAGAGGTAATAAAAAATAAATAGCATCAAAAACTATTTTAATCGTTTGTACTCCGTTAGTACTCAACTGTACCACAAGAAATTTCGTTTGTACCAAAAATGTTTTTAAACTATAGCCATTTTAATTTGGTGATGCCAAGTTCATGCTGGCACCACCACAACGAGAAAAAAACTCAAAATCTATATCAATCGATTGTACCTCGTTTGTACCCAATTGTACCACTCGAATTTTCGTTTGTACCAAAAAAGTATTTACACTATAGCCATTTTAATTTGGTGGTGCCAGCGTGAAGTTGGCACCACCACAACGAGAAAAAAACTCAAAATCTATCTCAATCGATTGTACCTCATTTTTACCCAATTGTACCACTTGAAATTTCGTTTGTACCAAAACATTATTTAAATTATATTCATTTTAATTCAGACATTATTACAGTAGTTTTAATATGGTAGTGCCAACTTCACGCTGGCGCCCAACAACGAGGCAAAGAAAAAAAAAAAAAAAAAACTCGATTTTTTTTTTAATCATTTGTACCTGGTTCGTACCCAAATGTACCACAAGAATTTTCCCAAACGAAATTTCTTATGGTACAATTGGGTACTAACGAAGTACAAACGTTTAAGATAGGTTTATAGTTTTTATTCTGATGGTAGTGGTGCCAGCATGCACCGCATGATTTGAATAGCTATAGTTTGAATATTGTTTTGGTACAAATGAAAATTCTTGTGGTACAATTGGATAGTAACGCAGAACAAACGATTAAAATAGTTTTTGATGCTATTTATTTTTTATTACCCGGTTGTGTGAGTCCATCGGAAAGTTTGTACTACCATATAGTTGTTGTGTTGTTGTCGTGTGCTACTCGGAAATTCCGAGTCCCGGTAGTGGAACTAACCAGATTTTTAAGACATGAGGGGTGCGTCTTCCGTTATTAAGGAGCGCCAGCACCAGCCAAACAACAGGAAATCGAATTTTGATCCGGATCAGAGCGAGTTAAACCCATGTTCCGGCACCCCAGAGGTTTAATTTTTGATGGGAACTTGGATGACTTCGCGACCACAACGGAATTTAACGTGCACCAGTCGACATTAGCGTACACGACGGTCTTCGGCCGGCTCGAAGATCGAACCCGCAATCTTTCGATCACGAACTCGCTGCTCTTACCAACCAGACAACGGCGGCCCATTACCATATTAAAAGCGCTATAATAATGTCCGGATTAAAAATGGCTCTAATTTAAATAATTTTTTGGTACAAACGAAAATTCTTGTGGTACAATTGGGTACGAACTAGGTACAAATGTTTAATATAAATTTAAAATTTGTATTTTTTTTTTTTTTTTTTTTTTTTTTTTTGTTGTTGGGCGCCAGCGTGAATTTGGCACTACCATATTAAAGAGACTGTAGTAATGTGTGAATTAAAGTGGCTATAATTTAAATACATTTTTGGTATAAACGAAAATTCGAGTGGTACAATTGGGTACAAACGAGGTACAAACGATGTAGATAGATTTTAAATGTTTTTCTCATGGTGGTGGTGCCAGCGTGAATTTGGCACCACCAAATTGAAACAGCTATAGTTTAAAAACTTTTTCGGTACAAATGAAATTTCTTGTGGTACAAATGGGTACTAACGAAGTACAAACGATTGAGATAAATTTTGAGTTTTGTACCTTTGGTGGTGGTGCCAACTTCACGTACATAACTTTCCTACTAGCTAGACATTTGAAACTTTCACACTAGTTCAGAACCCGGTAACAACACAATACTTCAAAGTCAGATTTTCGAATGTTCGAATACTTTTCTTTTAATTAATTAAAATATGAAAATAATAAGCTCCTAATAGCAATAAAAATAGTCGTTAAAGTATTAGCTATAATTTAATTGTTGCCATAAAAAATTTACGAGTTCATTTTCTTTCGACATAAAAATAAATACATTTAACTAAACGTGGGCGTTAAAAAGTTAAATTTTGCATCTGGCAAAAATTGACTTCATTATCAATTTAAAGATATTCTACACATTGATAGAGTGCTAATGTAGTTCATGATGCAAATACATGTTGTTCGGAAAGGTTTAATATTTTATTTTTAAAACCAACTTTTTTTTTAATTCAAATGTCTCGTAACTCTTTAACCAATCACATTAGAACGTCCATCTTTGGAATATCTATAAAAAGGATTTTCTCGCCAAAAGTCGCCAAGGGCAAAAAGGCGTCAAATTTGGCGCCAAATCCATTACCCGCCTATTGGAGCTTTTTAATGCGTTTTAAATGGAAAATTAAGTTATTTTAACACGAAAAAGAGCTGGAAATGCAGAAAATTAACATTTTATCAACGTACTAAGTTTCTTTGAAAGAATTTATACAAAAATAAATACAATTATTTACAATTTCGTAACAATACGCACTGATAAAGTGCTAATGTAGTTAGTTCTATAGCTATGATTCAACAGAAAATTTAAAAACATGGTTTATAAAAAGTTTTTTATCTTATAATTATTTTAATTCCCAACTGCAAAAATTCATCTAGGAAATTTTTACAAAGTTTTACTTTAATAACATTAAAAAAAAAAAAAAAAAAAAAAAAAAAATCATTTATTTCTTCTGTTTTAGGCTTGTTCACAAATTCTGGTACGGTAGTTTATTTTAAATGAGCGAAAATTCCTTGCCCCTAAAAGGGTTAAGGTGTTTTTA
The DNA here is from genome assembly GCA_963930645.1 of Salticus scenicus. Classification (NCBI taxonomy): domain Eukaryota; kingdom Metazoa; phylum Arthropoda; class Arachnida; order Araneae; family Salticidae; genus Salticus; species Salticus scenicus. The sequence continues at coordinate 135,558,650 of OZ005657.1, forward strand.
TACAAAGTTAAAATCTTTAACTCTTTCGTCCCCGTTACGGCCGAAGCCGCCCGAAAGCTCTCAATCCCATTCCGGCCCTAAAACGCCTGTGATAGTTCATCTCCCCTTTTTGCTCTTTTATCTTCGCGATGGTTATTTTTCCGCAGTTAGCTGTCAGTGCAGATGACAAGTGGGCGGGTTAACTTTACGGTCACAAGAAGGGATAGGGGAGGGAGTTTTCTTGTCCTAAAGATTTTGGAGTGAGAGACAAAATTTTGTAATCGCAGTTTGTTAGCTGAGATCATCCTGTGTGTTCTTATTTCTTTCTGTTTATCATGGCTTTTTGATGTAGAAAAATAACACAATACGAAATTAATGCGATTTTATTTGCATCTACTGAAAATGAAATTAACAAATCGATTGATAGCAGTGATAGTGATGAAAATTCAGAGGAAATATAATCTTACCAAACACCGAAACTGTTTCTGATTTCGGTGCGGATCTAGACGAAAATTATGGTAATTTTCATATTACTTTTACGTGGACTTCCGACATAAAGAACTTTAATAATCAGGAGAAATTTTCGGGATCTAAAGACTCAGTAGATAGTTTGAATCCAAGAGCAGAACCTCTAGATTATTTTAATAATGAAAAAAAAAAAAGAAAGAAAGAAAAAAAAAAAAGAAAAAGAAAAAAGAAGAGAGAAAGAAACAAAAGGAAAAAAAAAAGTGTTTGCAAGAAAATACAGGTTGAAAAAAAAAAAAAAAAAAAGAACTTCCTCACAACAATTGTTTTGGGCTGAGAAACAGTATACATCGCTTCTTCAGGTAGAAATTAGATATAAGTGCTGCTTTCATGCTGTGCTTGTGCTAACATTTCTGTCTGATGAAAGGTTGGGCTATTATTTCGAATCGAAACTACTGTTGCAAATCTTTAATTTATTTTTGTTAATTTATGGTGCTTGCTTACATTTTTTTTTTTTTAATTATTGCTTATTACTTTAGAACATTAGTCCTTCAGCGCATATTAATTAATAAATATTTACAATCAAAATTCTTATAAAAGGAGGTTTTCAATTGCTCTTATCAAATTTACTTAACTCTGACAAAGTGGGTGATTAAAAATAGTTAGAATGATAATTTAAGAAAGAGTTACACATTGTGCATTATACAATGTTCAAAAACTTTACAACAGTATTTTCTTCATTGTAGATGAAAATTTCTTGAACTGCATAAATTAAGAATAAGATTTTGCAAAAAATACCGTTAGTAAAAAAAAAAAAAAAAAAAAAAAAAAAAGAAAGAAAGAAAGAAAATGAGAAAGCTTTACGACAATTGTTTTGGGTCGAATTAATAGCACACCCCTTCATGGACTAGTGCCTAGCTTTTTCCTCTGGTGAACCTTTGTGTTATTGCTTTGTATATCGACCCAAAAGAACTGCTAAGAATTTTTATTTCTACTACACCATTAGTTTAAAAAAAAGAAAAAAAAAAAAAAAAACTGCATATCCCTTGAAATAAATAACTATGTTAAAAATAATTGGATTCATAATTTTAAAAAAGTGCTTCTTACACGATGACTTTAAAACGTTAACAAAACTATTTTCTTCATTGTAATTGACTATATGTTGATATTTATATGTTTACATAAAAAAAGAAAAAGAAAAAAAAAAAAAAACTTTGCAAAAAATACCGTAAGTTGAAAAAATAAAAAAAAAACCTTCTTCAAAACCTTCTTCAATTGTTTTGGGCCGAAAAACATTATATCGCTCTTTCAGGTATAAAGTAGATATAAGTCCTGCTTTGATGCTGTGCTTGTGCCTATCATTTTCGTCTGATGAAGGGTTGTGCTATTATTTCGAATCGAATGAACTGCTGCGAATGGTGCTGGCTTACTCTTTTTTTTTTTTTTTTTTTTTTTTTTTTTATTATTATTATTATTTATTTACAATAAAAATTTTCAGAAAGTGAGGTTTTCAATTGTACTTATGAAATGAACTTAACTCTGAAAAAATAGATATTTAAAAATAGTTAGAATGATAATTATATATATATATATATATAAAAAAAAAAAAAAAAAAAAAAAAAAGTTGTTATTGCACAATGATTTTCTAAAGTTTTTGCATTATGTTTTCTTCTTCATAAATAAATAAATAAATACATCGAATTTTAATTATCATTGTTATAGACAATATGATAACTGCTTTATGTCATTTTACAAATACTACGTGAATTTAAATTCATATAATATTTATTATGTTTCGAAAGCAAAAGTATTATTTATGGTGATAGTACCAGGCATTTCGCTGAAAATATATTGCACACCCTCCACTCGGCAGTGAAACTGGACCAGACAATAATCCATTCTTCCCCTAATCTTAAAGGCCAGTTTCGACTTGGGCTCAAGATCAACGCTCAAAACGTCATTAATCACGCTTCCGACACAAAGAGCCAAATGTCTTGTCATCAGTTGTAGCCCTTTCTTATCAGATCGCGCAGTTAACTCAAAGGAAAGCATGCAAAATTGACAAAGATATCTGCCTCCCGGCCCCTCAATTATCTCAGCAGGGGGTTAGAAACAGCCCGTCCGAAGGCTTTGAGCATCTGTGAGCTAGGCTCATCAGATCAAAGGATTCTGAATAGATGCCGCGGAATAAGCGCAAATGGAAACCGGACTTAAGGCGTGTTGAAATGACACTCGCATGAATAGAGAAAGAAGCCGCTCTGTACTTCCGTGGGGGTGAAATCTCGGGCGTTTGTCCGGGATTCTGAGGTAGATAAAAATTTCATATCCATGGGACCGAAAGAGTTAAAGAAGGTTACTTTTAATTTAAAACTGAATATACACAAATTCCTTAAAAGAGGAGAAAAAAATAATCAAAAATTGGTTTATAATTTTCGCTTTTCTTCCATCCATCCATTCCCCCCCCCCTCTAAAATTTTGGTCAGTGTTTCAATTTTTTTGGCGGCCTTAGGCAATCGCTTAGGTTCGCCTAATGGTAAAACGGGTCCTGCGAAATTTATAATTTAAATGGTGTTAATTATTCTAATTTACATTATTTATCTTTATAACTTTGAATAATCATGAATATTATATTTTTTAGTTCCCCATCATACTATAGGTATGGGGAACTTAGGTAATCGTGAAAATTTTCGACCTCGGTTTTTTGTATTTTCTACACGTTTTCAGGTGTGAGGAATCCGAAAATGACAAAATTTCTATGTTGTCTGTCTGTAGGGTGTCTGTTAGTCCGTTAGTCCGTTAGTTTGTTAGCCTGTGTACACGATACCTCAAGAACAAATTGTCGCAGAGAGGTCAGATCAGTTTTAAAATATTACTTTCGACACTGGCAAGAACCCTATTCATTTGCAACATTCGATTTTAAAGACTTCGTAAGTTATTAGAAATTTACGATTTTCTTAATATGGGAGAATAGGACAAAAATTCACTTAAACGTGCATTAAATGTAAACTTTTTACTGTAAAAATGTCAGACCAATTTTAAAATATCAGTTTTGATGCCGGAATGAACATCAGTAACTATAAATATGCTACTTTGAAAATTTCGCAAGTTACTGGAAATTTACGAATTTCTTAACATGGTAGTATAGGGCAAAATTTCACATAAACGTAAATTTTTAGAGATATTTTCATCGTAAAGATGTGAGACTACTTTTGAAATATTATTTAGGACACTGGTATGAATATTAATGACTATGAATTTTCCAATATAAAGATTTCGTAAGTTATTGGAAATTTACGAATTTCTTAACATGTCAGAATAGAGCAAAATTTCACATAAACGTCAATCTTGAGGGATATTTTCAGCGTAAAGATGTCAAACCACTTTCGAAATATTATTTAGGATACTGGCATGAATATCATAGACTATGATTTTTCCAATTAAAAAAAATTCGTAAGTTATTTGGAATTTACGATTTACTTAACATGTCAGAATAAGGCAAAAGTGATCATAAACTTCCATTTTGAGGATCCTAAATACATTAGACAACTTCAAAATTAAGTTTATGATATTTTTTGAACGTGATTGAATACAAATGTTCTACTAGGAAATTTTCGTAAATTATTCGTAATTTACGATTTTATCAACATAGCGAAATTGTAAATTTTTCATATAAATATGAATTTTGAGGTTTATTGCATTGGAAATAGTAGCATGAAAACTAAACAACAGAATTGACCCTGATAAAATAAATTAATAAATTAGAATAAGATAATTATATCCAAGTGAACGGTGGATAGCCTATTAGGCGGGGATTTCACTCTGTCACTGTATCAAGCTGTGGTCAAATTCATTTCTTTTAACATGATTATAATATGTCTCGCACTAGAAATTTCTGAGAACATAAATATGATGGGGAACTGAGCAGAGTCCACCTATGCCAACTAGTTTAAATCTGATTTTATTAAACACGATTTTATTTTTACGTAGTAAAACAGTTTCTTCAGCTTAGTCTCATTTCTGAGTAGAACGAATTCTCTAATAATCTATACATTACTACTTAGTTTCCTGAAATGATATACTAATTTTAGCTTTTAAATTGTAATTTTTTTTTTTTTTTTTTTTTTTTTTTGCCGTATAAAAAGACAGCGTGACACACTTAGAAGCCAATGAAACTTTACAATGAACACTAGGGGGCTCTGCCGCCTGCTCGCTCCGCTCACTAACTCCCGAAGTAGGCTTCGCCTCCTCCCCGACTCACTTTACTTATTAACACACGTAGAACACTGCCCGCCTATCCGCTGCTGTCTTTCACTGAAAAGAAATATTAATAGTGCATATTACAAGACAAAAGCAGAAAATTATTATGGAAATCATCATATTCGATGTCAAATTGAAATATAATATATATACTCGTATATATATATATATATATATATTTAATAGAAACAAAATCGCAATATCTAGACCATTTTGCAATACAGCTTTAGTATATGATTCTTTTTATTTCTTTTTTACAACGCTGAGCTCATAATTGGAAGTTTGAGGGTTCGTTTCTCGAGCCGACCAAAGACCGTCGTGTACACTAATGGTGGCTGGTGCACGGAAAATATGCCGTGGCCGCAATATCCTCCGTGTTCCCATCAAAATTATACCTCTGGGGGCCACCGAAGCTGGGGAGCTATCCCCTTCGTGTAGGACCAAAACTGTGGTGGCATGTCTCCGTAACAGCTGTGAGGGTGCGTCCCAGACCGTCGCATATTATCCATAGTGCAGTAATGGTGCGACGTCAGTCACAACCTACCTAATTATCTACCTACCAACAACCATGGATCATATTTTAATTTTTCCGTGTAAGAAGATTAATTTTAAAAAAGTAGAGAAAAATAGTTGATATTTATTTTCTTTGTTTTTTACATCCGTGGTTTCGGGCCGCGGTACCCTAGTCGGTAAAGCGCTGAGCACGTAATTGGAAGATTGCCGACTGGATACTTGAGCCGGCCAAAGACCGTCGTGTACACTAATGGTGGATGGTGCATATAAGATCTGTCGTGTTTGCAAAATCCTCCATGTTCCCATCCCCACTATACCTATGGAGATCACCAAAGCGGAGGGAGATCCCCTCCTTGAAGGTTCAAAATTGTGATGACATGTGTCCGGAACATCTCTAGGGGTGCGTCCCAGACCGTCGCTAATTATCCATAGAGCAGTATTGGTGCGACGTTAAATCCAACCAACCTACCTACCTACTTACAACCATGGATAATATTTTAATTTTCTCCGGTAAAATGACTTCATGACAGAAGAACAACGTCACTGAGGGAAACATTTTTCAAATGGAAAATAGAGTATCTTCATAAACTTGTCGTTTTTAGTTAATAACTTCTTCAATTAAAGTGATAGAAATTTCTAAGCGGCTGAAATGTTTTCCTTGGAGTACTCGGAACACATTGATTCCTCCCGTGACGCGAAGGACCCTGCCCTGCGTTAGAAAACGCTGTCGCAGACAAAAAACTTTGACGCCAGTGACAGTAACTTTTTTTATAGAGAGAGAGATTTTACCTAAATAATGGTATTGCTTTTTTTTTTTTTTTTTTCAGATTTAAAACATAAAATATGATTTTTTTTAAAAAAATTAAAACGGGGTCATATAGTGATCAAAAAGAAAAGTGAGAAATTAGACGTTGCCCCTTTGTTTGCAACATTCGTGCTTTCTTGTTCGCTGACGAAGGACAGTGTTTTCTTTCGACTCGAAATAGTTGTTTCGAGTTTCTTGCATTTTACGGCGTTTATTTAAAGATTTTTACTTGTTCCTTTTAAACGCCAGTTCTTTTCTTTTTTTTTTTTTTTTTTTTTTTTTTTTTTGACATTATATAATTCCTAAATACCAATTGTCTAACTTCTTCACTTATATATTTCCTGAGTGATCCTAGAAATCTATAAAAGGGAGATCACGTACTGATAAAAAATTTTAAGTCATCCTTAAAATAGTAGATCATATAGGAAAACTACACAGTTATAGATGTAAATAAAGCTTTGTAGCTCTGTAATCAGTTATTTAAAATTAATGTATGAAACCCATACATATATAGGTTAAATCGAGTCGTGTTTCACTCAATCCGAACTCGTTAGATTAATTTTAATTTAACGCGACCTGATCCCGCAATACGGAAATTTGATGTCCCGTGCGCGATTTCATTTTACCCACACCAAAACCGACTTCTACATGGAACACGAAATCTAAATAAAAATTAATAGTTTATCTAGAAATCATGTAATTTTTCATTGCTATAAAATAAAACAAATTTTCATTGTCACACAGTTTATAAATAATTTTAAAAAGAATCAAATTAAAATTACTAAGTCAAAAATTTGTAAATCTGAAAAATGGATTAACAATAATTTTTAACCATATACAGTGTTGTGCTCTTTAAGCGTAGAAAATGGGCTTCAAGTTTAGCTTTTGTAATTTATTGTTTAATGTTTATATTCGAAATAATAATAATAATAATAATAATAATTTCCTGTTTGTTTGTCAATTACTTTTGTCCGGTATGGTTGTTTACTTTACAACAATAGTTTATGCACGCGTTTATTTAATCATATGTTATATAGTAAATTTACATCAGTTATATAGTTATAATTATATAAAAAAAAATTCTATTTATTATGGTAAACATTTTATTGAAAGATGTTTACATGGCGACCCGAATCATTGAACACCAAATCCGATTCACACGAAAAAAAAAAAAAATCAGTTAACCAGACTTGAACCCGACCCGACCCACTCGTGAAAAAACTTGGTCGACCTACGGTCTGGTCAGGTTCAGGTAAAATCTGGTAACTCTAATACAGGTAAATCACAACAAAACCGGAAATATAAGATGGGCGGTCGAATAGAGAAATATTGGTAGTGAATAATGAAATCTTACAAAGATCTCAAATACACAATTTCAACATTCTATAGCTAATCGTTTTTAAGTGACATAAGATACAACGTATGTTTTATAAATCTGGATATCATATTTCCTTTACTTCGTATAAGGTATTAAGAAAATTCTTGACAAAAATTTGAATGCTCCAAATTCGTAAAGGAAAATTGGGGCTAAAAGGAGAAAATTTCAAAAGATAGTCATCCCCCCCCCACACCGATTTTAGGAATATGTCCCGATTTGGTACCATCCGCCCCCTAGTTAAACATCACCCCTGTTTAAATATAGTGATTAGCCAAAGAAGAATAACGTACTAATAATTTAAATGTATAGAGATTCATATTGCCAATTCCAAAACTTTTTTTTTTCATTTTCTTTATCTTATTTTATTTTATCATTATTATTATTCTTTCTTTCTTTCTTTTTGCTTTTTGCTTTAAGAAACCGACAAAAATACCACATGTTCAAGAGATTCTTTAACAAAAATTTTGGATTTTCAAACTCTCTATCCAAACGATCAAATTCTGCAGGCTACATATCATGTTCGAAACGCACAATGCTTTCCTTCTCTCGGATTCCAAAACTTGAAAACAACTAATCGCAGATGTTTGACTACTAGAACGTAAAGAAATATTTTCTCCACTTCCAACCCATAAATTTTGTGTAGTCTAGTTTTACACTCAACTCAAGAAAACTGCGGATTAATCTAGAATATAAATCCTCTCTCACACAAACCACTTCCTCGTAAAATAATCATGGGATAGGCATTTAGACAGAAAAAGAATATTGACTTTTTTTTTCATTTTATGTTATGCATTTTTTTTTCTGTGTTGTATACATAATACATGGTATGCAGCATTCATATTAACGTATGGTTGTAAAGGCAAAATGTCGTACATTCACCAAAAATTTCTTTTGTGGGAAAGATGTTGCAAGCAATTATTATTATTATTATTTTTTTTTTTTTTTTTCGAATTATTATATCATTCAGCGAATCATGCGCTTTTAGATTTTGATAATAAGGATGTAGTTTCTTTTAGTAGGTTTTCTTTAATGAGTAATAATATTTTTCTAACGAAAATTCTTTAATGTTCTCCTTAAATTTAGTTGTTACAGGCTATTGGTAGAATAAAAAAAATTGTGCTTCTCTATATTTGAGCATCTTTATATTTGTGAGTACAGTATACCAGCACAATAAGACCTAAAAAAATAAAAATCTATGACATCTAATTAAAAATTATATTTTAAAAACAGAATATCCGAAAAAAAAAAAAAAAAAAAAAAAAAAAACATTAAAAACTTTCATGTTTCGCCTGAACTGGGCTCTAAATAATGTATAACAATGGAAACTAGTATGTTGTGGCCACCACAAGACTTTCTTCTATATTTTCCTATACAAATTCACTCAGTAACAATATTAAAAAAAAAAAAAAAAAAAAAAAAAAAAAAAAAAAGTTTTTTTTTCGTTAAAAGTACAAAAATCGATAACTTTGTTTTAAATTATCACATTTTTATAGTTCAAACATTCGTTTTAAAGGTATTGACGAGATCTTTCGAAAGATACCCATCTTGAAAATTTACCCCCTCCCCCTGGGGGGTACTTCACCCCAGGTGGGGAAGCGATGCCCCCACATGCACAATTTTTTTTCCTAATTAACTACTACTATTATCAATAATTCTTATTAATTTTACAATCACAGTTAAGAATAACTATTATTATGTACATTTATACGAAAATTTTGTCCTATACTGCCCTGTTAAAAATTTAGAAAAAATACGATCACAGCGCCACCTGTTGAGCGATTGATCCCCAAATCTCATCAGCAGCCAACAGGGGCCAACTAAATACCAAGTATGGTTAAATTTCGTCAAAGAAAAAAAAAACTTTTTTTTTTTTTTTTTTTTTTTTTGTTAAAAGTAAAAAAAATCGATAACATTGTTTTAAATTATCACAGATTTATAGTTCAACCATTCGTTTTAAAGGTATTCACGAGACCTTTTGAAAGATACCCATCTTGAAAATTTACTCCCCTCGAGGGGGCTCTTCCCCCCCAGGGGGGGGGGGGGTGAGGCTCCTACACATACAAAAAAATTTTCACAGTTGACTATCTCTATTATAAATCATTCTTGTGAATTTCATAATGATTACTAAAAAATAATTCTCTTTATGCACATTTATGCAAAATTTTGTCGTATATCACCATGTTAAAAATTTAGAAAAAGCAGGATGGCAGCGCAACCTCTATAACAATTTTTACTAAAAGTTGATAGACACTAATTTATGTCAAGGTGCAACTACATACCAATTTGTATGAAATTCTGTGCAGTAGTTCCTGAGATACAGTTGCCACAAAATTTTGTCACACACACACACACAGAGAGAGAGAGAGAGAGAGAGACAGACAGACAGACAGACATTTTCTAAAAATGGTCAAATCGTGCTCTACAGCTCTCAAAACGTGTAAATCCATCAAAAACCCGAGATCGAAAATTTTTACGAATCGAATACTTTCTTCTATTTAATGTAGAAGAAAGTAAAAAGTATAATATGATGAATATTAAAGCATCTATATCTGAATAAATCACGTCACTGAAAAAAGCGTATTAGTCACAGTATCGTAAAAGTGTAAACCCAATGCCTGAGGTAAAAAATAAATAAATAAATGAATGAATAAAAATGAAAATAAATAAAATAAAACAAATTTAAATTACTTTATAACAAATTATTTTGACTAAATGTATAAGCTGTTCCAATTTACATCTGCACAATAAACATAGAGAATACCACAGCTAATGGGGTAAGTATTAAAAGTTATTTATTGTGCTTCTAGCGCAAAGAACTGTACAAAGGTCACAAATATTTTTTTTCAGTGAATATATATCAGACACATTATTAAGTATACATTATATATATTATGAACTATACATTATATATATATAAATTCAAAATAAATGACAAATTTAATTTGCATAAAATACGTGCATAAAGCAGCACTGAATTTATGTACATATTTATATATTTTTCCCAGCAGATTTTCGGAATAAATTGGGGGTGGAGGTGGAACGTATCAGTGGCGGATTTAAGGGAGGGGGCTAGGGGGTACTGGCATTCACAAGTGACTATTATAATTGTAAACTTTTCCTTGGTGTGGAATAACACCTTGAAAAATCTTAGCCCCCCCCCCCCCCCCCCAAAAAAAAAAAAAAAAAAAAAGTTAATTTCTGGATTCGCCATTGGTACATATTAACCGACGAGAGGGTCTGTGCCTTCCGTCCACCAGATGGTAACACCCATGAAATTATACGTGTGGCATTTTTGGATGAGGAATACGAAAGGGCGCAAAACTTCGGGTCTCCCTCCCCAATCAAATTTTCACGCTACTACCCTGGGTGACTCAAAACAGTTTGATTTTTCTTTAAATTTACTGGTCTCCTTTTTCTTTTTAGAACACAACTTTTGCTCAGATATGCGAGGAATAACGTGTTCTTTACGCTACCAAAGTTTCTTCAAGATGATTCCAAAAGAACGTTTCTAGATATTTGACAAAATGTCTAAATTAGAAAGTGTCCAAATACTTATTGGTACGTAGTGTAATACTTATTGGTACGTACTGTCAGGGGTGCAGAATATGTCCGAATGCTCGAACGATGTTAGGGGGAAATTTTGAATATTTATTTTCTTATAATAAGATAAAAATGAAAACGGAAATAAAAAATTATACTGGAATTACAAATTTTCTAATATTAAACAACAAACTGACAGCTGTATTCTGCTGTTACAAGTGTATTTTTTGTTAAATATCTTATTACTTACACAAATCCCTCCCCCCCCCCCAGGGTAAGTATTTGAAGTTTGATGATATATATTTAGTGATTCATACAAGCTAGAGAAAATACCGAATCTCCAACTTTTTTTTAAATTATTATTAACTAAAATGATACAAGAATAATAATCCAATTCACATAAATAAACAAGCACTTTAATGACCGACGGATGGGAAAAATTATGTGTTTGTTTACTTTAGCCGGTAAGAAAAGGAGGGAAGAAAGGGGGGAGAAATAGGAAAAACTTTTTTTTTTTTTTTGCATAGTTTTGAGTCTGATTTAAAGAAGTTCAGTTATCAGTTTCAATTGTGCATTCATGAATTCCACCCCCACCCCCCTCGAAATCAAACTGCGCGTACACACACACACACACAAAAAAAAAAAAATAATAATAATAATAAATAAAACAGAAGAAAGAAAGAAAAAGGTCTTAAGCAAGTAGCTGTGAATGATTAAGCATAAATTTTTGAAAGAGTTGGTTCTTTTTGTGTCTAAATTTTAGTTTTCACATAACAATTCTAACAATTAGTTAAAACTTCTGTTGTTGTTTTATGGATGTTTATAGAAGCCCAGACATTTCACATTAATTGTTATTAATCTAATCTAAACTTATGCTTAAGCTTTTTAATATTATTTTCACAGTTTAAAATTATTTTGCATTATAGTAACACACGTACTATTCTTTAGTGTTTTTTTTTTTTTTTTTTTGTATTCAATACAAAAAAAAGTATTGGATTCGTAAAAAATTTCGATTTTCGGTTTTTGATGGATTTACGCGTTTTGAGAGTAACAGAACATGGTTTGACCATAGAAAATGTTTGCATGTGACAAAATGTTTTGTGTCGACTGTATCGCAGGAACTACTGCACAGATTTGCATATAAATAAATATAAGAATGCACAGTGACATAAATTAGTGGCTATCAACTTTTGGTGCCAGTCGCTTAACAGATGGCGCGGCGCTACTATACAGAAATTTCAGTAAAGGCTACATCTTAGGAATTACTGCACGAAATTGCATATTAATTTATATGCAGATGCACCTTGACATAACTTAGTGCCTACACTAAACTGCAATCTATACTAAACTGCACAACAGGAGGCACAGCTTTACGTCGATTTCTGCAATTTCAGGGAAGTCTCTGTCTCAAGAACTAAAGCACAGAATTGGATATAAAATTATACGTAGATGCACCTTAACATAAATTAGCTTATGTCAACTTTTAGTGTTAACCGCTCAACTGGTGGCGCTGCTATACTGTGATTTTTGCAATTTAAGGGAAAGTTATATCTCAGGTTCTATTGCGTATAATCGAACAAAACGTTTTTATAAAAAGGCCATTATGAGACATAATGTTTATTAAATTTGGTGTATATAGGCGATATGTGGCTGTGTTATACTGCAGTTTTCCCCAAGAACGAGAAGGATATCATCTGCCCGTTAAAAGTTCACTTCCATTCGACATTTATGCTAATACCTCTCAGATATGAAAATTATCTGCATTAATAATAAAAATAATAAAATAATAAATTCAATTGCATGGATTTATATAGGAAAAAGTAGAAGAAAGTAAGTTTTGTAATGGCCTCAATATAACAATTTTTTTTTTTCTTTCTTTCTCTTTAGGAGAAAAAAAGGCAGGCTTGAAACTCTTATACATTATTTTATTTATTTATTTATTTATTTTTACTTTTTTTTTCTTTCTTTCTTTATTTATTTTTTGTAATGATACACACCAACAAATGTCTATTAGCTGCTGATTCTGTCATCCAACAATTAAGCATTTTTTTCGCAGACTGTAAAACTCGTTTTGTTCATGGTTAAAATTTGTCCATGTTTTGTACATTTTGTATCTTTATATTAATTTGTCTCATTTTTATAGCATACAACTTTTAGTTTTCAGTTTGTTCAGTTTTGTACTTATCAGTTAAGTGATATTGCTTACTTTATTTGTACGAGAAGGCGTTATCAATATAATTTTAATTCATCTTTAAACAGAAAATAACAGAAATTTTAATAAAGCATTATGGTTCATGCATGTTTGTGTTATTCTTGATATTTCGCAAATCTGTAATAAAGAGATATTTTAAATTTTCAGAGACAGCAAAATGCAATAAAACGAAGCAACATTAATTTATTCATAATTATGTAATATTATATCAGAAATTAAAAATTATGTTAGTTAATAAATCTAATTATCTCAAACTTTTATAATTTCCATCCGGGGGACATTAATAGCAACATTAAATTTTGATGTAATTAAAAAAAAGAAAAAGTTTGAAATTTGTAATACAGTTAGCTTATAAAAATTCTCCCTCAATATTTGGACCAAAGAAAGATTTCTCCTTCCTCCCCCCTCCCTCTCAAAAAAGGTTAAAAAAAAGGTAAGAAACCCTCTGATAATAGGTTGCTACGTTATTTTTAGAAAAAATTAGGATGTATTCGGGGGAAATTTCAGAGGTCTGAATATTTTCTGCTCCCCTACGTACTGGTTTATATTTAACATTAAGATGAGATTATTCCATTCCATTCTTAAAGAATTTTATATTAAAAAAAAAAAAAAAAAAAAATGTATATATAGGAGTAAATTTACAGTGTTATAAATGGTGGGCAAAAAAATTGAAAGGTTGGGCAAACCTGGGCAAAACTTGAGCAACCGTTACACAAAAACCGTTTATTGAAATTCCAACTTGGGGGTGCCAACTTCACGGTTCTCATTACGAAGCTTCATGCAAACGTGAGTAGCTCAGCCGACTGCCATGTTCCTAAAAAGCTCTGTAAATACATACACAATGACACACACACACACAAACATCTTATTTTATTATATGTATAGAAAATTATATAAAAAACTAGCAGGCTTTGCCCTGTTTGCTGGCCACTAAATTTAAAAGAAACTCTTTTCTATATAGCTTTATAAAAATAATAATATAATTGAGTGTCTATACCCATTTTACCCCACTTGATAAAATATCCTATAGAGTACAGAATACAATAAATTTAACTTAACTTCAAATAAACATCTGTTCTTAGATATTTTATGCTTCTATTTTTCTCAAAATATTTTACAATTTTACTATGAAAAAGAGATGAAGAAAAATCTGGAAAAGTAGTATATTTCATAGGTTGCGCACAAAACAAAATTTTAAATAAAAACGATAATTTTTATATTTTCACTATTTCTTTTTGTAGCAGAAATACTTTGTGTTTATCTAATAAATACAAAAGAAAAAAAAAATATATTTTAATATTTTAAATATGTAGCAACTTTTTGTAAATATACTCACTTTATTCCTACCTGACCTTACTGTTGACAATGTAAGTAAATTAAAAAAGGATTTGATTTATGAAAGTTATACTTTTTTTTCTTTTTTTCTAATTTATTTAACTTTATTTTATTATTATTATTTAAAAAAAAAAAAAAAAAATGAAAGATTCGGCAAACGTGGGCAAAACGTGGGCAAACCTATGGTATGATTTGTTTTTAGTTTTGCCGACATGGGGGTGCTGGTACGGAAATGAGGTCAAATGTTATTTTATTTTTTTTTAGCGTTTTGTTGGGTGGGCAAAAAAGTTAATGGTTGGGCAAACGTGGGCAAAACTTGGGCAAACCTATGGCATAATCTGTTTGAAGTATTTCCGACATGGGGGTGCTAGTGCGGAAATGAGGTCAAACGTTATTTTATTTTTTTTAGCGTTTTGGTGGGTGGGCAAAAAAAGTTATTGGTTGGGCAAACCTGGGCAAAACTTGGGCAAACGTTACACACTAATCGTTTTTTGAAATTCCAACTTGGGGGTGCCAACTTTACGGTTCACAAATTACATTTTTAGGGATTTACAGCGTTATAAATGGTGGGCAAAAAAAATGAAAGGTTGGGCAAACCTGGGCAAAACTTGGGCAAACGTTACACACAAACCGTTTTTTGAAATTCCAACTTGTGGGAGCCAACTTCACGGTTCTCAAATTACAATTTTCGGGATTTACAGCGTTACAAATGGTGGGCAGAAAAAATGAAAGGTTGGGCAAACGTGGGCAAACCTATGGTATGATTTGTTTTTAGTTTTGCCGACATGGGGGTGCTGGTACGGAAATGAGGTCAAATGTTATTTTATTTTTTTTAGCGTTTTGTTGGGTGGACAAAAAAAGTTAATGGTTGGGCAAACGTGGGCAAAACTTGGGCAAACCTATGGCATAATCTGTTTGAAGTATTTCCGACATGGGGGTGCTAGTGCGGAAATGAGGTCAAACGTTATTTTATTTTTTTTAGCGTTTTGGTGGGTGGGCAAAAAAAGTTATTGGTTGGGCAAACCTGGGCAAAACTTGGGCAAACGTTACACACAAACGGCTTTTTGAAATTCCAACTTGGGGGTGCCAACTTCACGCTTTCCAGAATACTATATTTGTTGTTTTTAGCGTTATAAATGGTGGGCAAAAAAAAATCATTGGTTGGGTAAACCTGGGCAAAACTTGGGCAAACGTATGGTATGATTTGTTTTTAGTTTTTCCGACATGGGGGTGCTAATGCGGAAATGAGGTCGAAATTTAGTTTTTTGATTTTTGGAATTTTGGTGGGTGGGCAAAAAAAAATATTGGTTGGGCAAACCTGGGCAAAACTTGGGCAAACGTTACATATAAACCGATTTTTCAAATTGCGAGGTGGGGGTGCCAACTTCACACAGGTGAATTCTATTCCTTTTTTCCTCATACACATTTTCAGCTTCACAAAATAACCTTTCACTATATATACTGCTACTTGGAGCAGATAAATAGCATTTGGCCGAATCAGATAATCTGATAATCTTTTTTTATTCTCTTTCCATCTCCACCAATTTCAACAGACAATGTGTTCTATTTAAAAGCGGATTGTTTATATATACTTCCAGCTCTTTAGCCGATGAATTTTCAGAGTGTTCTGTGAGTAATTCACTGTTTATGACTTCTCCAAAACAATCCCACAATGATGCCGGAGCTTCGGCGATTATTTGGCCGAAGCTTCGGTATTCGGCGTTTCGGCCAAACTGTGCTTCGTGCCATCACTACTAATTGGTAACGGACAAGAACAAATTTAAATAAAACTGCACAGAAATACTATGTAGAAGCATGAGAAACAAATAAATAAACACATTTTAAGTGAAATGAACAAAATCTTGTATATAAAAAAAAATATCCTGCATGCAAATCAGAAATAAGAGTATACATAACCGAACCGGCCGGTTTATTTCAAACCTAGCATCTAACAAATTATCGAACATACAAATAATTATTTACTAAGAAAATGAACACATTATTAATTTATTTAAATGCAAATAACGAGAAACAGACAGCGGAATTATTCCAAACCATCATGAATAAAACATATCATGCTTTTATGCGTCCGGCCGGCTGGATTCAACAATTAAATTACTTAGTACACATTACTAATTAAAATAAGATATAAGATTCTTATCTATTTATTATGAATAAAATTAATATGGAACAAAAAATATTTTTTAAATATAAACTACTAGAAGGAAAAAAAGCTACCCAGCCGGTATATTTCAAAAGACAAGACAGCCATCCGGTTTATTTAAAACTATTTTAAAAACATTTACATTATCAAACATATGTAATAAGTTATACAATAATAATAATAATAAAGAAAAAACTATTAAGGAAAAGAATCTAACTAAAATGCTCAAACAATAATTCAAAAATCAACAACCACATGCAGATTAAAAAAAAAAACAAATATTAATTTATTTTCAAAACGAAACGCAAGAAAATTTAAGTACATTCAATATAAACCGAATTTGTACATTACAGAAAAAGAAAATCATATGAATTATAATAAATAATTACTAGAGAAAAATTCAATCACTTACCTTACTTAAAATCCAAACCAAATGGCATAAGCGCGGGAAACGGGATAGGGGAAAAGCAAAAAACAGAGCAAATTCACGCCAAGCCAACATCGCCAGAATATTATTCGCCAACAAGACGGACGTACAAAACAAACCAGCCGGCAGGTTATCCTGGATGACTACGTTTACGGCTGGCAGCCGGCAGCGTAGACACTGCGGCACAGGCCTTTCCGTGAAATGTCTATTACTATCACTAAAAATTTCTTCTTTCGAAACCTAATGCATATTAAAAGAATTTAAATTTGTACAGTATTTATGCAATGCCATGCGATAAAGCAGTTAGTTATATTGCATATAATGATGAGAATTAAAACTTAATAAATTTTATTTTGCTTATTTTAAGATAGGAAACATGAATGTAGGAAAAAATGGCACCGGTAAAAATGGCACCGGTAAAAATGGCACCCGGTAAAAATGGCACCAGTAATAATGGCACCGGTAAAAATGGCACCTGCGATTTGCGAAGCATATGCTAAAATGAAAAATGATCGCATTATTGAGAAAAATTAAGAGATAGAGTTTTGTTTGGTCAACATGATATATGTAGCCTTCAGAAACATTTATCTGGGTAATGAAATGCTAAGTTAACACAATATTCGAGCTAACTACCAGCTAAAAAAAAAAAAAAAAAAAAAAAAAAAAAAATCTTAGGAAAAGAAAAATTAATTTATAAAATAAGAAAATTTCTTCTAAAAAGTGCATTACGGAAAAACTCAATTTTAATTTATTGAGTTATATTTTTTCAATATTTATACAAAACTAAATAATAATAATTATTATTATTACAATAATAATGCTGTACAATCGAAAGAAAAAAATGTATTGCATAACGAATATTAGTGTTTGGTAGGACAAAGAAATATTTTGTCATGACATTGAGGTATTTTCAGTTGGGACATTGTCATACTTCAAATAAAGTAACAGATAGGTTTACATGGGTTAACTATAAAAGAAGGAAAAGGCGGGCATATACGAAATGAAGTATCTTTTCATGTATCGTAAAACAGCTTTTTCTAAGTTTAAAATATCATTTAAGTACACGGGCACACATCAATTGTGCTTACGTTAATCCCCCCATTGTTAAAAATACATCAATTGCGCTCGCGAGAAAAATTACAGATAACATTTATTGTCATCCCCCCCCCTCTTGTATACCGGAAGGTAACGAATTATAATTTCTGGGAAGGAAAAAATTATTTACTTATTCTCGTGTTATCTCCTGGGTAAAGATAATAGTCTCCAATAAATTCAAACAACAGCAATTAAAAAAACGTTTAAATTATATTATTTATTTAAAGAAATATTTATATTACACAAATAAAAGCAAGTCTTGCTTTTGCCTCCAAGGCAGTAGCACATGTTTTTTGCACCTGATGAAGAAATGCCAAGTCCTTTCGAAAACGGTTGCGCTGGATTGAATTTTATGGTCTGTGAAGAAGTTTTAAGTCTAAATATTCAATATGCACCATATTTTTATTTAGTTTTGTCTTACCTGTAAAGTTTTCAAAATATTTTCCCATTTAAATTAAACATACGTACTTCAAAAAGAAATCCAAAAATCTCGTGCCATCAATAACTTATGACAGAATAAGCTGAAGAATTTGTTGTGGTATGCAAAATGTTTTTTGAAAAACAAATTTATTCCTGAAAAGCTTTCAAAAAATTGAAACAAACAAATATTAATGATTAGCAGAAAGCTTTATCGACAAATTATGCAAATTTGCATTGTCAAAATCATTTAGAATTTTTTTTCTGATTTTCTGAAAAACCTACGAGAGCAATTGATGCGTTTATGCTTTTTTTTTTTTTTTTTTTTTTTTTTCGGGGGGGGGGATATGATCTTGGCGCAACTGATTCCTATGAGGATGAAGGCCCTAAGCGCAATTGAGTAGTACCTCCTATTCTTAAACGCAACTCAATAACACCCAAATAGGGCTGATAGCCTGCAAGGGGGGGGGGGGGTAGAGAAAAATTCAGAAGCAAGCATTCGGGAGTGGGTGAATTGGTAAGTATAAAAGTAGACAAGATTTCTTTGAGAGAAAGAAAACTGATAACTTGTAGACCTCTGTCCCACTCTCTCCTTTAATTGCATTCTAGGGACGGGATGCGAAAGAAATAAAAATCTCACTTTTGTAAACTTAAAGGTTTATTACTCACTTCCTTTGGGTAAATTTGAATAGGATACCAGAAGATTTTCTTATTTCTTATCATGTTTATTCTTATTTGACATCTTGCTGTTGGAGAGACAAAGCCGTTTTTTTTTTTTTTTCTTTAACCGTTTGCAAAAATGTCATCTTTATTTAGAAAACGAAAGACTGTCTTTAAAGGTTAAAGTCAAAATTTTAAGGAAATTTCCTGAATTTCTACATTTTTAATTATCTTTAAAATTTATCCTACTTTTTAAAATTATTTAAAATTTCATTAAAAATTATCTTAGTCGAACAAATGTAAAGGAAATCATGAAAATTAATTTTATTTTTAATAATAATATAATCCTTTATTAAGTATTAATATGAAAACAAATTTTCAGTTGTATGATTTTTTCATTTGTACGTTTTCCTGGAACGGTCCCTTAAAAAAAGGTATAAACGGTGTCACCTGAAAAAGAAGTCACGAAAAAAAGTCACCGGAAAGAAAGTCATGCGGGAAAAAAGTGACCATAGAAAAGTAATAAAAGAACATACATAAATAAAAATGCGATTTAAAAGCTTGTAAGAATGTTTTAGAGTGAGTATGTGATGAGTACACATGTTTAGTATAAAAACTGAAAACTATGTGAAATAAAGGCAGTATTTCAAACAAATGAAACTCAAACAAAACTAAGAAGGAGCAGAGGCCACCACGGCTTAAGACTGGGGGAGCAGGATAAACAAGTATTTTTATTATTAGGTTAAAAAAACAATAATAATTACTGATAATTAAAAACCAAATTTATATGAACTAAATCAATCATATATATTATGAATTAAAGAATTAAAATAATGACTTATGATTACATATGTGTGTATATATAATATATGTGTGTATGTATGTGTTAATAGATGCTTTTGTAAGATATATATATATATTATATTCAAATATAAAAAAATTAACTTTTTGAAAATTATATTTAAAATTAAAATTTATTTTTAAAACTAATAATAAAAATTTATTAATTTTTAATTTCTTAATGTATAAGAAGTTTTTAATTAAAAAAAAATTCTTATGATGTCGAGTACATATATTAATTAATTAACACACAAACGGATAAACCATATCAGTTTTGTGATTTTTAGATTTCTCATGCCTCAAAACGTGTAGAAATGTAAAAAAAAAAAAAAAAAAAAAAAAAAAAAAAACAAGTATGAAAATTTTTATGATTGCCTAAGATCCCCATACCTATAGCATGATGGGGGAAAATATACACAGATTGATAAATAAATAAATATATATATATATATATATATATATATATATATATATATATATATATATATATATATATATATATTAATGGAGATTGCTTTAAAAATGTCACATGCGAAAGTTTAAAAATGTAATTGATTTATTTATATAATAAAATAATTTATTATTATAAAAACAACTTTTTCTCGCTCTTACCTAATTATAATTTGGAAGTAATAAACCATGTGTATTTTCAGTCATTTTAATTTTAATTTAATTTAATTTATTTATTTTTATTTTTATTTATTTAATCATTTTTTATCCTTAGTTAATTGATACGGTACAAAACAAAATATATTAATTGATTGAAAAAAATAACTTATGTATAATGCTTTATATTAAAATTAACTTAGCTATTACTTATTAAGAATCTTACAGTAATAAAATATTTTTTTCGTTTGAATGTAATAAAATAATAATAATAATAAATCCTTTCGTTCAAAGTTCAGAGTAACAAAATAAGCTCAAATTATTATTATTATTAGTAGTAGTAGTAAATGATTTTTCACATTCCCTTTAGAGAGTGGTAAGATAATAGATTTTCAAAATAAGAATAATGCATATAGAATAGAATTGAAAAGAATAGAAGGGTATTTTCTAATGAAAGACAACTTTTTATTATTATTATGTATTAGAAAATCTGAAAGTAATTAAAAATGTTTTAATTACATTAATTAATTAATTACAAAATAGTAGGAGCATAGCTTGACAACTTTTTCTCCCTGATATGCATTAAAAATTCGAAAATAATAACTCCATTTTTGCTGCATCTTTTATTATATATATATCGAAAACCTTTTCAAACATTCAATTATATGAAACCAAGTATCACATGAAGAAGTGTAAAAAATGAATAAATTTGACGAAAAGAAAAAAATAGGCAACTTGATATTGAAACATACAAATTCATTACTTTTTCAAGGGCATTAAATGAATGTTGTATGCGAATTAGGTGATCCTTCTATCATGCTGTACGCAAACTGCTAAAAATTTACAGCATGCAATGCCCGAATATATATATATATATATATATATATATATATATATATATATATATGTATATATATAATATTTCATTTATTACTATGTGTTATTTCTTATCTCTAAGTTTACATGTATACATAAAATGTCGATACTTGCATATACAATAATTCAATTTATAATTACATATAATATGAATCGTCTTTCGTAACGCAATCTTCATTTATCAATAATTTAAAATGAAAAGCTTAATACTACATAAAAATTACAATGAACTCAATTGGACAAAATTAATAAGTAAGTAAATAAATGAATAGAATAAAAAGTAGTTAAAATGAAAAAAAAAAAAAAAATTAAAAACAATTTAATTTAATAATAAAATTTAATTATAAAAATTAAATTAATTATAACAACAATTACCTACTTTTAATGAAAATTTTCAAAAGTGTTGCATATACTCAGGAGGGCGGGGAGGTGGAATACTGAGGGGGAAAAAAGTTCTTTTTAAATCACTTTGCTTTACATTTACATGAAATTTTGTATAAATATCTCTTATTGTTTATAAAATTGCAGAGAGGGTTATATTATCGACTGAGAGCTAGACACATGGAAAGAATATATTTTTACACCACCCTGCTGCCGATCTAATGAAATTTTACTTGTTTATAAAACATTACAGTGAGGGTTGCATATCAGTTTCTGTCTCTTCATAAGTTTGTACGCAAAAATTCAATGCATGATTTTAGTCTGTAGAAAATGAATAAATAAAAAGATTAAAAAAAATAATTTCATCTTTTAATCTGTCCTTTTTGCCCCACTTTCCTTGTATACACTCTCATTGATATTTAGCATGTGTTTTACAAGTTGAAAATTTCCGCTCTTTTTACAATTGCTGCTTGTAAAATACACGTATGAATCAGGGTTCGTACGGGCCTTATTTTTTCCCTGAGTCTTATACCAGTAAATTTTTAGAACGATTTTCGCTATAAAATAAGTCTTTCTGATTAAGACTTATTTTACTGTTTCAGAATACTGGTGTGAATGAAAAAAAAAAATCTAGAGGTTAACATGCAGAGAAAAATAAAAGAATGTTTTTTACACCATACCATCATTTTCTTTTTCTTTCTCTCTTAGAACCCCTTAAATAATTTCCATGACACATATCTTTCACAAGCAGTTATTGTGAAAACTGCCCTTTTTTCCGCGATCTGGGAAAAAGGGTACTTTTCTTAAGTGTAACTTGCAAAATACTTGCTAAACATGAACGACAGCGAGATTTTTTTGTTTTACGTAGTGGGGGGGACGGGACGGGGGAGGATGGGACAGATTAAACAAAAATTTCTGTTACAGAATAATCTTTTTACAATTTTTGATATTAACTTTTTAACTAATGTCTGATAATAATAATACATTGAATTTTTGCATACTAACTTAGGAACTGAAATATACTACGATACGCATCCCTTTCAAGAAATTTTCATAAACAATAAGTGATATTTATAAAAAAATTTCTATACATGTGAAGCGGTGTGATTTAAAAATAACATTCTTTCCCTCCCTGTTCCCCTTGCCCCCCCCCCTCAAGTATAGGTAACATTCACCATAATTTTTCATTAAAAGTAGGTGATAACTGTAGAAATTTTAATTAAAATTGGTAGCATTGTTGTATTTATGAATCATTTTTGCTTCTGCTCCCTCCATATCCCCCAAAATATATATAACAGTCAACGTAAATTTTCCTGAAAATTAAATGATATTTATGATGCATTTTATTAAAATAAAAAGCATTGGGGTATAAAACATTCATTTTCTATCCTTCTGTCTCCAGACACCCCCCCCCCCTTCCATCCAGACATGTAACCTTCACTGTAGTTTTTCATTAAAAGTAATTGATAGTTACACAAAATGTCAAAAAAAAAAATCGATAATAAGTATTATTTAAGAATATTATTTTATTTTTCATCTGCCCCACTCACTTGCCTTCCTTTTTTGAACTACATGTATCTTTCATTATAATTTTAACAAAAGAAGTAAGTAATAGTCATACAATATTTCATATAAATAGGTAGCATGGCGATATAAAATCAACTACTTTTCTTATTCTGCTAACCCCTCCCCCCCCTCCTCCCAAGATATCTGTAACACTCACTGCAATTTTCTAACAGTAAGTATATATTCAATGTTTTATTTAAATCGATACTAGGGCAGTTTAAAAAACTTTTTTTTGTTTTCATCTGCAACCAGTTTTGCCCCCCCCCCTTCTTCTAAGTATATGTACTCATAAGTATAAAGGATTTAAGTCCAAAAATATCGATTTTGAGTTAAGTACATAGTCAGACTCAGAAAAAAATTCTCAATCGATTGGTATAAAGCATTTAAGTCTATGTCATTTAGTCTTTGAGAAAATCGATTGGTAAAAAAAGGTTCAAGACAGAAATTTACCATTCATGTATGGTATAAAATATTTAATTCAATTTTTTCCCGTTATTAAATGGAGGTTGACAATCACTGAATGGTATAAAGGGTATAATTCAACGAAATCACTTTTTCCTAATCGATTCTTTTGATTTGTTTTTAGTTAGTTTAACTTTATTTTTCGTCTCCTGAAAAATCAAGAATATGGACTTAAATCCTTTATACTTATCAGTACAGATATAACCCTCATTTTGATCTTAATAAAAAAGTAAGTGATAATTATAGAATATATCATTAAAATCAGAAAAATGGTGATACAAGAAAAAAAAATCATGTTGTTTTCCTCTGCCACCCACCTCCAATTATGTCTCACACTGTAATTTTTTCACAAATTGTACGCGATTATATAAAGTTCCATTAAAATCTGTAAGAAGGTGGTATAAAGACAACCGGTACTACCCCCCCCCCGCCCGTCCCTCAAGCATATACTAAATGAATGTTGTACACAATCAATTGAAATTTCTAGAAATGTGATTTAGAAATCATTCTTCAAATGTATTATTCATATTTATTATTTTGCGATTTGCTCATTACAAAAGTGCCCTTTTATTTGGTGTCCTAAAAAAAAAAAAAAAAAAAAAAAAAAAAAAATCAGCCCTGGAAAAATAACCACGGAATAAAGCACCCTTACATGAACTATCCACAAAAGGAGACCAAATATTAATGAAGTAAAAATTCTATTATGGTATTGCGGGTCAATCAAAAATAAAAATTATGAAATGGAGGTATTTGTAAGTAACTCTTTTGAATCGAAAATTTTTAATGATATGATTGATACTTCATTATTATATCTTTACTAAATAATTTGACATTTTGTTCTGGAAAGAAAATAATTGTTGAAATACCTTACTATGTACTTTACTGTGTATAATACTTTACTTTACTAATAACAGGTCTGTGAAGTTCATGCATGAATAAGTGATTTTTTTTTTTTTTTTTTTTCATTTCTTCGTATACAATAATCATATAATCTCCCTTCACTGTGTACCCACCTGCGAACAACAAATGGACAACTGAAGCTGTCACACATTTCAAAACTGACTAATCCTCTTTTGAAAAATTATCTTTTACTGCATGACAGTTGCACATTCAGAAGCAAACATCAAAGTGCTATAACCTAGAATTTTTAGAAAAATAATTTTATAAATTTGAAAAGAATCTATATTTTACATTTGAACCCATCATATATATAATTTTTTAAATTAAGTTTTCATTAAATAAATTTAAATATTCTAAGATACTATTGATATAATAATTACTGATAATATATATACTAATATATATATATATATACTGCACTGATACTATTGATACTATTATTTGAATAATAATAATAATAGCGATAACTGTTAATGGTTATTATCAGCTATACATATATATATATCAATTTTATAGCAACTATCGTTATTGTTAGTTATATAATAGTATTATTAATTATTAATAACTATGTTTTTCACCTAATTTGATTGCCAGTGTAACTCTGTTAATTAATGGAGAAATTAGTTTCTTAAATTACTCATTTTCCAATTTTTCTAAATCCGTTTTCACATTTAAAAAATACGTAAACGTTACTGTTTTTATCGTTTTCCAAATATTGAATTTTTAATATTTCACTTTGAAGCTAAAAAGTGATAAAATTCAACTTATTTACTTTTTGCATATCACACATTTAAATTTTAATATTAAAACTTTTTAAAACTTTTTATAAGAGTCATAAATAAATAAATAATAGATTGATTAAAAAGAAAGAAAGAAAAAGAAAATCTACCTGCACTACCCTCTTGTCTCCCTCAGCTGTATATAATGCTCAATGGGATTAATATTTGTATAGCAATGTTTGAAAAAGTTTTCAATACATATACCTCTGACCCCGCCCCCCGTATATGGAACACTGTAGCTTTTTCCTAAATAGTAAGTGATTATTATACAAAGTTTCATTAAAATCAGTAAGATGGTTATATAAAAACAATTATTTTCTTTCAGTCGTCTCCTAACTCCCCCCCCCCCAACCAAACTTTCAACAGTCATATAGTAAGTGAATGTTATACCAATTTAATTTAAATTTCTGATGCCTAATTTTTCTTCTAAAATTTTACTTAAAATCAGTACTTTCTATAAAATATATCTATAATATTTCTATAAAAAATAAAAAAATCAATACTTTTTATTCATAATACAGATATTTCTATGTGATGGCCAAATATATCACGACAGTCAAACAAAGCTCAAAATTCTTGCTAATTTTTAGCAATAATGCGGCTATTTTTCATTGTAGTATATGTTACGCAAATCGCAGGTGCCATTTTTACCGGTGCCATTTTTACCGTTGCCATTTTTACCAGGTGCCATTTTTACCGTTGCCATTTTTACCGGTGCCATTTTTACCGGTGCCATTTTTACCGCCTACCAGGAAACATGCAGGTTTTCTAACACTTTTGTATTATAAACTTCACCCCCAACTCCCCATTTTATTTTATTTTTATTTTATGTATAAAAATATTAACTAAAGAGTAAAGAATTATTAAATGGGTATGCTAAAAAAGTTGCATGTTTAATTTATTATATTTTTAAATGCTTATTTATTTACATATTTTTTCAATTTTTTATTTTATTTTTTGCTTTGAAAACACACATATATAATATTCACCAGCTTATAGAACTGGAATATGACATTAAAGAATGTAAATTTTAATTCAATATTCAATCCTTAAAAAAAAAAAAAAAAAAAAAAAATGATTTAAGGTAATTTTTTTGAGAAGCGAATAATAATAAAAAAAAAAAACAGCAAAATTAAAAATTCTTTCATAAGTAGGATTTAATTTTGTACCAGAGTCCGATTTTTCACTCGGACTTTTCCTCCTTACGTTATTGTGAACACTTTATACACACACACACACACACGCATATGTACATGTAGCTTTATACAATGCTTAATGAAAATGGTCGCCAGCTCGCCACTAGTGACCAGCATCTTCTTACTGACGATCATTTTCCTTTCGTTCTTTCTTTCTTTCTTTTTCTTTTTTTTTTTTTTTAAATCATCATTCCGATCTTCTTTTTTAAAATTATTATTATTTATTTTATTTTATTTTTAGATTGAAATTTGGAAACAACACGTTAAAAATTAAGTTTCTTTTTTTTTTCTCTTTTTTTTTTTTTTTTTTTTTCTGTTTGTGAATGAATCATTATTTTTTAAGTATTATACGAATAATCATATTTAATCATGAAATTTATATTTTAATTGTTTAAATAATTTGTTTAAAATAATATCTAGATTATGATTATTTGAAATTCAACATTTAATATATATAATATATATATATATATAATAAAATTTGATTTAACTAAAATATTTTCAAGCATGAAGAACTTTATGTATAAATCTGTTTTGTTATTAACTGAAATTGAATATAAAAATTTTAGAAACTCATCGTGTAAAAACCACTCTTCGTTAAAATATTAACCTAATTATTTTTAACTATCCATTTTTTCAGATTTAAACATTTAAATAAGATTGAAAAGTGCATTTGAAAACATAATTTTATAATAATTTTAATTCTAATTTCAAACAATTAATATACGCCGAAGTACTGGAGTTTGATAATAATAATAATAAAATATAAGCAAACACCATTTAAAATAAATAAATAAATAAATAAAAACTCACACTAGTTGTTTCAGGTCGAAATAGTAATACAACCTTTCACTAGAAGTAAAAGTTAGGCACTACCGCTGCATCAAAGTATCTTTTTTTCACTTGATGAAGGGGTTCTGCTATTATTTCGGCCCAAAACAATTGTTGTGAATTTTTCTTACTTATATTCTTTTAAATACATTTCTTTATTATCTTATTTTATTATATCAGAAAATAATAAAATGAAATTACATTCAGCTTTTACTTCTAAATTCAAATACTGGCCTTGGAGAAAGTCGATAAATTCCCGCCTGTAAATGAAATTTCAGGATTTCACTTATCTTCTTATAATTCCTAATCAGAATCACAAAGAGCTTTGACATTCGGAAATTATATAGATAATTTCATTTCATCTGAATTTTTATCACAACTAACATTAGATTCGTTGATTTCATCTTCGGAAGAAGATGCAAATAGAACTGTATTGATTTCATCTTGAGTTAATACTTTTCTATGGCGAAAAGCCATAATAAATAAATAAGAAGAAGGGCATAAAGTATATTTTCAGCTGAGAAACTATGATTAGAAAATTCATCTCTTTCTTCAAAAGCTTTAGGATAACTTCAGTCTCACCTCCCCCCCCCTTATCCCCCACTTGTTACCATCTAAGTTAATCCGCCTACCTGAACCTAACATCTGTACTGACAACTAGCCGGGGAAAATGACCTTTACAATGATAAAAGAATGAGAAGAAATATGAACACTCTAGGAGTTTAGGGGCCAGAATGGGAGTCCGAGCTTAATCATCAGGGATTATATCCCAGGCACCACCGTGGGAGGAAATGATCATCAATCACTATAGTCATCTCCACTTGGTACGGAGTAGGGTTACCTTTCTTGCATTTGAGTAATTTTGTTAAAGATGGTCCCTCAAAGAAGGATTGGAACGGGGAAATAGAACGGGGGAAGGAGATCGAGAAGAGAGGATTAATTGATTTTTTTCCAAAGGAAGCTGATAATTTGCTGTTTTTTTTATTGAATACAGTGAATGAATTGGTAAATAATTGCGCGGAAAAAAATCTTTTAAAATTACTTAAACAACGGAATTAAATATTGCATATATCTCACTTTATTTGAGCAGTATTACGCAAAACAACTGTTTAGTAAAAGAAATTTTTTTTTTTAAATTTAGGTAAAAAAAAGAAAAAAAAAATCCCCCCCCCACACAAATATATATATAATTTTTAATGACAATAATGAAAAGAATGAGAACGGAAACCAAACAGTTGAATAATTCCCCACAGAAACACACAGAAGCCGATTAGATAAGTAGTTAACTTAAATAAGTTTGGTGTTTTAAATTTATTTGAACAGTTATATTAACTTGTACTTCGTTAGGTCATATTTATGTCTTTTTATCACTATACCTCCAAACCACTCATATAATATGTGTAATATTGGGTAATGGAAGCCGTGTGGTTGTTTCACATCAGGTTATTTTATTTATATATTTTAGCAGTAATTACTATTTTTATTTATAATTTTACGATGCTAACGTATGATCTTACAGAGCACTTGGGAAAAATCGGGCGTACAGCACGTACGGCAAACTAATTTAACTCACTTCACCCCCCCCAGGGGGGTACCTTCTTCAGGTATTCAGGGGGAGTCACGCACCCCGGGCCCGAGTGATCTTTCTTTCTCTCTTTTTTTTTTTTTTTTTTTGTCCTTCTCCCTTCCTTTTATTTCTTTTAATTTTGTTTGTATTTTTCTTTATTATTATTATTATTATTATTGTTTTTTTTTTTCTTTCTTTATTTTTGCTTATA
This sequence comes from Salticus scenicus, assembly GCA_963930645.1. NCBI lineage: Eukaryota > Metazoa > Arthropoda > Arachnida > Araneae > Salticidae > Salticus > Salticus scenicus. The sequence continues at coordinate 135,588,112 of OZ005657.1, forward strand.
AGGTTTTTTTTTTCTTTCTTTATTTTTGCTTATAAGTTTTTGGCATTTTTTCTTGTTTGTATTTTTGGTTTTTACGGCCAACAAGGGTTTGGTACTTACTCTTGTTTATTGTTAATGAAAAAAAAAAAAATTGAAAAAAAAAATAAAAAATTTGAAAAACTTACAAAAAAATGAAACTTTACTTACCTTGTTTTACTCACCTTTTTTGGTTTCTACTTACCTTGTTTATTTTCACTCACCTTTATTTTTCGGTCTTGTTCTTGTGTTGTTTATACTAATATTACTTAACTTCTAAAACATTAACCAAGCTGAAAACGGTGTAGATGTGGCGCTGGTTATTGGGTTGGAGATTTGGTGAGGGTCTCACGGTAGTCTAGCCTTGGGAGCACACTGGGAGACTGGTGCCCTTGGTGAAGGTGAGACAACGGTGACTACTCGAACGAGAAACACCGGACTAACACGACTACCACATGTGATTCCTGATCTGGGTCGACGGTCTGGTAGCTGGTGAGTGGTTATGGGTGTCCCAGGGAGCGATTCTGAAAACCCTTTGCTTTCCGTCCGTTCAAGAAATGGGCTGACTTGTGGGACTAAGGAAACCCTCGACCCTTTTTTCTTATCTCAATATGGCTACAAGTAAAGGAAATTCGATTAATGCGTCTGGCTCGGGCCAAGCTATTCAAAATTCAAATGAGAAATCTTGGGCAGAAAGAATGGAAGAGTTTTCTTCCACCCTTAATGAGAGTAATGTATTCATAAATTGCGAAGCTCGATTTTTTGTGGTGAAGAGAAAGGAAGGAGATTTCTTTAAGACTTCTCCTTTTCTAATTCAGAAATCAATTCAATCGATAATGGGTGATCCAAAGTCTGTTAAAAAACTTAGATCAGGTGAACTACTAATTGAGGTCGAAAATAACAAGCAAGCTAATAACTTAAAAAAATGTACCCACTTTGCCAATATACCAGTCACTGTAAGTACACATAGAACATTAAATATCTGTCGTGGTGTGATTTCTGAACCAGATTTACAATATATTCCAGAAAGTGAAATACTCGATAATTTGAAAGACCAAAAAGTTATTGCTGTTAAACGAATTTCAATCTTCCGTGATAATAAGCCTGTTCCCACCAAACACATTATTTTGACAATAGACTCACCTAAACTTCCCCAATCAATAAAAGCTGGTTACCTTGAATGCCCAATAAGGCCATACATCCCTAACCCTCTAAGATGTTTTAATTGCCAACGTTTTGGCCACTCAAAGACCTCTTGCCGTGGTAAGCTAACATGTGCCCGTTGCAGTGCAATTGGCCATGACAGTGAAAATTGTGAAGCACCTGCCTGTTGTGTTAATTGTAAAAAGGATCACCCATCTTACTCAAAATCATGTGAAAAATGGAAAACTGAGAAGGAGATTCAAACTATTAAAACAAAACAAAATATATCATATCCCGAAGCACGGAAAATTGTGGAATCAAGAACACCCATTGTTGGGAAATCATATGCTGCCGCCATAGTTACCAAAAAAACGCATCAGTCTATCGCAATCCAAACTGACACTGTTCCCAATACCAACTCTCCAGTTGTAACTGCATTAAACAAAACCCCAACCTTACAATCCAATCAAAATCAGGCTTGTAACTCTTCACAGCCATCTTCATCCAAATCAAGAAACTTAAAAAAAACGCCACAAAATTCTAAAACCTTATTGTCTGGAAAAATTCTTAATTCTACCTCTCTAAAGCATTCTAATTCACCCTCTCGTCTCAATATCATCAAGAAAAAGAAACTAACAAAATTGCCCACTCCTACTACAAATAAAAATAATAAAGGAAATCTTCCAAAACAAGATGATACAATCAGCCTCCATCCTTCTGATGGTGAGGACGGTATGTCCACTGCATCAGAGGACAATGACGTAGATGTTATAATCTAAAAAAAAAAAAAAGTATGACCAATTTCATTTCATGGAATTGCCGAGGTTTTATTAATAAACGAGATGAAATCAGAGATATTATCTCTGATCATCGACCTATCTGCTTTGCCTTCCAAGAAACATACTTAAGACAACACGACAATGTTAAAATCCATGGCTACCAGTGTTTCAGAAAAGATTTTACACATTCTGACAGAGCTACAGGTGGTGTAGCTCTTTTAATTTCTAATAATGTTCCACACTCTAATATCATTTTAAATACAGACATCCAGGCTATTGCTGTTCAGATCCATATACACATACTTATCACCATCTGCACTGTTTATTTGCCGCCAAATATGACTGTTCGTCAATGTGACCTCAATAGGCTTCTTTTGCAACTTCCAACACCTTTTGTAATTCTTGGTGATTTCAACGGACACAATCTACTTTGGGGTAGTCCTGATGTTAATCCTCGGGGACAAATCATTGAAGACCTAATTACTGACCATAATTTATGTATTTTAAATAATGGTGAAAATACATATTTTCATGAACCTTCTAGAACTTTTCATGCAATAGACCTGGCCATTTGCTCTCCTATTCTTTATCCATATTTTAATTTCTTTGTTAGTAACGACCTTCATAATAGTGACCATTTTCCTCTATTTTTATCTTTTTATAATTTTAATGATCATCATCCTACAAATCCACATTATATTTATGACAAGGCCAACTGGGCTACTTTCACTATAAATGCAACTATCACATACGAAATGACTGAGGGTGATATCAACAGAGCAATCACTGATGTCACAAACAGTATTATGAATGCAGCTGATATTACTATTCCAAAATCCTCTGGACGTCTCAGTAAACATTCAAAGCCATGGTGGAATGATAAATGCAATAATGCAAAAAGACAGCAACAAAAAGCTTGGGGAATTTTTAGGAGGTACCCGACTACTGCTAATTATATCGCATTCAAAAAAGCTAGGGCAGCCGCACGAAGAATCCGCAGAATTTCCCAAAAAAATTCCTGGAATAAATATGTGTCCAGCATTACCTCCAATGTAAGCAGTAAACAGCTTTGGCATCGTGTCAAGAAAGCAATGGGAATATATTCTAATCAAAGTATTTCATTTTTAAAAGATAATGGCCAAACTATAACTTCTACTAAAAATATTGCAAACACCATTGGTAAAACTTTATCTCATATCTCCAGCTCTAATTCATATTCCGAACCTTTTTTGTCTCATAAACGTAATTCTGAACGATCATCAATCAATTTTCACTCCCGCTCCTCACCAGACTACAATAGACCTTTTACAGAAAATGAATTAAAAAATAGTTTGAAACATTGCCATAACTCTGCTCCCGGACCCGATGGTGTTACCTACATTATGATTAAACATTTATCTAAACAGTCTCTTAAAAATCTCCTTCACCTTTACAATAGAATCTGGACTGAAAATATATTCCCTGTTGCTTGGCACGATGCTATTGTTATTCCTTTTCCTAAGCCAGGCAAAGATGCTACTGACCCAAAAAATTACAGGCCCATTGCTCTTACAAGCTGTCTATGTAAACTACTTGAAAAAATGGTAAATACTAGATTAGTTTTTATTCTCGAAAAAAATAATTTGATTTCTCCATGGCAAAGTGGTTTTCGACGGGGCCGTTCTACGGTTGACAATATTTTATTATTAGAGACAAATATTCGCAAAGCTAATGTGAGACGTAACCATTTGGTGTCAATTTTTTTCGATATAGAAAAAGCTTACGACAAAACATGGCGCTTTGGTGTTTTAAAAGATCTTTTTAATCTGGACTTTCGAGGAAATCTCCCCATTTTCATTCAAAACTTCTTAAGAGTCAGACGCTTTAGGGTTCGAATAGGATCAGTTTATTCAGATTTCTATTTCCAGGAGGAGGGTGTGCCTCAAGGCAGTGTTCTGAGCGTCACACTTTTTTCTTTGAAAATAAATGATATACTAAAACAATTACCACAATCTGTAAATGGAAGTTTATATGTTGACGACCTGCAAATTTCTTGCCAGGGGAATGACATGCGTTTCATTGAACGCCAATTGCAACTTGCCATCAAGAATATCATCAACTGGACAAACAAAAACGGTTTTACATTTTCTACTGACAAAACACAGTGTGTGCATTTTTGCCGCAAACGAGGGCTTCATCCTGACCCAGAAATTTTTATGAACAACAGGCCAATTTCAGTTGTTGACACTGCTCGCTTTTTGGGTGTTATTTTTGACAGTAAATTGAATTTTAAACCACATATTTTACACTTAAGAATTAAATGTGACAAAGCTCTTAATATTCTAAAAGTCCTTTCTAATACTTCTTGGGCCGATCGTCCATCTCTCCTGAAAATATATAGAGCTGCTATTCGGTCTAAAATTGATTATGCCTGCCATGTTTATGGATCAGCACCCGACTCTTACCTGAAGAGACTTGACACAACGTATCATAGTGCACTAAGAATTTGTTCAGGAGCCTTCCGTACTACTCCTGTCTTTAGTTTATATGCTGACTGTGTGGAGCCTTCTCTCACTGACATCAGACAAAGACTTTCATGTGAATTGTACTTTCGCATCCTCTCACATCCTAATCATCCACTTCATTCACTTTTAAATAGTAACGATCATAATCTTTATGTGAATCGCCCATCTTGCATCCCACATTTCACTCTTAGAATTAAGAACTTTCTTGCTGGTACCTCTCATATTCATACAAAAGTTCGTCCTCGGTCTCTTTTAAACATGACACCTTGGAATTTCCAGGTTATTTCTTGTCTTCATCCATTCAATGGGTTTGACAAATCTAACACAGATGCTTCTATTTTTCAGTCCCTTTACTTATCTCATCGCTCCCATTATAAGGACTACGTCGATATTTTTCCGATGGATCAAAGACCACTAGTAAAGTCGGCTGTGGTGTTGTCATTGGTAACACCACTTTTAGCTATCAACTGCCTAACTCCTTTTCCATTTTCTCTGCAGAGTTTTTAGCTATTGAGGTTGCCCTTAATTTTATTTCATCTCATCCAAATCGCAAATTCATTATATATACAGACTCAAAGAGTGTTCTTGATTCTCTTTCATCTACCTCTTGTAATCCATCCTTCACTTCAATTTTAAAAACTTACAACGACCTTCTGAAAAAGGGATTTAACATCTTGTTTTGCTGGGTTCCTGGTCATGTTGGCATCAAAGGCAATGAAGCAGCAGACAAAGCCGCAAGGCAGGCTTCTATTCTTTTAAACTGTCCTGTACCATACGATGACATGAAGCACACACTTAAAACCTATTTTAAAAATATTTGGCAAAGGGAGTGGAATAACCAAACGAATAACAAATTGCAAGAAATAAAACCTGAAATTTTAATCTGGCCTACACTCACCCCCAGAAAATGTGATGTCATTATTACTAGACTAAGAATCGGGCATTCAAGACTCACACATGAATATTTATTGCTTGGGGAACAACAACCTGATTGTCCGAAATGTCATTATAGTGCACTAACCATTCGCCATATTCTCACCGACTGCCCTTGCCTTCGTCATCTATATCGACATCATGTTAATTCATCTTCACCCAATGTGACAAGCCTTTTAGGTGCAAATCCTCATTATCACTTGACAAATTTTTTGAAGGAGGCTGGTTTTTACTTTGACATCTGATTTTATTGTTTACAATGTTCATCCTATTTTACATCTGTTTGTTATTGTATACACTGTTTTTATTATTTTTGATTTTATCTTGTATGTATTTTTGTTTCTTATTTTTAATGTGTTTTTTAAATGACAATCTGGATGGGTGAACCCATCCAGAAGCTGCTTTTTATCTTTTTACATTTTTGTGTGGCGCAGCATGTCCAAATATGGACTTTGCGCCAATAAAAGTTAATCAACCAACCAACCACTTCACCCATTTTAAGCCTTGATGGCCTCTTCTTATAATAATAATAATAATTATTTTTTTTTTTATTTTACTTTATTCATATTTGCTATACTATGTATGATCTCATTTATAAATGTTTCAGAAAAAACTCACATTAACTTTTTCAATATTCCTTGTGAAAGTTTTCACTTCCATATGTGGCTGTTTAATTATTAAATTAAGTCTTCCTTTCTTGTGTTTGATTATTTACAAATGAAATATCATTATCATAGTATATGGAATTCGTATTAAACATAGCGCTATTGCGCAATTAATTTGAAAACTCTTTATCTACGTAACTGTGTGTGAATTATATTCACTTCGAAAATCTTTCTTAACGAAACCTCGAATGTAATGCTAATTTTTTGGGTGTTATAAATAACATAATCCAATTTCATACTAAATTTTGGAAATTAACTTATTTTATTGTATTATATACATGGATTTGTATTGCCTTTGCACATTATCCGTTGGTATATTCCTATTTTATTTTTATTATTATATTAGTATTATTAGTTTACTATTATATGGTTCGTTAATTGTAAAAGTGAATAATCTCCTTAGAAATTGATTTTGAAATAACGAGCTTTTTTCGAATTTATGCATAGGGAAAAAAGGTCAAGATTCAGTAAGTGTTTTCAATTTTTGTGTTAAATACAAATGATAGTTATAATAATTTATATTTTATATTAAAAATAATTTCAAATAACTTAGAAACTTCCTTTTAGAAATAAAAATTTGGAAGTTTTAGTTTTCTTAGAAAATGTGTCTTATGTGTCTTTATGTGTCTTTAATGCAATAATTATTGGAGTTTTTTCTTTTTTATAATGAAAGGTGCGGCAAAATGTGTTACAATTAAGTAAAAATATCTATATTTAAAAAACAATACTTTATTACCCATTGATCTAGCCATTCGAAGCTTTCCGTGGTTTACTCCGAAACTCGCGTAAATCGGGCCAGGACCCCTTAGAAAGATCCCCCACGGAGAGCACTCCCCCTATGGGCCTAGGATCCTAGAGTAGTCAATCGGCATTAAACCTTCCAACCAATCCAACCAATCTATACAAATTCACATAGTGCAAATTATTCATTGAAATTATTATTTATTAACATTATTTTCCATGATGAATGCAGACGATTTTTATAATACGCAATGCCCAAAAAGAAAGTGCCTTGTGTACCGAAACCTGTGGAATTTATTTATTTATTTATTTTTTCTAGGATAATTTATTGTTAATTATTTGCCTTGTTTACTTCTACTATTATTAATATTTCTTATTAATTTTACAATCATTCATTAAAAATAACTCACATTATGTGCATTTATGCAAAATTTTGACGATACCGCCATGTTAAAAGAAAGATAACAGCACCACCTGTTGAGAGGTTAATCCCCAGATATAATCAGTACCAGTTTAGGTCAAAGTCCAGCTAAAAACTAAATTTGGTTAAATTTAATTCATTTGCTCATGAAATGCAGAGTCCACAAAATTTGTGACACACACACAGGCAGATTTTTTCTAATAATGGTCAAATCGTGTTCAGGACAACCCAAAAAAGTGTAAATCTGTCGAAAATTTTCTCGAATCTAATACTTTTTTATTATAGGGTTGTTCGGAAAGTAATTTCGTTTTTCTCAGCAGAGGACTTAATTGTATTTTTTGCACTCCATCTTCACAATTAAGCTGCATTACCATTATATATTGTGACAGCTGATAAATGCTTGCTTGTGAAAAAGTTCGTTCTATTCTGCTGAATAGGGTTTGATGGATGCCCTATCAAATAAAGAAAATTGGAAGTGACATTTTTGGCATATTTTGTTTATTCTATCTAAAAGGCAAAAATACTGTTCAAAAAAGGGAAAAAAAATATACGATGTGTATACAGAAAATTTATTTAAAGAACGCCAGTGTCAAAACTGGTTTACCAAATTTTGTTCCGGCGAAGATGCATTACGTTCTGGAAAACCAGTTTATGCTAATGAAGACAAATAAAGTATTGACGAAGGGGGGGGGGAGGACAGAGGAAAATAAAATATTTTTTATATCTCCATTTTACCGATTTTAAAGACATATTCTATAGCTACCACTTGCTTTTTATGAAGATCTCAAAATGAGTGCATTATATATTTGTGGGGGGGGAGGGGGCAAGGGGGACGCAGATAGAAGTAAAATATATTATTCCTTAAACAACCGCATTGTCGATTAAAAAAAAAACTTTGTATCTATGCAACTTTCTGCTTATGAAAAATTGCAATCGCAGTGAGTGTACACATATCTGGATGATTTGCTAAGGAGGGGGGGGGGGGCAGAGTGAAGAAAATGTTTGTTTTTATATCACCATGCTACCTACTTATATGAAACTTTGTACGACTATCACTTTCATTTTATTAAAATTATAGTGAAAGTTAACTAAAGTTGATAAGGGGGGGGGGGGCAGATGGAAAATAAAATAATCTTTTTAAACAACACTTATTATCGTTTGTTTTATTGTTTATTTATATATTGTGTGTATCGATTACTATTAATGAATAATTATAGTGAGTTATGCAAAAATTCGATATATGATTTAAATCTGTAAAAAAGTTAATAAAAAATGAATTTTCTTCTTTTAATCTGTCTCTTTTGTCCTCCCCCGCCCTATGTAGAAATAGAACACTTCCACTCTCGTTGATGTTAAGCATCAATTTTACAAGGAGAAATTAGGTAAAATCGGTAAAATGGTGATATTAAAAAATATTTTATTTTCCTCTGTCTCCCCCCTCTCTTTAACCCCACCCCCACCCCCAAGTATGTCTGATACTTATTGTGATTTTTTTCACAAATTGTATGTTATTATACAAAGTTTTTGTTTAAATCTATAATAGGGTGTTTTAAAGGAAAATATATTTTATTTCCATCTACCCCCCCCCCTCCTCTGCCCCCTTCTAGGTATATAATACACTCATTGTAATCTTCATAAAAATTAAGTGGTAATATATTATTAAAATTGCTAAAATGGTAATTTAAAAAATTAATATATTTTCCTCTGTCGCCCCCCCCCCCTCCTCCAAGTATGTTTGACACTTACTGTAATTTTTTCACAAATTGTACATGATTATACAAAGTTTCATTAAAATCGGTAAGAGGTTTGTTCTATTTTTTACTATAAAATTTTCCTTCGATCCTTTTACTTTTTAAAGTTCTATAATGAATTAATGACAGTTTATCATATTTTCTTAAACAACATAATTTAGTTGCATTAACTGATGTATTATTTTAAATTTATTTAAAAAATTGTAATATCTGTTCATATTTAAAGATAATAAATCAATAAACATTTTTTCCACATTTGAATTCAATATTCTAATTATTTATTTAATTAATTAGTTTATTTACTTAATTAACTTATTTACCTAACATTAAACTATATTAATTAAAAAACGAAGTGAAATTACTAAATTAATACATTAAAAACCTTTACTAACTTCGTTGTTTGCCGTTAAACTTTTCCATCGGGATCCCAATTCTCATCAGACTTTTTATAAACTTATAAAAGTTAATTCTGGAGAAAACAATATTTACAATTTTAAATGCGTTAGAAATTCTGCTCTTTTTCTACAAATAATTGCCATTTTATCTTGATTTTCTTTATGCAGATTGCAGAAATATTTGATTAGGGGTGTTTAGACGCTATCACTCTTTTAAAAATTTGGCCCCATAGGCCATAATGATAAAGAATTTTTCTTTGTGACCCTGTAAAAAAATTGTAAGTGCTAAATTCACCAAAATCTAAACAAATCGTGCAACTATGACCTATAACATGTGTACAAATTTTTTGCTCAGATTAATAAGACGTTTAGAGGCTATCGCACTTTTAAAAATTTGGCCCAATAGGCCTTAATGATAAAGAATTTTTCCTGGTGTCCCTGTAAAAAAACTATAAGTGCTAGATTCACCAAAATCAATAGGGTTCGTACTTTGGTGACTTGCAATATATGTACCAACTTTCAGCAACAAAGTGTTTAGACGCTAGCGTGTTCACTCACAGACACACATACATACACACATATATACACACATACATACACACATATATACACACATACATATATCATCGTAAAAATAGTGAAAACGGACTCAGAGGACCTCGAAACGTATAGAAACATCAAAATCTGAATTTCGGATTTTTGACATTATTACAATACTTTCCTCACTATAATGTTCGGAAAGTAAAAAGATGATGATATTTACTTATATTTATTAATTTTAATTTTATTTGTTTATTCATTCATTTCATTTTTTATTTATTTTGATGGATAGTGTAATTTCTTAGAACATTTTTTATACTTAAATTTTGAATTTTTATATTTTTTATTTCAATGCTTACTTTAAAAAAGTAATAAAGATTCAACCACCGGGCGATTCTAATATTTATGAATTTATTTATGAATTATTTAATTAATTAGTTTATTTGTTTAATTTTTATAAACTTGTAAAAGATAATTATGGAGAAAACAAAATTTACAATTTTAAAATTTCGGATTTTTGACATGATTACAATACTTTCCTCACTATAGTGTTTGGAAAGTAAAAAGATAATGATATTTACTTATATTTATTAATTTTAATTTTATTTGTTTATTCATTCATTTAATTTTTTATTTATTTTGATGGATAGTGTAATTTCTAAGAACATTTTTTATACTTAAATTTTGAATTTTTATATTTTTTATTTCAATGCTTACTTTAAAAAAGTAATAAAGATTCAACCACCGGGCGATTCTAATATTTATGAATTTATTTATGAATTATTTAATTAATTAGTTTATTTATTTAATTTTTATAAACTTGTAAAAGATAATTATGGAGAAAACAAAATTTACAATTTTAAATGCGTTAGAAATTCTGCTCTTTTTCTATCTTTCAATAAATCTTATATAAGGATTGTAAAAATACTATCTTCTTCACTTTCACCCTCTATAATTCTCCGATAACAGTTTCTTGAACGAAAGAGGGAACATGCTGGACAGGCGGGCAGGGGCTGTCCAAAGGTTTCAATGAGGAGTGCAGATTGCCATAGCTAGGCTTTATCGCTCTTTTCCCTGACAGCTTCAACAAAAGCAATCACAACCCTTGAGAGGGGTCGGGGTGGTCTCTGGGAAGATACCGTCTCTGTGATCCCAACGGCGCGGTTGGCAAAACGCTGGCCTATGACGCAGGTGATTGTGAGTTCGAATCTCGGGCTACCCAAGACGGTTTGCTTCGCTTTTGAGTGTAAAAAAATAAATAAGTTTTTTAGTGTTGTAGATTTCTCCCGGCACGCATGTGTAACAATTGCAAAAAACTTTTTTAAAGCATTCGTGAAACTCAAACATTAAATTTTAATTTTACGGTCAATGCTACTTTTTTTGCCGGTTGGTTGTATGTTTCCCCACAACGTAAAATTACTGGCGATACATCATTCATCGTCTAAATGTACTTTTACGGGCTTTGACTGGAATCTCTGCTGCCGGGCTTTGCCCGTAATTTTGCTGCAGCATTTTTTACAGTGTACTATAACTTTGTCCTGTGTGATATCAATTAAATCAGGACAAAATATGAAGAAAAAAATATGTATTAAAAAAAAATTAAAATTACAGAAAATACAAATTATTTATTACTTTAAATTTCTTAATAGGTAACAACGAGAGAATCTTGTCTTTTATAATAATAAATCATTTTATTGCATAAGTAAATCAATTGCATTGTTAATTTTCAGTCGTATTACATTTCTAAAGCAATTTTCATTTCATATATATGTAATATATCTAATAATTTATGCATATTTTTAATTACCCATCATATACTGTTGTTCATTAAAATTGCAACACCAAGAAGTGGGCACATACATTATAGTACGAAGAACAATTGATTAAATTTTCAGGAAGTTTTGAGTAATATATCCTGAGAAAACATTACATAAAGCAGCGACTCTGGGAGCAATAACAGCATTTACATGCCTAGGCATTGCATCAGACAGCAATTGGATGACATGTACGAGTAGAGCACTTCGTGAAGCTTCAACACAATGCCACAATTCGTCGATCGTAGTTACTGGTGAGTGGTTGGGACAGTCGCTTTTCATCGATTAAATAGTCATTTTCATTGGTGCGAGAGAAGGAGAACGCACTGGCCAGAGCAGCAGTCGAACACATCCTGCATCAAAGAAAGTCTGGGCAATGCGGACAACTTACGGTCGCGCATTGTCCTGCTTAAAAGATTCGCTACAGAGGTCCCGAATATAGTGCAGATTGATAGGCCTTAACTCGTCAGAAATGTAATGGTCGGTATTCAGAATAGCGGGAATGAAAACAAGAGGTGATCGAGAAGTGCATCCAATGGTACGCATGCCATCATTCCAGGTGGTGACCCAGTATGCGGCTACCAAAATTTTGATTACCCTCAAAATTGCATCTGTGATATGGAGGCCTTTAATGTGTGATCAACGACGAACCTGGACGTAGGAATGGCATGAAGTCGCCTTTCAGAGAAATCACAATCCTGTTTTGAGCATCAAGATTGCCTTATCCGTATTTGACGGTACTGTGAATAATGCACACTGCCCAATAAATCTCATTCTTATATTCGCATACCTTCTTGGTGTTGCAATTTTAATGAACAGCAGTGTACTATAGGTATAGTAATTTTAGGTTGTAATAAATATTTGTGTTTCTTAATATTTTTACAAGTTTTGGGGTGTAAGGATTCTAAAATTCATAAAACTGGCATGGTTTCCGTTTGTTAGATCGTTTATGTCTTAGTTAATTAGCATGTGTACACGACATCATAAGAATTTTTAAGAAACTAATAGTTTTTTATACATTAAAAATTGAAACTGATAAATTTTATTGATGTTTATAAAAAAAAAGTTTTAATTATTTTAACTAAAAAAAAAAAAAAAAACCCTTTCTTTTTCATAAGTGCTAATACTTTTCTTTGTACAAAACATCATTTTATTTTATTTTTTGTTATTACCGAAGAGTTGAAAAAGGATTAAGAATTTAACATGATTTATTACTTTCAATATACACACAAATTTACAAAAATGGTGTTGTTATGCATGTTAGATTTAAACATACAGCTTAAACAGTGAAGTTCTGTGTGATATAGATTATCACATATTATAAAATTTATTTTTCTTTTTAAAGGATAGGTAAATTCTCTAAATAAATAAAATTATAAATTAAATTCTTTAATCTTAAACAAGTGCTTAAAATATAACGATATAACTAATTTTATCCTATAAATAATAAATTTTACAATATGCATTTTCTAATTTTTATATCTTCCCTTTCATATATTTTTTAATGTAACTGAAACATTTTTTTTTATCAATTGCCAGTATTCTATTAATAAGCTTAACGTACTGGAAATTCTTTTCGCGCTGTAAATGATAATGTTTTGACTTATTTCTATCCTTTTGTTTTGTGAAACCAGAAAATAATTAATTCGGTCTCTTTTAATCGTACCTCGAAGTGTAACTCATGCATCCTCTGGTCGCGTAATTTACATCAACGGTTAAATAGAATATTTGCTTAGCTAGTTATTTTCCCAGGGTCTAAATCTTGGCTAAATCATCTCAACATTCACTAACAACGGTCAATAAATTACTCGTCACTTCTTAAAAATATACATATGAATATTCCTAACGTAATGCAACCATTCTCTATCTTAAACTTTGAACTTAGCGTGTATAATTCAACGCCAAATGCATTGTCATTTTTTTGCTTCAGTTTAGGAGCTGACACTTTCTTTCTGATCATAAAACACGTAAGATTTCAAGAGCGATTCGGGCCTAGGGCCCGGCCTGATCCTCTGTACTGTTTCCCCACTCCAGAATGTTTTCGTTAAAAAACTTATTATGTTCTTTTAATTGCCTATGGTCACGTGCATTGGAATGTTTTCAATAAACTGGCATGAGAACAAAATATGTCTCCGAGGCTGGACTTTAATGGAAAAGTTCTAATTATGTTTTTACTTTTCAGCCAACATCATCAACGAAAATGTTCTTTTTACGACGGCCAAGATATTTTCTTCACATTCTGTGCATTGGATATCGAGATATTGCTTCTTCAAATACAAGGAAAGTTTACAGCATAACAGCGCCATTTTTTCGGCCGATATACACACAAATTTAATCACCAGTAAGGATAAATATGCTGTAGTTGTGCAGAATAAGTTTTGAGATATTGTTTTTACAAAAACAAAGAAAATTATAGCATAGCAGAACCACATTTCAGTCGTTATATACACGCATTTAAACATGTGTAATAAAATCATTACATGATACTGAATCTGTGAAATAGAAGTTATTCATTAATAAATATAACACCTGTTCCTGTTTTTTTTTTATGATTTTGAAATAATATATGTATATATTACTTATTCTATACCGAAGGTTTTTTATTTATTTATTTTAAACATGATTTAAAGAAAAGAAAAACATTCGTTCAATATATATACAAATTAAAAATGAAGTAATTATATATATGTAAGATTCTGAGACATAGGTTTTTCGTAAACAAGGAGAACTACAGCATGACAGCGCCACCTTTTAGCCGATATACACACAGATTAAAACCAGAGTGCAGAAGACATAGTATAGTTGGGCATATTAGATTTTGATATATATAGCTTATGTAGAAATAAGGGAAATTACAGCATAGCAGCGTCATCTTTTGGCCATTTACACAGCACCATTAGATTTTCAGGTATAGCTTTTTCAGAAACAAGGAAAATTCAGTACAGCAGGCCACTTTTCAGCAAATATACACACAAATTTAATTCCAATTATGGAAAATATAGTATAGTGTCCATATTATACTTTGAGCTATAGCTTTCATTCAAACAAGGAAAATTGCAGCATAGCACACTGCATACACACTATGCAACATGATCAAAATTTTCAAAGGTTGTTTTCGCGAACAGGTTATTTCAAAGAAAGAGAGAGTTACAGGCGCTACCGACCGGGAGTTTACTACGGTCAAAATTTTAAAAGATTATTTGCACGATGAACGAACAAACTCATTTCGGATCATGAATTGAGAAAAAGGCGCCGCAGGAGCCGCCAAACAGGACTTGCTACAATTGAAATTTTCAAGGGTGCTTGCCCTAAAAACCAATAAGCTCTTGTAGGTCACGTGACGAGTAGAAGGCGCCGAGTCGTCACCGACCGAGGCTTTAATACGGTCAGATTTTTCAAGGATCATGAACCAGCTAGTCGCCGGGGGACTAGCATAAAATAAATTTTCCTCGTCACAAAATTAATAAATCATTTAAAAAAATATTAAAAATGCAATTACTGATACATTAAGTTAAAATTTTAAATACCTGAAAAATAGACTAATAATAGTTTTTAACCATTTATGTGCATTGTTTACTTCAAGTGTACAAAAATATGATTCAAATATAGTTTTTGTAGTTTATTGTTTAAAATTTATATTGTATGTATGCATATGCTTGATTTTCTTTGTTTAGTGCCTTATGCGGTAATGTATGTTGTATATGATAATTTGAGAATGCGTATATTTAATCAAGGAATATTATATGTGTAATATGTTTATAATAGTTAAAATTATACCAAACAAATTTCTGCTTGTTATGATAAAATCTTTTAATAGGTGTTTTCAAGTCTCTCAACCTCTTGAAAGCAAAACCCGACACGCAGAAAAAAATTCAGCCAACCTCAGCCAATCGCAAGAAAAAATAGTATGTTGTGGCCACCACAAAACTTTCTTCAATATTTTCCTGTACAAATTCACTAAGTGCGAATAATTTATTAATTCTATTATTTATTAAAATTATTTAACATGATAAAAGCAAATCCTTTTCATCTTAGGGAAATCTAACACCAAGTAGGCAAAGGAATACAGTTTTATCCCCTATAAATAACATCTTAAAAAATGCGTTTTTATAATGGTTATCTCATATATCAAGTTTCGTACAGTTATATGCCAAAGGCGTTGAGATATAGCCATCAATTATTGATGAAATTAGCAGCATAGCAGCGCCACCTATTGACCAATAAGCATCCAAGTTGAGTCAGCATAATGTCTCATAATGGCCTTCTTACATATCAAGTTATGTTTGATGAGACGCAATAGAATCCGAGATATAGCCTTCCATTAAATTTTGGAAATCGCTGTGAAGAAGCGCCACCTGTAAATCTGTTTACACCAAAAGTTTAGGGCACTAATTTTTATTAAGATGCATCTACATACAAATTTATGTGCAATTGTGTGCAGTAGTTTCTGAGATATAGCCATTCCTTAAATTGCGGAAATAGCTGTATAGTACGAAATCTGTTGGCCGATAAGCATTCAAATTGAATAAGCATAATATCTTATAATGGTCTTCTCACTTATCAAGTTTTGTTTAATTATACGCAATAGGACTTGAGATATAGCCTGCCTCGTAATTTCAGAAATCGCTGTGTAGCAGCGCCACCTGTTGAGCGGTTTGCACCAAAAGTTGACAGGCACTAATTCTTGTTAAGATGCACCAACATACAAGTTCATATGTAATTCTGTACAGTAGTTCCTGAGATATGCAAAATTTGTTTAAATTTTATTCATTGGTCCTTGAAATACAGCATCCAAAAAATTCGTGATACAGACAAATATTTTCTAAAAACAGTCAAATCGTGTTCAGGACATCCCAAAACATGAAAATACATCAAAAAGTTTCACGAATCCAATACTTTTTCTATATATACATACAGAAGAAAGTAATAATAGCTTAAAAAGAAAGAAAGAAATTGTTTTTAAACCTCGATTCTGATAACCGCTAATTTTTTCAGCGTCTTCGTCGCTTATGTCATGTCGGATCTGGGTCACCACTGCCTGCTGAAGCGCCTTACCTGGGCAATCAATATTGAACTTCATTGGATGCTAATTGCTGCTATTATTCCGTGGTTTTCTATGAAACTCGCTCATAATACGGCTTAAGTTTCTCTAGATTTCCATGAGAGCATCACAAACAGGCGTGGGACATAAGTGTTCTCAATCAGTATTAATTCGAAAATTTAGAAAGCGTAATTTAAAAGTCTATTGTACAATGCCTTGTTAAACATGTTTAGATTAATAGCTACATAAGAATGAAAATTGTTCTATGTAGTTTTTTGTCTAAATTATACACAAAATCTTGAAAATTCGAACACGGAAAAAAAGAGAAAATCCCAGAATTTTGATAATTCAACATTTAACTAAAAAATTACCCTAAAATAATACTATTAGATAAGATTTATAAATACTGATTTTCAGCAAAATGACGCTTATCTATATAAAAAAAGAGAAGTGTCTGTGTCTGTCTCCGCTCTGGTGCTAACACTACCGATCACACAGCTATAAAACTTGTCATATCGGTACCTGGGACCCTGTAGGTGTGCACCTCATCGAGATTTTTTCGAATTTGAACTTTTTTTTTTCTTTTTCAATTTTAAATATTGGCTTTTATGCTTCATCTTTCATGAATTTATTCTTCCATTGTAATCGTTTGCATTCTTAGCAAAGGCTATTGCACAATTTATTACTTTCTCTTACCCATAGGGTCGAGAAAGTACTGTTTTAGGGTCAAATTTTCGGACGTGAGTTTTTTTTATACTTACAAGTTCTGAGGTCCCCTGTATACGAAAATCATGTTTTCAGCGAATGGTCTGTGTGTCTGTCTGTTATCAGCATATCTCAAGAACAAATAGTAGCAGAAATTCCAAACGCGGTATTCCAAATGCACTAAACAAAATGAAACGAATATATATTTTTTGTAATAGAGATAGTCAACTAGGAAAAAAAAAATTGTGTATGTAGGAGCCTCGCCTCCCCCCCTGGGGAAAAGTCCCTCCTCGAGGGGAGTAAATTTTCATGATGGATATTTTTCAAAAGAGCTCGCCAATTCCTTTAAAACGAATGGTTGAACCATCGATCTGCGATAATTCAAAATAAAGTTATCGATTTTTTTCATTTTTAACATTTTTTTTTTAAATGTAATCTATATATATAAAAGAACACTTCCTGAGTGAGGGGGGGGGGGTGATTCATCATCGCCCAGACCAAACCCCTGGACCTAGAAGCATGAAATTTCGTGACAATGTTCTTTCTATGACGTAGGCATCCACTAAGAAGCGATTTTACAAAATTCGCCCCCCAAGGGGGGGAGGGGGGGGCAAAACGTGATTTCACAAAATCCTACATATCTCAAACAAAAAAACAGATATCCGTAAAATTTTTTCTTTAAAATATAGCTAATACAAATGTCTAAAAACCAATTTCTGGAATTTTCCAAATTCGGTCCCCAAGGGGGGCGGGGGGCAAAACGTGATTTTACATGCATAAAACGTGATTTCGCATAATCCTACATATCTCAAACAAAAAAATAGATATACGTGAAATTTTTGCTCTTAAATATAGCTAATGCAAATATCTAAAAACCAATTTCTGGAATTTTAGAAATTCAGCCCCCAGGTGGGGCAGCAGGGGGGGCGGGGGGCTACGGGGCAAAAACAAATAGAAATACAGTTAGGGCGTTCAGAATTTTTACAGATAGTTTTGAGGCCTGCAAGTCGAATGGGGATATTTTCGAAAGTGTAAAGTTATTAGGAGGGCCGGGAAGATTTGGGGGAGAGGGGGGCAAAAAAATAAAAATAGAGTTAGATCGTTCAAAATTGGTATATAGAGGTTTTCGATACCTACAAATCGATTGCGGATATTTTCGAAGTTGTAAAATTATTAGGTGGGGCGGTAAAGGGGGTGGAGCGGTAAGGGGGGCTATGGGCAAAAACAAATAGAAATAAGTTAGGCCGTTCAAAATTGGTACAGATAGGTTTTAGAGGCCTGCAAGTCGAATGGGGATATTTTCGAAAGTGTAAAGTTATTAGGAGGGCCGGGAAGGTGGGGGGGGGACGGAGGGGCAAAAAAAGTAATATAGAGTTAGATCATTCAAAATTGGTACATAGATGTTTTCGATACCTACAAATCGATTGCGGATATTTTCGAATTTTTTAAATTATTGGGAGGGGCCAAAAAATAAAAATAGAGATAGATAGTTCAAAACTGGTGCATAGTGGTTTTTGATACCTACAAATCGATTGCGGATATTTTCGAATTTGTAAAATTATTAGGATAGACGGGAGGGGGGGCGAAGGGGGAAAATAATAGAAATAAGAGTTAGAGCATTTTGGGATTTTTTTCCGAAGGCAGTGAAAACCCGGTGCGACATTTTTCCTAATCAGATTTTGTTTCTCTTTTCTTTTCACGTGATAAAAAATGAATGCAATTTTGAGAATTCAGTAATTAGAGTGATTCATTTAAAAATAGGGAGCAGCGAAGCGGGCGTTGCCTGCTAGTATTGAGAATAAATAAATAAATTTAACTTTTTTTGCATATTTAGTGTTATATTACTTCTCTAATATGGAAATCGTCTGCATTATCATGGAAGATAAATTTTTTAAATAATAATTTTAATAAATTATTTTTACGAATTTGTATAAGAAAATATAGAAGAAAGTCGTGTAGTGGCCACAACACACTAGTTATTTCTTGTTAGTAGATGTGCTTTACTAATAATATTTTACCATTTCCAAGAAAGCTGTTCGGGAATTGAAATAAATTCCTCATAGAGATATGGTAAATAATGTACGTTTTAAGCTAAATATTCATCGCTAATTTTTTTTTTTTTTTTTTTTTTTTTATTTACACGTTTTGAGGCTTCCTGATTACCGTAGTCAAGTTTTTTAACGTTTGATCTTTGTCTGTGTCTCTTAGAGTAACTTAAAAACGAATAATTTTAGGAAATCCAAATGTTGTATTTTGAAGTTAATATAAGTTTGTTGCCGGAAAAGTTTGATCAAGATTGATATGTTTCAATGTATGTTGCGTGTGAAAATTATCTGTAAAATTTTAAGTAAACTTTTAATTTTAATAACAGAATTAAATTCTATATAAATGTAGGTGCATAGCCCCTCTCACACAGAACTAATTATCATATAAAACTCTTCCGAAGCCTAATTTGAATTGTTTAACATAGGTTTACATAATAGTACTCACTATCTTACCCCTTAATCTCCAATCTGTATTTATAGTATTAAATTTCACGGTAAGAGAAAGTCGTGTGAGTGACACACCAGATTGTTTTAATTTATTATATATATTGAAAATAAAATGGCAATACAGTAGAAGAAAAAATTTATTATATTAAATTTTAAATTTAAAAACTTATTTATAACAGTTTATGCATAATTTTTATAGTATAAGAACTTTTTATTTTTCACTTTTAAATATTATTCCTTTAAAATATGTTTTTTTTTCTTTCTCTGTCTTTTTTCTTTTTTCATTCATTCATTCATTTTTTTTTTTTTTTTTTTAATTTATAGTATTTATCGGAAAAAATGGTAGCATATCATAGAAACCATTAAACTGATTTTTTTATGAATTTAATTCCTTTTAAAAGAAAGTATACTTTTTATTTCATTTATTATATTGCTCGGAATGATATGATAATATAGTGGAAATAGACGGAACTATAAAATACACGGTTCAAAAACTAAAATATTTAATAGATGTTGAGATACAGTCACCTTTAAAATCGTAGTTTTTGTTTTGTTTTCTTTTTTTTTTTAATAATAGCAGATCTACCTGTCGTCGATAAATATCCAAAATGAAATATCCTGGAAAGATATTTCTGCAGGCAGTGGAAACCCGGACCCGCTGTAGTGCGGGTAGAGAAAAAGGTAGGCAGCAGGTACCCGAAGCGAAGTTTAGAGCGATTTCAATATATATTTTTTAATTTTTATTTATGATGGGATGAAAAAAATGAATACCAATTCAACTCTTTTGAAAATTCATTTAAATATAGTGAGCAGTGAAGCGGGCGAAGCCTGAAAGTTTTATGTAAAAAGGAGAAATAACGCACATATAAAATAAGAGACTAAAATTTTAATGCCTGTGTTCGCCTTAATTTAATACCTACAGTGCGATTATAGTAGATCTATATTTCATTTCTTAAAAATAAATAAATAAATAGCATTATAGATGTTTATGTATTCTCTCTGTCTCTGTCTCTCTTTTAATACTTCCTAACAAGTTTGAAAAGTGTTAATGACTTCGGTTTGTCTCTCTGTGACCGTCTTTTTGTCCGCGTTCTAACTTTCGAAAATATTCATGAAATTTCTTGAACTGACATATATTATTTTATTTTACTATTGGATATTTCTTATTTAAAATGGTGTGAATACCTCTACTGGTTTGTCTACAGGGACACCTAAAAACATTCCAAAGCATTGTGTTCTATGAGAGGTATTTCTAAAAATCATATAATAATAATTTTACTTCTGACAAATCTTAATGAAACTGAAATATGTTATTCAAGTTTACCATCGGATGTTCCTTAAAAAAAAAAAAAAAAAATGGAGTACATACCACCGCTGATTTGTATACAAGAATTCCCGAAAGTATTCCAAAGCATTTCGTTCTATGAGAGGCATTTCTATACACCAAATTTTAATAACTTGACTTTTCACATATCGTAGTAAAATTGAAGTGTATTATTCATATGTACACAAAAACATTTTCTATAGAGTATAGTATGATCCGTATTAGATTTGTAGGGCCACACAAAAATATTCAGTTACATTATGGGCTATTATTGGAAAGTGACTGGAATTGCATTTCCGATAAACATTAAGCGTGCTTAACCCTTTCTAACAATTCTTAAGTGTGAATATGATTCCAATTTGTATATCTATCTATCTGACTGTCCATCTGTCCGTTCCGATATTCTATAAATATTTTGGAAAATTTTAAATAACGATACTCTGTTCACTATGGAATGTTCCCTATTTAAAATGGTGTTAATAGGTCCTATACATAGGTATGTGTACAAAAACATCCCGCTCGCCCCCCCTCCCCTTTCAAAAAAAAAAAAAAAAAAAAAAAATGTATTGCGTTTTAAAAAACAGATTTTTATAAACCCCATTTAAATAACTTACTACCTTAAAAATCATAAAGAAATCAACATTTAATGTTAGTAATACTAAAATAATGCTTTGTATACAATATGGTATGGTTAACATCGAGATTGTCAGGGCTGCATAAAAATGTTCAGATCTATTAAAGATTGCAGTTAAAATCTGAAGACTGCATTTTCATTCGTGTTAAGCATTTTAAACATTTTCAACAATATTTAAGAGTGACTATGAATTCAGTCTTAATATGTATGCCTTTTAGTCCTGTCTGTCTTGAAAGGAAACAAACAAACAACAAAAAAAAAAAAAAAAAAAAAAAAAAATGATTACTGCGTATATTTATACGCAGTTAAATACCGTTTCTACATTTTTCATTTATTAGTCTTTTACGTTTTATATATCTATTTTGTACGAATGTAGGAAAAAATGGCACCGGTAAAAATGGCACCGGTAATAATGGCACCGGTAAAAATGGCACCGGTAAAAATGGCACCTGCGATTTGCGAAGTATATGCTAAAATGAAAAGTGATCGCATTATTCAGAAAAAATAGGAGATAGAGTTTTGTTTGGTCAACATGATGTATGTAGCCTTCAGAAACATTTATCTAGGTAATGAAATGCTAAGTTAGCACAATATTCGAGCTAACTGCCAGCTAAAAGAAAAATCTTAAGAAAAGAAAAATTAATTTATAAAATATGAAAATTTCTTTTAAAAAGTGCATTACGGAAAAACTCAATTTTATTTTATTGAATTACATTTTTCCAATATTTATATAAAAATAAATGATAATAATAATAATAATTACAATAATAATACTGTACAATCGAAAGAAAAAAAAGGCATTGCATAACGAATATTAGTGTTTGGTAGGACAAAGAAATATTTTGTCATGACATTAAGGTATTTTCAGTCGGGACATTGTCATACTTCAAATAAAGTAACAGATAGGTTTACATGGTTAACTATAAAAGAGAGAAAATGCGGGCATATACGAAATGAAGTATCCTGCCAGGTATCGTAATACAGCTTTTCCTAAGTTTAAAATATCGTTTAAGTACACGAGCACACATCAATTGTGCTTACGTTAATACCCCCATTGTTAAAAATACATCAATTGCGCTCGCAAAAAAAATTACTGATAACGTTCATTGTCATCCCCCCCCCTCTTGTATACCGGAAGGTAACGAATGATAATTTCTAGGAAGGAAAAAATTATTTACTTATTCTCGTGTTATCTCCTGGGTAAAGATAATAGGCTCCAATAAATTCAAACAAGAGCAATTAAAAAAATGTTTATATTATATTATTTATTTAAAGAAATATTTATATTACACAAATAAAAGCAAGTCTTGCTTTTGCCTCCAAGGGAGTAGCGCATGTTTTTTGCACCTGATGAAGAAATGCCAAGTCCTTTCGAAAACGGTTGCGCTGGATTGAATTTTATGGTCTGTGAAGAAGTTTTAAGTTTAAATATTGAATATACACCATATTTTTATTTAGTTTTGTCTTACCTGTAAAGTTTTCAAAATATTTTCCCATTTAAATGAAACATAAGTCCAAAAATCTCATACCATCACTAACTTATGACAGAATAAGTTGAACAATTTGTTCTGGTATGCAAAATGTGTTTTGAAAAACAAATTTATTCCTGAAAAGCTTTCAAAAAATTAAAACAAACAAATATTAATGATTATCAGAAAGCTTTATCGACAAATTATGCAAATTTGAATAGTCAAAATCATTTAGAATTTTTTTTTCTGATTTTTTGAAAAGCCTACGAGCGCAATTGATGCGTTTATGCTTTTTTTTTTTTTTTTTGGGGGGGGGGGGGGATATGATCTCGGCGCAACTGATGCCTATGAGGATGAAGGCCCTAAGCGCAATAGAGTAGTACCTCCTATTCTTAAGCGCAACTCAATAACGCCCAAGTAGGGATGATAGCCTGCAAGGAGGTGGAGGGGGGGGGGTAGAGAAACATTCAGAAGCAAGCATTCGGGACTGGGGGAATTGGTAAGCATAAAAGTGGATTTCTTTGAGAGAAAGAAAACTGATAACTTGTAGACCTCCGTCCCACTCTCTCCTTTAATTGCATTCTAGGGACGGGATGTAAAAAAAAAAAAAAAAAAAAAAAAAAAAAATCTCACAACTTCACCGGCATTTTGTAAATTTAAAGGTTTATTACTCACTTCCTTTGGGTAAATTTGAATAGGATACCAGAAGATTTTCTTATTTCTTATCATGCTTATTCTTATTTGACATCTTGCTATTGGAGAGACAAAGCAGTTTTTTTTTTTTTCTTTCTTTAACCGTTTGCAAAAATGTCATCTTTATTTAGAAAACGAAAGACTGTCTTTAAAGGTTAAAATCAAAATTTTTAGGAAATTTCCTGAATTTCTACATTTTTAATTATCTTTAAAATTTATCCCACTTTTTTAAATTATTTTAAATTTCATTAAAAATTATCTTAGTCGAACAAATGTAAAGGAAAACATGAAAATTATTTTGATTTTTAATAATAATATAATCCTTTATTATGTATTAATGTGTTAAAACAAATTTTCAGTAGTACGATTTTTTCATTTGTACGTTTTTCTGGAACGGTCCCTTAAAAAACGTATAAACGGTGTCACCTGAGAAAGAAGTCACGAAAAAAAGTCACCGGAAAGAAAGTCATGCGGAAAAAAATTGACTATAAAAAAGTAATAAAAGAACATACATAAATAAAAATGCGTTTTAAAAGTTTGCAAGAATGTTTTAAAGTGAGTATGTGATGAGTACACATGTTTAGTATAAAAACTAAAAACTATGTGAAATAAAGGCAGTATTTCAAACAAATGAAACTCAAACAAAACTAAGAAAGAGCAGAGGCCAACACAGCTTAAGACTGGTGGAGCTGGATAAACAAGTATTTTTAATATTAGGTTAAAAAAAAAAAACAATAATAATTACTGATAATTAAAAACCAAATTTATATGAACTAAATCAATCATATATATTATGAATTAAAGAATTAAAATAATGACTTATGATTACATATGTGTGTATATATAATGTATGTGTGTATGTATGTATGTATGTGTTAATAGATGCTTTTGTAAGATATATATATAATATATTTAAATATAAAAAAATTAACTTTTTGAAAATTTTATTTAAAATTAAAATTTATTTATAAATTAATAATAAAAAGTATTAATTTTTAATTTCTTAATGTATAAGAAGTTTTTAATAATAATAATAATTTAAAAAAAAAAATCTTATTATGTCGAGTACATATATTAATTAACTAACACACAAACGGATAAACCATATCAGTTTTGTGATTTTTAGATTTCTCACACCTCAAAACTTGTAGAAAAGTTCAAAAAAAAAAAAAAAGATGAAAATTTTTATGATTGCCTAAGATCCCCATACCTATAGCATGATGGGAAAAAATATATATACACAGATTGATAAATATTTATATATATATATATATATATATATATATATTTTAATGGAGATTGCTTTAAAAATGTCATATGCGAAAGTTTAAAAATGTAATTGATTTATTTATATAATATAATAATTTATTATTATAAAAACAACTTTTTCTCGCTCCTACCTAATAATAATTTGGAAGTAATAAACCATATATATTTTCACTCATTTTAATTTTAATTTAATTTATTTATTTTTATTTTTATTTATTTAATTCGTTTTTACCCTTAGTTAATTGATACGGTACAAAACAAAATATATTAATTGATTGAAAAAAATAATTTATGTATAATGCTTTATATTAAAATTAACTTTTGTAGCTATTACTTATTAAGAATCTTACAGTAATGAAATATTTTTTTCGTTTAAATGTAATAAAATAATAATAATAATAAATCCTTTCGTTCAAAGTTCAGAGTAACCAAATAAGCTCAAATTATTATTATCCTTAGTAGTAGTAGTAAATGTTTTTTCACATTCCCTTATAGAGAGTGGTAAAATAATAGATTTTCAAAATAAGAATAATGCATATAGAATAGAATTGAAAAGAATAGAAGGGTATTCTCTAATAAAAGACAACTTTTTATTATTATTATGTATTAAAAAATTTGAAAGTAATTAAAAAATGTTTTAATTACTTTAATTAATTAATTAGTAGGAATACGGCTTGACAACTTTTTCTTCCTGATATGTATTAAAAATTCGAAAATAATAACTCCATTTTTGCTGCATCTTTTATTAGATATATATCGAAAATCTTTTCAAACATTCAATTATATGAAACCAAGTATCACATGAAGAACTGTAAAAAATGAATAAATTTGTCGAAAAGAAAAAAATAAGCAACTTGATATAAAAACATACAAATTCATTACTTTTTCAAGGGCATTAAATGAATGTTGTATGCGAATTAGGTGATCCTTCTATCATGCTGTATGCAAAATGCTAAAAATTTACAGCATGCAATGCCCGAATATTTATAAATATATGTTATTTCTTATCTTTAAGTTTACATGTATATATAAATATGTCAATATTTGCATATACAATAATTCAATTTATAATTACATATAATATGAATTGTCTTTCGAAACGACTGAGAGCTAGAGGGCACATGGAAATAATATATTTTTACACCACCATGTTGTCGGTCTAATGAAATTTTACTTGCTTATAATACCTTACAGTGAGAGTTGCGTATCAGTTTCTGTCTCTTCATAAGTTTGTACGCAAAAATTCAATGCATGATTTAAATCTGTAAAATAAATAATAAATAAATAAATAAAAAGATTAAAAAAAAAATAATTTCATCTTTTAATCTGTAATTTTTGCCCCCCCCCCCCCCGTAGAAATAAAAAATGTACACTCTCATTGATATTTAGCATGCGTTTTACATGTTGAAAATTTCGGCGCTTTTTACAATTGCTGCTTGTAAAATACACGTATGAATGAAAAAAAAAAAAAAATCTAGAGGTTAACGTGCAGAGAAAATTAAATAATGTTTTTTGCATCATACCATCGTTTTCTTTTCCTCTCCCTCTTAGAACCCCTTAAATAATTTCCATGACACATATCTTTCACAAGCAGTTATTGTGAAAAGTGCCCTTTTTTCCGCGATCTGGAAAAAAGGGCACTTTTCTTAAGTGTAACTTGCAAAATACTTGCTAAACATGAACGATAGCGACATTTTTTTCGCTGAAAGATACTACGATACGCATCCCTTTCTAGAATTTTTCATAAACAATAAGTGATATTTATAAAAAAAAATTCTGTGCATGTGAAGCGGTGTGATTTAAAAATAACATTCTTTCCCTTCCTGTTCCCCTTGCCCCCCCCCCCAAGTATAGGTAACATTCACCATAATTTTTCATTAAAAGTAGGTGATAACTGTAGAAATTTTAGTTAAAATTGGTAGCATTGTGGTATATATGAATCATTTTTTTCTTCTGCTCCCTTCATATCCCAAAAAATATATATAACAGTCAACGTAAATTTTCCTGAAAATTAAATGATATTTATGATGCATTTTATTAAAATAAAAAGCATTGGGGTCAAAGATTCATTTTCTATCCTTCTGTCTCCAGCCTCCCACCCACCCAGACATGTAACCTTCACTGTAATTTTTCATTAAAAGTAATTGATAGTTACACAAAATGTCAATAAAAAAATCGATAATAAGTATTATTTTATTTTTCATCTGCCCCATTCACTTGCCCCCCTTTTTTGAACTACATGTATCTTTCATTATAATTTTGATAAAAGAGGTAAGTAATAGTCATACAACATTTCATATAAATAGGTAGCATGGCGATATAAAATCAACTTCTTTTCTTATTCCGCTCCCCCCCCCCTCTCCCAGATATCTGTAACACTCACTGCAATTTTTTAACAGTAAGTATATATTCAATGTTTTATTTAAATCGATACTAGGGCAGTTTAAAAAACTCTTTTTTTTTGGTTTTATCTGCAAACACTTTTGCCCCCCCCACCCCTAGTTATATATAACCCTCATTTTGATCTTAATAAAAAAGTAAGTGATAATTATAGAATATATAATTAAAATCAGTAAAATGGTGATACAAGAAATAAAAATCATGTTGTTTTCCTCTGCCACCCACCTCCAATTATGTCTGACACTGTAATTTTTTCACAAATTGTACGCGATTATATAAAGTTTCATTAAAATCGGTAAGAAGGTGGTATAAATACAGCCGGTACTGCCCCCTCCCCCGCCGTCCCTCAGGTATATTCTAAATGAATGTTGTACACAATCAATTAAAATTTCTAGAAATGTGATTTAGAAATCATTCTTCAAATGTATTATTCATATTTATTATTTTTTGATTTGCTTATTACAAAAGCGCCCTTTTATTTGGTATCCGAAAAAAAAAAAAATCAGCCCTGGAAAAATTACCACGGAATAAAGCACCCTTACATGAACTATCCACAGAAGGAGACCAAATATTAATGAAATAAAAATTCTATTATGGTATTGCGGGTCAATCAAAAATAAAAATTATGAAATGGAGGTATTTGTAAGTAACTCTTTTGAATAGAAAATTTTTAATGATATGATTGATACTTCATTATTATATCTTTACTAAATAATTTGACATTTTGTTCTGGAAAGAAAATCAATTTTGAAATACTTTACTATGTACTTTACTGTGTATAATACTTTACTTTACTGATAACAGGTCTGTGACGTTCATGCTGAATAAGTGATTTTTTTTTTTTTTTTCATTTCTTCGTATACAATAATCATACAATCCCCCTTCACCGTGTACCCACCTGCGAACAACAAATAGACAACTGAAGCTGTCACACATTTCAAAACTGACTAACATGCCAAATCCTCTTTTGAAAAATTATCTTTCACTGCATGACAGTAGCACATTCAGAAGCAAACATCAAAGTGCTATAATCTAGAATTTTTAGAAAAATTATTTTATAAATTTGAAAAGAATCTATATTTTACATTTGAACCCAACTTATATATAATTTTTAAAATTAAGTTTTCATTAAATAAATTTAAGTACTCTAAGATACTATTGATATAATAATTACTGATAATATATATACTAATATGTATATACTAATATGTATATATAATTATATATATTAATAGTATATATATATATATATATATATATATATATATATATATACTGTACTGATACTATTGATACTATTATTTGAATAATAATAATAATACAACTATTAATGGTTATTATCAGCTATACATATATATATCTATATCAATTATATAACAACTATCGTTATTGTTAGTTATATAAAAGTATTAATAACTATGTTTTTCACCTAATTTGATTGCCAGTGTAACTCTGTTAATTAATGGAGAAATTAGTTTCTTAAATTACTCATTTTCTAATTTTTCTAAGTCCGTTTTCACATTTGAAAAATACGTAAACGTTACCGTTTTTATCGTTTTCCAAATATTGAATTTTTAAATTTTTAATATTTCACTTTGAAGCTAAAATGTGATAAAATTCAACTTATTTATTTTTGCATATCACACATTTAAAGTAAAATATTAAAACTTTTTAAAAACAAGAAGAGTCATAAATAAGTAAATAATAGAATGATTAAAAAGAAAGAAAGAAAAAGAAAATCTGCGTGCACCACCCTCTTGGCCCCCCTCAGCTGTATATAATGCTCAATGGGATTCATATTTGTATAGCATTGTTTGAAAAAGTTTTTAATACATATACCTCTGACCCCGCCCCCCGTATATGGAACACTGTAGCTTTTTCATAAATAGTAAGTGATTACTATGCAAAGTTTCATTAAAATCAGTAAGATGGTGATATAAAAACAATTATTTTCTTTCAGTCGTCTCCTAACTCTCCCCCCCCCGCCCCCCAACCAAACTTTCAACAGACATATACTAAGTGAATGTTGTAAAAATTTAATTTAAATTTCTAATGTCTAATTTTCCTTCTAAAAGTTTACTTAAAATCAGTACTTTCTATAAAATATATCTATAATATTTCTATAAAAGATAAAAAATTCAATACTTTTTATTCATAATACAGGTATTTGTATGTGATGGCCAAATATATCACGACAGTCAAACAAAGCTCAAAATACTTCCTAATTTTTAGCAATAATGCGGCTATTTTTCATTGTAGTATATGTTACGCAAATCGCAGGTGCCATTTTTACCGTTGCCATTTTTACCGTTGCCATTTTTACCAGGTGCCATTTTTACCGTTGCCATTTTTTCCGGTGCCATTTTTACCGGTGCCATTTTTACCGCCTACCATTTTGTACAGGTATAGTTAAAATTCTTTCCTATTGATTATAATGCAAAATTGTTCGGTTTATACGATTCGAATATCGATTATAAATCTTTTTTTTTTCTCTCTCTTTTCTAGTATTAGCAAACTTTCTGCTTAAGTCCTTATTTCTTATTTCTTCAGATATTAATTATCTTAAATTTTGTGAGAAATTTCATGATTATGTTTATTATTATTATTCTTTTTACGTCGCTCTAAGGAGAAAAAAAGCAAAAACTTCATTCGTAATGCTAAATTTAATACCCATAGAAAATCAGTGATTCAGATATTTGTTTATTAAAGTTATTTTGCAATTAATGCCTATCTTTAATGTTTAATATTTATTAATAATATATTTTTATTCGTGTTCAAGTTAAGCAATCATAATTAGTACTTTTATTTTAAAATTTATTTACTATCTTTAATATAAATAAATAAATTAAATAATTAATTAAAATAAACATAAACATAAACACGTATATTTTGATTTTAAGTCTTTTTAAATATCGTTTTATGTCATTTCCTTGAAAAATGTATATGGTCTCAAACTAGAAATAACTCGTGTCTTTTATGCTTCTCTTATCTGTTGTCCTTTTTCTAAGAACACCACAACGCACCTGAAAATCATTTTAAGGGGTTTTCTGTAGTTTTAAAAGAAGAAAATAAAGGGACAATTTCTTCTCCGTTAAAAATCCTTTATCTCTTTACAGAGGAGGGCAAAAAAACTATTAATCTTCATCGATCACTTGAGCTTGTGAAATTTGGGAATACACGCACCGGGTACCCACCTGCGAACAACAAAAGGACAACTGGAGCTGTCACACATTTCAAAACTGACTAACATGCCAAATCCTCTTTTGAAAAATTATCTTTTACTGCATGACAGTTGCACATTCAGAAGAAAACATCAAAGTGCTGTAACCTAGAATTTTTAGAAAAATAATTTTATAAATTTGAAAAGAATCTATATTTTACATTTGAACCCATCTTATATATAATTTTTAAAATTAAGTTTTCATTAAATAAATTTAAATACTCTAAGATACTATTGATATAATAATTACTGATAATATATATATATATATATATATATATTAATAGTATATATATACTGTATTGATACTATTGATACTATTATTTGAATAATAATAATAATAGCGATAATTATTAATAGTTATTATCAGCTATACATATATATATATATCAATTATATAGCAACTATCGTTATTGTTAGTTATATAAAAGTATTAATAATTATTAATAACTATGTTTTTCACCTAATTTGATTACCAGTGTAACTCTGTTAATTAATGGAGAAATTAGTTTCTTAAATTACTCATTTTCTAATTTTTCTAAATCCGTTTTCACATTTGAAAAATACGTAAACGTTACCGTTTTTCTCATTTTCCAAATATTGAATTTTTAAATTTTTAATATTTCACTTTGAAGCTAAAAAGTGATAAAATTCAACTTATTTAATTTTTGCATATCACACATTTAAAGTAAAATATTAAAACTTTTAAAAAACAAGAAGAGTCATAAATAAATAAATAATAGAATGATTAAAAAGAAAGAAAGAAAAAGAAAATCTACGTGCACCACCCTATTGGCCCCCTTAGCTGTATAAAATGCTCAATGGTATTCATATTTGTATAGCATTGTTTGAAAAAGTTTTCAATACATATACCTCTGACCCCGCCCCCCCGTATATGGAACACTGTAGCTTTTTCATAAATAGTAAGTAATTATTATACAAAGTTTCATTAAAATCAGTAAGATGGTGATATAAAAACAATTATTTTTCTTTCAGTCGTCTCCTAACTCTCCCCCCCCCCCAACCAAACTTTCAACAGACATATACTAAGTGAATGTTGTACCAATTTAATTTAAATTTCTAATGTCTAATTTTCCTTCTAAAATTTTACTTAAAATCAGTACTTTCTATAAGATATATCTATAATATTTCTATAAAAAATAAAAAATTCAATACTTTTTTTCATAATACAGGTATTTGTATGTGATGGCCAAATGTATCACGACAGTCAAACAAAGCTCAAAATACTTCCTAATTTTTAGCAATAATGCGGCTATTTTTCATTGTAATATATGTTACGCAAATCGCAGGTGCCATTTTTACCGTTGCCATTTTTACCGGTGCTATTTTTACCATTGCCATTTTTTCCGGTGCCATTTTTACCGCCTACCAAAAGAAGTACAAGATTTTAAACAAAGTTTTTCGCTTAACATGATTCTATAATAAAAAGGTATGGTTTCTATTTTAAAAAATGAAGTTTGTGTCACGTGGGACCCCCGGGACCAACTTGTGATACTTCATGTGGTAGATTATTTAAATCCATGAAACTTTTGAAATCAATGTTTTTAGCAAATTTCCTTTCCTTTCGAGATATTTTGGTGTATCCAGACTTATGAAACACCCTTTATATTACATTTCCTTGAAATTTTTTTCTTTGCTAAGTTTACAACATGTTTTGTAACCTAAAAAATATTAAAT
Source organism: Salticus scenicus (assembly GCA_963930645.1). Taxonomy (NCBI): domain Eukaryota; kingdom Metazoa; phylum Arthropoda; class Arachnida; order Araneae; family Salticidae; genus Salticus; species Salticus scenicus. The sequence goes on from OZ005657.1 coordinate 135,620,758, forward strand.
TAGAAAAATAATTTTATTACCATTTTAACAAATTTAAGTTAATATAACTATTCCGATAAATTTTAAATATCGAACTTATCTAAGTTCGCTAGTTACCTAATCGGCTTTGTGGAGTTTTGTAATGAATTATTCAACTGTTTAGCTTACGTTCTCATTCTTTTCAATATTATCATTAAAAATTATAAAAAATTATATATATATATATTGTTCGTGTGTAGGGGGAGGGAGTTTTTTTTTTTTTACCTAAATTGCAAAGTTATTTATTTTATTTCTAAAACAGTTGTTTTGCATATTTTATAAGATCAATACTGCTCAAGTAAAGTTAGATATATGTAATGTTTAATTCCGTACTTAAAGTAATTTTAATAATTAAAAGATTTTTTACGTGCAATTATTTAACAATTCATTTAAAAAACAGCAAATTATCAGCTTAATCTCTATCTGTAACCAACATATGTAGCCGGGAATACTTGAAAAAACGCAGTAATCCTCTCTTGCCAAACTTCTTTCTCCCTTACCATTCTAGAAAATACCACCCTTCCTTTTATGCTACAGGCGAGCGTAACTCAATGACTTCCCCAAGCATGATGAAAACTAGAGAACGCTTCTAAGAAAAAGAATTCCTGTCAAACACCTGCCATCACATAACTCAAACAAAGCTCTTCAATTTATCTCTGTCCGAAAAATAAAAATATTCTCCATTATTTCTTTTCTTCTTCTTCTTCTTCTTTTTTTTTTTTTTTAATTATTATTATAATTATTATTTTAACATTATGATATCTTTTAAAAAATAATTAAAATACCATAAATAGTAAATATGTGAATAAAGTAATAAATAAAAGCTTATTTATTTATTTTTTTAACTGAAAAAGGTCCTGTGAAAGATTTTTTATATTCAGCCCTCTTAAAAGAATAAATTTCTAACTGACGATGAAATAAATAATCACTAACAAAGATGAAATGCTTTCGAAACATAGTTTAACTCTATGGCATAATTTGGGGCAATTTCAGTGTACGATTCGCAAGTAGCAATTCGCAATTTACCCATTCTTCCGTTACCCATTTTTCCGCTTACCCTTTTTTCCGTTACCCTTTTTTCCGCTTACCCATTTTTCCATTACCCTTTTTTCCGCTTACCCATTTTTCCGTTACCCATCTTTCCGTTACCCATTTTTCCCTTACCCATTTTTCCGCCTCCCAATTGATAAAGTATATATAAAGTATACATACATTTACAATAGATCTGCAGCAATTGTGGGCCCATTTTATCATATGGGAAAATTTCTTTCCGCAATGACTCATTACCTTATGCATTTTTTAAATTTCTGTTTTCACATTCAGAAAAGTCACAATCATTAAATAAGTGCTCATTTTTGAAAAATTAGTTTTTTTAAATTTTTACACTTTAATTTTTAGTTAAAATATGCGAATTTTCACGAAGTTTGTTTTTCGGATTTTTTATCCGCAATATGAAATACTAAAAATTTAAAAAATAAGTTTTTGGAAAATAAGTTCTAATTTAATGATTATGAGTTTTCTGAATGTGAAAACGGTAAAAAAAAAAAAAAAAAAAAAAAAAAAAAAAAAAAACATTAGGTAATGAGTAATTATAGAAACAAATTTTCTCAGAGGATAACATAGGGGCGCACCAGCTGTCAGCGATTTGATTTTGGGTATTGTTTGCTATTAAGTAGAACATATGTTAAGTAAAGATACTGTAATAATAAATACTTTTCTATAAATGTTCGTTTATTTACATATTTATGAAATTACTTAATATTAATAAAAAAAAATACAGAATCAAATTGAAACTTTGTTGTCTCGAGGCCATCTTGTTCAATGCATCATAAAAATTGCATGCTAATTATGATGTATTGAGAATATTGCTAAGCAAAAATAGTCTTTCATGCACAGTTCTGTTTATAGTAAACGTCTTTAAAAGATGTCATTATACCCGTAGTAGATACATGTAAACTGTCAATTTCATTCAATTGCTAAAGAAATACAATAGGTGCAACTGCGTATCAGAAAAAAAAAAAAAAAAAAAAGGCGATTTAAATCGAAAATCAGCTTATTTTTCATACTGTCTGCGTTTTTTTTTTTTTTTTTTCTTGTTTATAGAGCACAAAAAATATCATTAGGGCTATTTGACAAACCTTAAAATTTTGAAAAAGTAACCAAAAAGTTGCTCATGTACGAAAAAAATCTATAAGAAATCCGATAGATTTTACATATGTTTCTAATGTAGGTGGCTATTGCTCCCCTCCCCTCCCCTCCTCCATGGAAAACTAATTCTATCAAATGATACGATTAAAGAACTGATTAAAAAACATATTTTCTTTTCAAAGTTATAGAGGTTATAAAACAATTTAGAACATCAGAAGGGCATATTTATTAAAGAAACTTTTATTAAATCTTATTTCGGGATGAGTCCTGACCCCATGGACCCCCTTCCTGGGTACGTCCTTGTCTGTTGTGTCTGTAAGTTGCAATTTCTTTATCGTTTTTCTTTTTTTACGTGCGTGTGTAGGTATGTACTATTTTCACAGCACATTTTATGTCTTTTAACTTAAAAAAAGGAAGAAATGGTAATTTGGATTTTTGAAAAATTCTGAGAGGATCCAATTGGAACTCTAGGGGGGGGGGGTCCTTAGACCCTATCTAGTTACGCCAATGTTTGTTCAATCAATTATAATTAGAATGATTCGTAAAAACGACGATACACTGTAATTTTTTTTATTTTTGTATTGTTATAGGTATGATTGAATGAAGTAATGATAAAAAACATTTTTTAATTATCAGAGGTAAGTTAACAAGTAAAATTTTGTTTAACTCGATTGTCTACTCAAATAATAGTATTCTGTAAACAAACAAGTATTTCTATAACAAGGGTCGCCGAAATATCATACTGAGCAAAACCTGTGCAACTGAAATTTTTATTTTTGGTTTGGTGCTGCCATCTAGGTACAATAATTTAAAGCAGAAAATTATTCACCTTTCATCCAATAAATTTATTAATATTTAGAGGACACTTCACCTAAAGCTGACAGCAGCCTAATTATTTCTATGGATTCCTAATTATTTCTAAATTTCTTATCAAAACTACTAATTACCAAATGTATTTTTATTTTCATTCTATCTTCATTTTTAGAAAATTCACAGCCGTTAAATTGATTATCGTTTTACGAAAATTAATTTTAAATTTTTTTAATAGAACATTTTAAGGCGATAAAGTGCAAAAAATGCACTTATTATTTAATTTTTAATATTTCATTTCACAACTTTCAATAATAATTTTTACTGTTACCGTAAGCGCTGCTGAAGCATGTAGTAGGTGTTCGAAACGCAAAGATGAGACCTTTAAAAATAGCATTTTATTCAATAACTTTTAAACTAATGAAAATTTATTTTATTATTATTATTTTTTTCAATATCCACTCTGGCAGGCTTCTGTCAAATTTTTTTCTTCTCCTTTTCGTGGTGGCTGAGTATATATAGTTGAACAGACATAATTTTCTTTTATTATTATAGATTATTATAAATTATTATACTTGCTTTAATAACAACCTTGATTTTTGTAGCCATGCTAATATTATGGCTCAGGATGACTACCATATCAAGTTTAGTTCATTCCACGGCTAATTTACTTTTAAGTAAGAACAAATTGAAGAGTTTTTTATTTATTTATTTTTTTTTTTCCCCTCAGCCCCTTTCGGCATGTCCTTAATTTCCTTAAAAACAATGAAATATAGAGAATTTCCAAACCATGTGAGATGTAGAACACCAGTTTCGTGTTCCGTGTTCTTCAAACCAACTAACAATTTTAGCATGGTGAACTGTACAGTTACCATCATCATCATGAATATGTGAATTAATGATTAGGTCTTTGTCTTTCAAAAACTGAAAAATTTTGTTACAGCTCGTTGTTCAACGAACGAAAATAATCGACAGTTTTCATGCGGTTGGATACCCCACCACTCTTTTGAAATAAACTCCTAAAACATAATATCTTCAACTGTTTTCTGAACATCTTTTTTAACAAATTCAAGTTTTTCAGCTGTTATGATAATTCTAAACCGGGTTATTTGCATCATTGGAGTACTAATTGTTGGAATTCTTCACATCCATTAATTAAGAATTGCCTATTATAGACATTTTGTAATTTCCTTTGTCAACTTCAGACGAAAATTCCTCATCCATGATGTTTTCATCAAAGTGCATTTTTCTGGGGAATATATTTATTTGGTTTAGTATTTAACATCTGGAATATTTTCTGATGAGTTTGGAATTTACTAGAGTTTGCTAGTTTTCCAAAATATCTCTGATCCCCATTCGTCCTGTTCGATTTTCATCAATTGATTTTTCGATACTGCTTGACCCAGAGCCTGATTAAGGGGAAAGCACACATTATTTATATAGTTCGACTTCCACGAGTTGGCCCCTGTCAATCAAGCGTGACGTAGGCAGCGACGATTCTATTACCTTGAAATCGGTTGAGGGTGAAAAGGGAGGTGGTTTGCTATCTTTACGAGTTTTGCGACATTTTGGCGAAAATACTGTTTATTATCTATTTACTTATTTACAAATTAGGAGATAGAACTTTTGGGCTTTCTAATATGTTATATCATTAAAAAATATTTGTTACATTATAACTAATTAATACGATGAGGAGTGTTATGATTGTCTTAACGATATTTCAGAATTTCGGTTTGCAGTATTTTTTTTTTTTCCCTTTTTTTTTTTTTTCCTTTCTTTCCTTATGTCATAATTTGGAATGAGTACCATAAAAAAAAAAAAAAAAAAAAAAAAAAAAAAACTACCAATCTACCAAACTTTCTTTCTTTTTGCTTTATTTCTCTTAAAAATAAATAAATAAATAAATAAAAAAAAAAGAGAGAGAAAGAAAAAGATTTAAAATTTAAATAGAGAACTACACTCCTGTAATTAAATTTTTTTCTTTTCTTTCTTTCTCTCTTTTTTTTTTTTTTTTTTTTTTTTTTTCTTTTAGACAAAATACATAGAAATGAAAAGCCATTATAAAAATAATGTAAGAAATTATCTTTCATATTCGAATCTGATGTGTATGCAAATATTCTGAGAGCTATTGTACATAATACTGTAAATTATGTGTACAGCTCAATTTATTTTAATAAAATTCCCCATTTATTTATTCAGTATTTTTAAAAATGTTTTTCTTTTCTTAAAAAAAAAAAAAAAAAAAGTATAGCGTAAAAACTTTTTCTCATTTTTATTTTTTAAATGTTTTCAAAGAAAATTATTTTTTTTTTCTGAAATACAAAATAAAATGTCTGGACAATAATTTATAATCCATAACAGCAGCACGATTTTCTTGTTTAAATTTATTGCTCAAAACTTCTTTATGCAAATAAGGCATTAGTGCCTTTTGAAATTTCAGACATGATTGAAAAGTGTTTTTTTTTTTTTTTTTTTTTTTTTTTTAGTTTATGTGTCATTGATTTTTAAATATTAACACATGCTCCTTTTAATAGGCAAAACGGATTTCAGCTGGCGAAAAGTAAAAATTATTGGCTTGATGCGTTATTTTCATGGCAACCTTCTTTTGTCCCCACCCATTCATTCTTTTCACTTTGTGCACCCCTTCCTTAAAGTAAACTCTTCGAAAAGAAGGAGGGACGAAGGGCCAACTCGTGAAAGTTGAACTATACTTACAGCGTTATTTTTTAACAAATACTTTCCTCCTATAATAAACACAAAATTCTCATTAAAAATTATTTTAAAAGAATTCTGGTGTCTAATAACGGTGAGTAAATTGGATTGTTTTACACCGTTCATTTTTTATAAAAAATATTTCCTCGTCAAAGCGTGGAATTTCTATGACATGAAGTAAAAAGTAATTGTAAAAATATTCCGGTGAGAGCGGAGATAATGTGTGCTTCCCCCTTAATCAGGCTCTGGCTTGACCTTTTCCCATTATAAATGGTCCCTACTGTCTGTGGAAGGAGGTATGTTGCCAGATGATCGACAGTCAATTTCTCCAAACAGGTTTCCAAATTCCCCCAAATCAGGGGGTTTTTCTAAAAAAAAAAAAAAAAAAATCCCAATTCAATTTCTACTAAACAAAAAAGTAAATTAAAAAAACATTTTTTTTTTTTTTTAAATAGTTAGCAAATTTAAGCCCAAAAATTTTCCCAGATAAAGCTCGTTTTTGAAAAAAATCCCCATATACAAGAATAAATTTTATATACGCTAGTTATTAAAAGTTATGAATATTTATACTAGTTAATACTAGTTATATTAGTTAATAAACTTTTAATTAATTAATTTTACACTAATTAACTTTTTTATACAGATCACACTTTTTTATATTTTTTTATACAGATAACTTTTTTATACAGAAGTTACCGAGAAATTTTAAATCTGCGTCAAGTACTGAGTCTAGTTTTATCAGCTCTCCCTAGGTTATTTGTGAAGATGTATTAGACCCTCTAATCAATTGTATTTATACAAATTCCGTATGTGTATAACAACGATTTTTGTTAACTATATCTACACTGATGGAAAAAAAAAATCCCAACACCAAGAAAAAATTATTGTACAGTAATGAAATTTCAGCAATACATTTGCGTAGGTAACATATTTATTTGATTAAAGTTTCAAGATCACAGGTAGAGCCATTGGCGAGAAGAGCCATTTCAAATGTGAAATGTTGGTACATTAGTAACCGGTGTAACTGCCAGAATTTTGAATGCAAGCATGCAAACGTGCATGCATTGTGTCGTACAGGTGTCGGATATCAGTTTGTGGGATGGAGTTCCAAGCCTGTTGCACTTGGGCGGTCAATGCAGGGACGGTTAATGCTGGCTGTGGATGACGCTGGAGTTGTCGTCCAATGATGTCCCATACGTGCTCGATTGGAGAAAGATCTGGTGATCTAGCAGGCCAAGGCAACATGTTGACACTCTGTAGAACATGTTGGGTTACAACAGCGGTATGAGGGCGAGCGTTATCCTGTTGGAAAACACCCCCCTGAATGCTGTTCATGAATGGCAGCACAACAGGTTGTATCACTAGACTGACGTATAAATTTGCAGTCAGGGTGCGTGGGATAACCACGAGATTGCTCCTGCTGTCATACGAAATTGCTCCCCAAACCATAACTCCAGGAGTAGGCCCTGTGTGTCTAGGCCGCAGACAGGTCGCTAGCAGGCGTTCACCTGGCCTCCTTCTAACCAACACACGGCTATCACTGCGACCAAGGCAGAACCGGCTTTCATCAGAAAACACAACAGATCTCCACTCCGTCCTCCAATGAGCTCTAGCTTGACACCACTCACGTCGCAAACGGCAGTGGTTTGGAGTCAGTGGAATGCACGCTACAGAGCGTCTGGCTCGGAGCTGTCCTTGAAGTAACCGATTTGTAACAGTTCGTTGTGACACTGTGGTGCCAACTGCAGCTGGAATTTCAGCTGCAGACGCAGTACGATTAGCCACAGCCATACGCCCAACACGGCGATCTTCCCTCTCAGTAGTGCCACGTGGCCGCCCGGAACCCGGTCTTCTTGAGGCAGTACCTTCCCTTGACCACTGCTGCCAACACTCATGCACAATGGATACATTCCTGCCAAGTCTTTCTGCAATATCGCGGAAAGAAAACCCACCTTCTCGTAGCCTCTTACACGACCTCGTTCAAACTCAGTGAGCTGTTGATAATGGCTTCTTCGTCTTCTTAGAGGCATCCTTGACTAACATTAACCCACTACAAATCTCAACTGTAAATAACGATCACGAACCTTACAGCGCTTATTTAAAGCAAACCTCATTTGCATGTTCATAGTGTCGCTACTAGCGCCACACTTATGCGCGTAGCTCGAAATTTGAATCAACGTCATCTTTCAGATGTATAAACACGCCTACCAAATTTCGTTTATCTAGCACAGCTCCTTCCTCCCATACAGCACACTTACATCTCTGGAACGTTGCAAGACCATCGCACTGCGACATTGCGATGTTGCATAGACGTTCTGCTCGTCTCTGGAACATCCCAGGTACAGTCGGTCAAAAAAAAAAAAAAAACGAAACACCCCCACCTATCTCATCAGTAAATTGTTGCAGAAAGACACCGAAGGTACCATTTGTCAGGGAATTTTGTTCTCTTTTAAGCTAATTGGGAAAAAATAGCTTAAGGGGTCGTCTCCATATTGAAATCGTGTCAAACTTTAATTTTTTCAATGGTAACATATAATTTTGATTTCGGATATCGATTCTACAGTCAATTTCATCCCCAGATATAAATTTGGAAGTCATATGGTGTATAAGTTTAGGATTTATACACGTCTAAACTTTCGAGCTTCTAATGATAAAGTCTGATAACACATTTATATTCATATCTCCTACATTTTTATTTTTTTTTTACCTGTTTTTTTTTTATGATGTTCATAACAACTTTTCCAAACATATTTATGAGTTTCATTAAGATTTTAATGTTTTTTATCTATAGAATAAAAATTATTAAATTAATATTTAAAAAAATTATGTATTGTGACCTATAATTTTTCTAACAGATATCGATTTCTAGCACATTAAAATACGCGTATACAAATTTGCAGCTCATTGGGCCAAACAGTTCTCGAGATATTCCAGAAAAACGATCGAAGATCAAGTTTTGGGGCCATATAACGATTACAAACTGTATTTACAAGTAGCATTCACAACAATCAATTTTGAATTTTATTGCAGACGATATTAAGAAAAAAAAGTTTTAATTTACTTTCATGTATTTTTAATTATTTCAACAATGTTTTTTTTTTTTCCTTCAGCTGAAATAAATTGGAATTTAATTCTGAAATAAATTGTATTATAATATTAGACATGTGTATAAATTGAAATACAAGAGCACATTAAAGAATTGCATGCAATTTAAAAATGTAGTTTAACATTTATTTATTTTTTTAATTTATCTCTTTCCTTACTATCTTAATATATATAAATCTCGTGTCACAATGTTTGTCCTCAATGGACTCCTAAACCACTTAACCGATTATAATAAAATTCGCACACCATGTGCAGTTCGATCCAACTTGAGAGATAGGATAGTTTAAATCTCAAATTATAGTCGCAATTTTAATTTATTGCTAATTATTTGTCTGTTATTATTTGACAGTCACAATTATCTGTTAACTCCAAATGATTCTAACAGATGTCGATACCTTTTGACTGGGTTGAAATGAAAGCTGAAATATATTTGGTGCTGCCATCTACACAAAGAATCTTCAACTTTTTAACCTATTAATAAATTTCGTATAATTCAATTATTTCCACTTTTTAAATTTTTGGTGTTAGCATAGCCGGCCACGTGTTACTTAGACTGAAGTGTAAATTGAATTCATATTATAATGAAGATAATACAGTGAAATTAATCCTGTTTTTTACTTATTTGTGCTTCATTGATCAAAACTTTATAATTTAATCTGTATATATATATAAATTACGTGTCACGATGTTTGTCCGGGGTAAACTACTAAACTAAGGAACTGATTTTGATGAAATTTTGCACGCTGTGTGCAGTTTGATCCAACTTGAGAGATAGGATAGTTTTTATCTCAATTTATTGTCACAATATTGTTTTATTGCAATTATTTGTTAATTATAGACCTTTATTAAAGTTGCTCCAAAATATCTGTGAGTTCCATTAATTTAATTGTTGCCAAAAAAAAAAAAAAAAAAAAAAAAAAAAAAATACGAGTTCATTTTCTTTCGACATAAAAATAAATACATTTAATCAAACGTGAACGTTAAAAAATTATAAAAAGTTAAATTATGCATCTCACGAAAATTGACGTCTAAAGTGCTAATGTAGTTCTATCATAGATATAGTAATATATATAGATCTCTCATCCCCATGTTATCGTAGAAAGATTTTTGATGCCGAAAAAAGATAAAAAATAAAAGCTTTGGAAACAGCCATTAAGTGGTATTGAAAAAAAAAAAAAAAAAGAAAAGAAAAAGAAAAGAAAGAAAGAAATATGAATTTGAAACTGTATCTGGAGTCTTCCATTCCCCTTTAGCAAATAAATTATTCATAAATTTTATTTGTTAAAATATTAGTATGTATTCCCGTGTGTATTCACTCGGGGAAAGACGGCCATATTTTGGTAAAAACGTCGTCTTTTCCCAAATGAAAAGGAATAACTTTTTTCTCCCCAATGATCACTCCATTCTATATATGCTATACTATATCTATGAGTTCTATACGCAAGCGAAGTGTGACTCACTGACCGTCTGTGCAGCCAAGAAAAAGATTTCCTATGTTAATTGCCCACTGGATTTTTTGTAAGAAATTATTAAAAATCGAGGAAATTTATTTCCCGATTTTAATCCTTATATTTGGGTATAGATATGTATTAGTTATCGCGGGTGTTAGATTGAATTATTTTGCTGTCAAATTGACAAAACTTTAATTTTAAATTTTTAAACTCTGTCGCCCTTGGCTTTTTTTATTATTATTATTATTATTTGGCGATCAAAAGCGTAACACGAAAATATACATGCCAGATGTATGCATTGTACGAAATGTAATATGTATTATTCATTGTACGTATGTATGACATGTAATATGTATTGTACGAAATATTGTTTCATATTATTCATTACTCTTTTAATATAAGTTGTTAAAATAACCATGATTTTTGAAAGGAATTAAATATTTTCGCCAGATAATTTGGCGATATTCTTTTTTTTTCGCCAAGGATGACAGAAATGAAATCTATTCCGCTGCAAAATATTAGTATCTTACATCAGATATTTTATTTAGACATTTGAAAACAAATTTGACTTCAAACTATGATAGAATATTTATCATTTTCCTTTTAATTTGTATATTATTAGTATATTAATTGTTTTCCCTTTTATAACTACAGCTGTTGCCCTCTTTAAAATATTTAAAATGATGAGGTCATTTAATAGTAAAATTATCCATTATAGCATATATTATATTTCACTCCTCCATAAAAATTGATTTTAAAATCGTCTGTTTCTTTTATACTTTTATTTTAATAGAATTTTAATAGAATTTAATTTATATATTAGTCATTTTAGCAATTTTATCCAAAGTAGCATTAGAAATAATATATATCACTTCTCCATTAAAATTTATAGGACCCTACAATAAAATTAATTTGTGCTTAATATCAACACTACGAAAATTTTTATCAATCGCTTCCAAATTTTGACCTAAGTTTCAAATCTCAACCCTGTGGGTTTTTACATCGGCTACAACGTTTTCGTCTTTGTTCGTAAATAATAATTTAACTGTACTAAATAGTTTACAGCCGTATAATTCAACGTATAACTTAGTCACAGCAACGCGTGGCCGGGTCTGCTAGTATTATATAATGTTTTCGTAATTTTCTTTAGAAGAATTGTGATTTCTAATTTCTATAGTCGCTATTATTAATAGTGTTGGAAATATAAATTAACCAATTAAAATAATATAATATTATTACAGAATAAATTATTTCTTTGAGTTGGACAGAACTTCATAGCTGAGAGATCAGATTTTTACTTTCCGAACATACGTATGTAAAGGAAGTATTGTAATCGTGACAAAAAATCCGACCTTTGAGATTATGGGATTTCTATACTTTTGAATTATACTGAATTCATTTTTACTAGTTTTCGATTATGAATAGATGTATGTGTGTGAGTGAATACGATAGCGCCTAAATCCTCTGTTCAAATAAGTTGAAATATAGTAAGTATATTGTATGGCCCCATAGCACGATCACTGTTGATTTTGGTGAATCTAGCACTTAAAAGTACTTTTTACAAGCACAAAAAAGAAATATTCTTTATCGTTATAGCTTATAGGGCGAAGTTTTTCAAACTGCGATAGCGTCTATACACCATTTTCTTTTGAGCTAATACGCGTGTTATAAATGTCCGTCGCACAAAGTGAATAGATTTTGATGTATCTAGCATTTATAGTTTTTCACAGGGACACAACAAAAAATTCTTTATCATTATTGTCTATGGATCCAAATAAAATAAAATGCGATAGCATTTAAACGCCTTATTCGTTTGAGTTAAAAAAAAACTTTTATACATGTTAATAATCACCCTCGCACAAAGCGTATAGATTTTGATAAATCTAGCATGTATAGTTTTTTTTTTTTTTTTCTTTTTACAAGGACAGAAAGAAAAATTGTCATTATGGTCTATGGCCCCAAACGTTTTAAAATGCGATAGTATCTAAACACCTTATTCTATTAAAATGAAAATTTATGCACATGTTATACATTACCGTCGCACGAATTGTATAGATTTTAGTAAAGATAGCCTTTATAGATTTTTACAGGAACACGACAAAAAATTATATATCATTACGATTTATGTTTTAAAATTATATGAAGTGCAATAGCGTAAAATTAAGCAAGGTGAGAAAATACTTGAACTCCCTGAAATATTTTACAATATTACCATGTTTTTATTAACTTCGATTCTTGTTTACTTGTTTGTATGTTTGTTTGTTTTGTTTGTTTGTTTGTTTGTCCAGTACAAACCTTACGATCGATTTTTAACTAACTTCCCGACTAGCTAGATATTTGAAATTTTCAGGACAGCTCACAACACGGTGACAATACATTTTTCTAATAATTTTAGTCAACTATTTCAGGTCCCACTGCCTTCGGCAGCGCTTATATGATTCGACAGAAAATTTATTTAACTAACTTCCCGACTAGCTAGACATTTGAAACTTTCAGAATAGTTCAAAACACGGTGAAAATGCATTTTTTTAATACCTTTAGCCAACTGTTTAGGGTTCCTGCTGCCTTCGGCAGCATCATCAGTACAAAGCTTCCAATCGATTTTTCACTAACTTTCCGACTAGCTAGACATTTGAAACTTTCAGGCTAGCTTAAAACACGGTGACAATACATTTTTTTAATACTTTTAGTCAAAATTTTCAGGTCACTATACCCGTTTATATGATTCAACAGAAAATTTATTTAACTAACTTCCCGACTAGCTAGACATTTTAAACTTTCAGAATAGTTCAGAACACGGCGAAAATGCATTTTTAAAATATTTTTAACCAACTGCTTCGGGTTCCTGCTGCCTTCGACAGCGTTACCAGTGCGAAGCTTGCAATCAATTTTTCACTAACTTTCCGACAAGCTGGACATTTGAAACTTTCAGGATAGCTCAGAACACAGTGACAATACTTTTTTTAATACTTTTAATCAACTGCTTCAGGTCCCTACTGCCTTAGGCAGCGTTTATATGATTCAACAGAAAATTTATTTAACTAACTTCCTAACTAGATCGACATTTGAAACTTTCACAATAGTTCAGAACACGGTGAAAATACATTTTTTAAATACTTTTAGCCAACTGTTTCGGGTTCCTGCTGCCTTCGGCAGCGTTACCAGTACAAAGCTTGCAATCGATTTTTTACTAACTTCCCGACTAGCTAGATATTTGAAACTTTCAGGATAGCTCAGAACGTGGTGACAATACATTTTTTTTTTAATACTTTCAGTCAACTATTTCAGGTCCCTACTGTATTCGGCAGCGTATATATGATTCAATAGAAAAATTATTTAACTAACTTCCCGAGTAGCTAGACATTTGAAACTTTCAGAATAGTTCAGAATACGGTGAAAATGCATTTTAAAAATATTTTTAACCAATTGCTTCGGGACCCTGCTGTCTTCGGCAGCGTTATCAGTACAAAGCTTGCAATCAACTGTTAACTAACTTCCCGGCTAGATCGCCATTTGAAACTTTTTAATAGCTCAAAACACGATAGCAAGGATTTTTTTAATACTTTTTTCCAATTGCTCCGGGTTCCCGCTGCGCTTAGTAGCGTTTATATGATTCAACAGAAAATTTAAAAACATTGCATATAAAAGTTCTTCAACATCAACACGCACAAATATTAGCTACCTTTGATTAAATTAAATCGTATTAAAAATATATATATAAATAGAAAGAAAAGAAAGAAAACAAGATACACAATAAGTACACAGTTATAGACTTGAACCTGTCTCATTATTTACCAAATATTTCGTTACACACAAATATTGCCTGTATCGATTGCATTCTCTCGTACTAAATTTAAACAAAATAACAAATGAAGTCATGAACTGGAACCCGAATCCTTTTTTACCATATATTTTGACAGCGAACGCTAATTTTTCTGTTTAAATCCAAACTTTCTGCCCCTCCGAAAACACTTAACCCCAAACTTTCCTCAAAATCGATACATCCGTTTCCGAGTAACCCGAATTTGGGCGATATGCTGCAATTTGTCGATAAAGGTTTAACTGATCACGCCATTTTTTTCAAAAGATGAGAATAAGTCCAAACGTTTTTGCATCCCTAAAAACACTAACCACAAACTTTATTTGAAATCACTATATCCATTTCCGATTAAGCCTATTTCTAAAACTTGATGGAACTGGTCAATATATGGTAAACTGCGAAAAAAAAAAAAATTTCTGAAGAATATGTCTAGTTCTTTAAGCACCCAGAAAGTTTTTAACCCCAAACTATCATCAAAATCCTTATATAAATTTCTAAATAAACCCAACTTCTGCTATATAATTTGCAACTGGCCGATAAAATGTTAACTGAGAACGCGATTTTTTCTAACGATAAGGATAAGTCCATTTTTTCTCATCAAAAAGCCGTAACTCCAAACTTTCATATAAATCGCTTTGCCCATTTCCGAATAAACTCAATTTCTATCGTATGTTGTAATCTATCGATAAAGAGTTAACAACGAATGCGATTTTTTCTAAAGATGAGGATATTTCCAAAAGCCTTTTCTCATCAAAAAGTCCTAACTCCAAGCTTTTATGAAATTCGCTATGTCTATTTCTCTGTAAACGGTATTTTTGGCAAACGTCACAATAGGCCTTTAAAGGTTTAACAAAGAACAAGAAATTTTATGAAGAATAAAATAATTCTAATCAATTATGCAACCTCAAATTTTCATCATAATCCTTATACCTATTTACAAGTAGACCCAAATTTTGCAATATGTTGCAATTGGCCGATAAAGAGTTAATTGAGAACGTTATTTTTTTTCTGAAGATGAGGCAATGCCATTCGTTTTAGCAGTCCCCGAAAAAACTTAGTCCGAAATAATCATCAAAATCGCTATATCCATTTCCAGGTAAACTCAATTTCTGCTATGTGTTGCAGTTGGTCCGTAAAGGGTTAACTGTAAACGCTAATTTGTCTGAAGAATAGATCCAATCGTCTTTTCTCATTAAAAGCCCTAACTGCAACCTTTCAGAAAAATCGCTTAGTCCATTTCCGTATAAAGACAATTTCTGACATAGGTTGCATTTGGCCTTTAAAAGATTAACAACGACGAGGAATATTTATGGCAATGAGGATAATTTCTTCGTCTAAGCATCCCCGAAAGCACTTAATGCAACCTTTCATCAAAATCCTTATATCAGTTTCCAAATAAACTCAATTTATTTCATTTGTTGCCATTGGCCGATAAGGGGTTAACAGCCAACGCCAATTTCTCTAAAGATGGTGGTAAGTCTAATATTCCGAAAAAACTTAACCATAAATTTTCATCAAAATCGCTATAATCATTTTCGAGTAAACCCAAATTCTGCTATGTGTTGCAATTGGCCGGTAAAGGGTTAATTATAAACGCTAATTTATCTGAAGATGAAATCCAATTGTTTTTTCTCATGAAAAAGCCCTGACTTAAAATTTTCATAAAAATCAGTTAGTCCATATCGTTTAGTCCGTGTAAAGCCTCTGACATACGTTGCAATGGCCTTTAAAGGGTTAATCGACAGCAAATTTTTTTGACGATGGGGATAATTCCATTCGCTTAAGCATCCTCAAAATCACTTAACGTAAAACTTTCATGATATCCTTACATCAGTTTCCGATTAAATCCATCTTATTTCATTTGTTGCCATTGGCCGATAAAGGGTTAACAGCCAAGGCAAATTTTTCTGAAGATGGTGGTAAGTCTAATATTCCGAAAACTCTTAACCCCAAACTTTCATCAAAATCCATAGAATCATTTTCGAGTAAACCCAACTTCTGCTATGTATTGCAATTGGCCGGTAAAGGGTTAACTGTAAACGCTAATTTATCTGAAGATGAAATCCAATTGTTTTTTTTTCATGAAAAAGCCCTAACATCGAATTTTCATAAAAATCGCTTAGTCCATTTCTGTGTAAAGCCAATTTCTGACATACGTCGCAATTGTCCTTTAAAGGGTTAACAGAGACAACGAATTTTTATGATGATGGGGATAATTCCATTCGTTTAAGCATCCCCGAAAGCACTTAATGCAAAACTTTTACCAAAATCCTTATATCAGTTTCCGAATAAACCCAATTTATTTCATTTGTTGCCATTGGCCGATAAGGGGTTAACAGCCAACGCAAATAATTCTGAAGATGGTGGTAAGTCTAATATTCCGAAAACTCTTAACTCCAAACTTTCATCAAAATCCCTACAATCATTTTTGAATAAACCCAACTTCTGCTATGTATTGCAATTGGCCGGTAAAGGGTTAACTGTAAACGCTAATTTATCTGAAGATGAAATCCAATTGTTTTTTTCTCATGAAAAAGCCCTAACATCGAATTTTCATAAAAATCGCTTAGTCCATTTCTGTGTAAAGCCAATTTCTGACATACGTCGCAATTGTCCTTTAAAGGGTTAACATAGACAGCAATTTTTTTTTGACGATGGGGATAATTCCATTCGTTTAAGCATCCTCAAAATCAATTAACGCAAATCTTTCATGATATCTTTACATCAGTTTCCGAATAAACCCAATTTATTTCATTTGTTGCCATTGGCCGATAAGGGGTTAACAGCCAACGCAAATTTTTCTAAAGATGGTGGTAAGTCTAATATTTCGAAAACACTTATCCCCAAACTTTCATCAAAATCCCTAGAATCATTTTCGAGTATACCCAACTTCTGCTATGTATTGCAATTGGCCGGTAAAGGGTTAACTGTAAACGCTAATTTATCTGAAGATGAAATCCAATTGTTTTTTTCTCATGAAAACGCCCTAACATCGAACTTTCATAAAATTTGCTTCGTCCATTTCCATGTACAGCCGATTTCTGACAAACGTTGCAATTGTCCTTTAAAGGGTTAACATCGACAACGAATTTTTATGACGATGGGGATAATTCCATTCCTTTAAGAATACTCAAAAGCACTTAACGCAAAACTTTCATGATATCCTTACATCAGTTTCCGATTAAACCCATCTTATTTCATTTGTTGCCATTGGCCGATAAGGGGTTAACAGCCAACGCAAATAATTCTGAAGATGGTGGTAAGTCTAATATTCCGAAAACTCTTAACTCCAAACTTTCATCAAAATCCCTAGAATCATTTTTGAATAAACCCAACTTTTGCTATGTATTTTAATTGGTCGGTAAAGGGTTAACTGTAAACGCTAATTTATCTGAAAATGAAATCCAATTGTTTTTTCTCATGAAAAAGCCCTAACTTCAAACTTTCATAAAAATCGCTTAGTCCATATCCGTGTAAAGCCGATTTCTGACATACGTTGCAAATGTCCTTTAAAGGGTTAACAGCGACAACGAATTTTTATGACGATGGGGATAATTCCATTCGTTTAAGCATACTCAAAAGCACTTAACGCAAAACTTTCATCAAAATCCTTATATCAGTTTCCGAATAAACCCAATTCATTTCATTTGTTGCCATTGGCCGATAAGGGGTTAACAGCCAACGCAAATTTTTCTGAAGATGGTGGTAAGTCTAATATTCCGAAAACACTTAACCCCAAATTTTCATAAAAATCCCTAGAATCATTTTCGAGTAAACCCCACCTTCTGTACACACACACACTTCAGTAAAGTAGAGACGCGTTGGTTTATAGTCTGATACCTAGGGGAAAAAAAGCATAACAGAAATCTAATTTCAATAAAAATCTTCTGAAAATGCGATAATAAAACATCAATTTTGAATCCCGGTGCCCCTCCCCCCCTTTCACACACACAGGTGTTATCAGACCCTCCTGTGTTAATCTTTTTGGACAGAATATTTTTTATAGTTCGAAATTTCCACATTAATATGCTCATTGAAATTATATTCCTTTTGATGTATTTAGAGATTTCTTGATGAATGAAACGCATTGAATAATAGAAGAGAGCTCTCATAAATTCGTTGAATCTGACCTAAAAGAAAAAAAAGATGAACTTGGAGATAGCCTCCTAAAGAAAAACCTTAAATATCTCAGGAACTAATGTTGGTATCTTCCTGCAAATTTATATCTAGGCTATTTTGATGCTCTAGATTCGTTTTCTGTCGTCAAATTAGTGGGTTAACATACGAATTTTCAAAGTTGGATCCATTTTTAATATGTAGACGACCCCCAATGTCATTTTTTCCTACATACAATAAAAGTAGACATAAATTCCTGATGATTGGTGCCTACTGCATGTTTCTGCGATAATTAGGTAATGAGATAGGTGGGGGTGTTTCGTTTTTTTTTTTTTTTTTTTTTTGACCGACTGTACGTTCTAAGGATGTGGAAATGTCTCAGCTTTGCGACATCGCATGCTACATCTCCAGTACATCGCATACATCTCCGGTACATTTCTAGAACATCGCAAATGTTACTCTCAGCGACGACCTGCTTCTGTGTCTCAGAAGTCATAAGTCATATTTTATCATATGACTGTCATAGAAGTCCTAAGTCATATTTTATTCTATTTGCATCTCTCTGAGATGTGATGATAATAAGACATTGCGATGTACTTGGAACATCGCTGGAACAAAGTGTGCTGTATGGGCTGGTGTTGGGATTTTTATTTCCATCAGTGTATATAGTGTATGAAAAAGAAAATGTAAGGAGAAGCATTAACAAAGGAAACTATTATTTATACTGTGTAACCTTTTCAAAGATTAACTAACCAACGCAATATATATTTGCTTAAAAGAAACAATAAAGGCAGAAGGTGAATTAACAGCTGTCTCATTAGAAATATTTTATGTCTCTATTGCTGCTTTTCACTGAATTTAACACTGCAATTTTGAAGAAAAGATAAAAATATTAAGGGATTTTTTTTTTTTTTTTTTTTTTTTGTAAAGATTTTTATATAACTCTTCTTAAATCTGTCCCTTCTACACATTTTCCTAAGTTATATTTTATTCATAAAACGCGAGAAAGCGGTCGGTAGTGTTATTCATGTACAAAAAAAAAAAAAAAAAAAATGCACTTCTTTTTTCCTTTAAGGTCTTGAATTGATTTAGAAAAAATTGAGAAAATGTGTGCTTTCGATTAGTTAAAATGTTTAAAAGTTAAATTTACTCCTTTCTGTATTACTCCCAAAATTATTTTTATTCGTGAATACGAGAAATTAGCAAGGATTTTAACCGAGGGGCAGGCGCAGTAAACTATACTGCTCTGACTTAGTGAAGAAAACAACACAAAGGGCAATTGTCCAGGGGCCTGAAACAAAAAAGACTCGGATAAAAAATAAGTAAGAAAATCTAAACCTTAAAAAAGAAAGAGTCTTTCCTTACTTTCACTTTCAAGGGGCGCACAATTCTTGTCACCAAGCTCTGAAATAGGCCATTGGTCTGAAACAAATCTAGCACGGACTAAACAGAATAAGAGAGAAAAAACAGTAAGTGAATCTAAATTTTAAGAGACAGTGGGACCCATACATAGATTTTCCATTAGGGCATATAATTTATCACCGGGATTGATTGAGAGAATTACTGAGTATTTACTGAGGAAAATAACTTAAAGTATTACTCTTTTATTATTACCTAAATTCTAGTATTTTAAGTATTAAAATTAAGACGATAGGAAGAAAAAATAAAAACCAACTGATTTATAGAAAAAGAATTCCAATTTTGTATTATTTTACGATAATGTTGGCTTTCTTTTGTGAAGAAAGTATTTCGCAGAGAAACAGATAATCTCTAGACGGAGAATGTATTTCATTCAACTAACTTTTCAAATCAGTTTAACCAAAGTGATCTCACAAGTATTCTCGAAACAGTCTAATAGAACTGTTAAATCATCGAATATTCTCGAAACAATCCAATAAAGCTGCCATTCGTAATGCAAAAGTCACCATTCAGCGAATATTCTGTAAACAGTCCAAGAAAACTGTCACTTGTTTCACAAGAATAAAAGAAACAGTATTAAATATTCCCCTCAGTAGGAATTTCGCTGATTCACAAACAAAATCAATCGCTTGAACAGTGATGCCAGATTGGGGATTTTGTCCCCATTTTGGGGATTTTTGAGGCTTCTGGGGACAATTTTGGGGACCAAATGTTTGTGGGGATTTTTTTTCAAAAATTGCCTTCATTTGGGGAAAAATCTGAGCTTAAATCCTCTTAAATCTTGATATATATATCAGTACAAAAAACCCTTAACGGGTTAAAAGTTTGTGACGCCGCTACTTTATGGCTATAAGAATTGGGAATATGAGTCTTAAAAATAATGATATCAAATTTTAAGTGACGCTTTGCAATTAGTTAAAATATACATAGATTTTCTTATTTGATCATTTACTTTCTACTTTTATTTATATTTATAATGCAAACGTAATATTTTTAGCTTCAAGATCAGACAGATATATAAAATACACTCACTGATGCTTTTTCATTCACATTTCAAATTCA
Organism: Salticus scenicus; assembly: GCA_963930645.1. NCBI lineage: Eukaryota > Metazoa > Arthropoda > Arachnida > Araneae > Salticidae > Salticus > Salticus scenicus. The sequence continues at coordinate 135,641,419 of OZ005657.1, forward strand.
AAATAACAGTTTTAAAAGGAATGATATAAAAATTCCAGTGGCGCCTCGGTGTTATTTTAAAAGATTTGTTTTTAGATTCCATTAAAATTACTTTTGTTTTGTCTAATAAAGTATATTTACATATTGAAACAGTGCTTTTAATTTTCAAATATACTGTCAAATAATTATACTTTCACTGAGTTTGCATTATAAATTAAAATTATTTATTTCAATAAATTGATTTATCTTTTGCATCACGCTATACAAAACATAGTATCATTATCATAGTATCCAGCTGAGTGAAAATTTGCGCAAAGAGGTAGTGTAACGTAAAGAAAATATTTACACAGATTTTACTTGCAGTTTTGGATAGCGTGACGCAAAAGATAAATTAATTTATTGAAATAAATAATTTTAATTTATAATGCAAACTCAGTGAAAGTATAATTATTTGACAGTATATTTGAAAATTAAAAGCACTGTTTCAATATGTAAATATACTTTATTAGACAAAACAAAAGTAATTTTAATGGAATCTAAAAACAAATCTTTTAAAATAACACCGAGGCGCCACTGGAATTTTTATATCATTCCTTTTAAAACTGTTATTTTGAATTTGAAATGTGAATGAAAAAGCATCAGTGAGTGTATTTTATATATCTGTCTGATCTTGAAGCTAAAAATATTACGTTTGCATTATAAATATAAATAAAAGTAGAAAGTAAATGATCAAATAAGAAAATCTATGTATATTTTAACTAATTGCAAAGCGTCACTTAAAATTTGATATCATTATTTTTAAGACTCATATTCCTAATTCTTATAGCCATAAAGTAGCGGCGTCACAAACTTTTAACCCGTTAAGGGTTTTTTGTACTGATATCATTACTTTTTAGGGGTTAGTGCGATCAAAAAATTAAAACACGTCCTTCTGGCTCCTAGAAAGGGTAAGCTGATTTATCTTTTATTATGAAGTTGCCACCATTTTTTTTTTTTTTCAAAATTCTACAATTTTTCAATTCTACAATTTATTAATGGACTTGGTGGATTTATTAATGAAGTCTTGTATATATGGAGTTTTAACATAGAACCTTTCTAATGTAAATTTGTAATTTTCAGTGGGCTGGCACAGGGAAACAAGAGGGTAGATTAAGTTGGCAAATGGACATAACAAATACATTTCTGAGATAAATCCAAACTACAAATTTAGTTTGAATTAATTCAATATTTTAAACGTTATCATGCCGACAAATTTTCAAGTAGCCTGCCACTTGGAAACAAAATGGAGAAGCTTCACACTAGAAAAAAGTATTGAGTGGGATTCTCAAACTCTTTAAAATAATAATAATAATAATAAGTGGGAAATTTCAAATTTGAGTTTTAGAATTACGTAATTTACATTTTGCAAGTTTCTTTTTAGAGAATTACAAATGCAAATTAAACAATTTAAAAAAATCAAGTTAATGTTAAAAATGGAAAATTATTTATTTTCTTTTCCCTTTTGAGGCTCCCCCAGGGGGGTACCTTCTTCAGGTATTCAGGGGGAGTCACGCACCCCGGGCCCGAGTGATCTTTTTTTCTTCTCTTCTCTTTTTTTTTTTTTTCTATTTAGTTTTTGGTTTTTTTTTTTTTTTTTTTTTTTTTTCTTGCTTTTTTCGTCCTTGTTTGTTTTTTTGGTTCTTACTGCCAATAAGCTCTTGGTATTTGTTCTTGTTCATTGTTCTTGTAAAAAAATAAAAAATTGAAGAAAAAATAAAAAATATGGAAAAATTTACAAAAAAATGAAACAACTTACCTTGCTTTACTCACCTTTTTGATTTCTACTTACCTTGTTTGTTTCTACTCACCCTTAGTTTTTGTCTCGTTCTTGTTGGTTACACTAAAATTTGTTAATTTCTAAAACATTAACCAAGCTGAGATCGGTGTAGATGTGGCGCTGGTTATTGGGTTGGCGATTTGGTGAGGGTCTCACGGTAGTCTAGCCTTGGGAGCACACTGGGAGACTGGTGCCCTTGGTGAAGGTGAGACAACGGTGACTACTCGAACGAGAAACACCGGACTAACACGACTACCACATGTGATTCCCAATCTGGGTCGACGGTCTGGTAGCTGGTGAGTGGTTATGGGTGTCCCAGGGAGTGATTCTGAAAACCCTTTGCTTTCCGTCCGTTCAAGAAATGGGCTGACTTGTGGGACTAAGGAAACCCTCGACCCTTTTTTTATTTAATTTAATTATGGCGACAAACAAAGGAAATACGAATAATGCGTCTGGCTCGGGCCAAGCTGTTAAAAATCCTAATGAGAAATCTTGGGCGGAGAGAATGGAAGAATTTTCTTCCACCCTTAGTGCTAACAACGTTTTCTTAGATAGCGAGGCAAGATTTTTTGTACTGAAGAGGAAAGAAGGAGATTTCTTAAGAACATCTCCATTTTTGATACATAAAGCGCTGCAATCAATCATGGGTGATCCAAAATCAGTGAAGAAGCTAAAATCCGGTGAATTATTAGTTGAGGTAGAAAATCCAAAACAAGCAAATAACCTTAAAAAATGTACACAATTTGCAAATATACCAGTTACCGTTAGTCCACATAGAACTTTAAATATTTCTCGTGGCGTCATCTCAGAATCGGATCTTCAGTTTATCCCTGAGGCCGAAATTCTAGACAACCTTAAAGACCAAAGAGTAATTGCAGTAAAACGTATTTCTATTTTTCGTGACAATAAACCCATTCCAACAAAGCACATTATTCTAACAATAGACTCCCCTAAACTACCACGTTCCATAAAGGCCGGTTACCTTGAATGCCCAATAAGACAATACATTCCGAATCCTCTACGCTGCTTCAACTGCCAACGGTTTGGCCATTCTAAGACTTCATGCCGTGGAAAACAAACATGTGCCCGTTGTAGTGTCATTGGTCATGACAGTGAAAATTGTGAAGCCCCAGTCTGTTGTGTTAATTGCAAAAAGGATCACCCATCTTACTCAAAATCATGTGAAAAATGGAAAACTGAGAAGGAGATTCAAAGTATTAAAACTAAGCAAAACATATCATATCCTGAAGCAAGAAAAATTGTAGAATCAAGAACACCCATTGTTGGAAAATCATACGCTGCTGCCATAGTTAACAAAAAAACATATCAGTCTATAGCAATCCAAACTGACACTGTTCCCAACACCAACTCTCCAGTTGTAACTGCATTAAACAATTCCCCAACCTTACAATCCAATCAAAATCAGGCTTCTAACTCTTCACAGCCATCTTCATCCAAATCAAGAAACTTAAAGAAAACGCCACAAAATGCTAAAACTTTATTGTCTGGAAAAAGTCTTAACTCTACCTCTCTAAAACATTCTAATTCACCCTCTCGTCTCAATATCATCAAGAAAAAGAAATTATCAAAATTGCCCACTCCCACTACAAATAATACAGTAAACGTTCCAAAAAAAGATGATATGATCAGCCTCCATCCTTCTGATGGGGAGGACGGAATGTCTACTGCATCAGAGGACAATGACGTGGACGTAATAATCTAAAAAAAAAAAAAATTATGACCAATTTCATTTCATGGAATTGCCGAGGTTTTATTAATAAACGAGATGAAATCAGAGATATTATCTCTGATCATCGACCTATCTGCTTTGCCTTCCAAGAAACATACTTAAGACAACACGACAACGTTAAAATCCGTGGCTACCAGTGTTTCAGAAAAGATTTTACACATTCTAACAGAGCTACAGGTGGTGTAGCTCTTTTAATCTCTAATAATATTCCACACTCTAATATCATTTTAAATACAGACATCCAGGCTATTGCTGTTCAGATCCATATACACATACTTATAACCATCTGTACTGTTTACTTACCGCCAAATATGACTGTTCGACAATGTGACCTCAATAGGCTTATTTTGCAGTTACCGACTCCTTTTTTAATTCTTGGTGATTTTAATGGACACAACCAACTTTGGGGTAGTCCTGATGTTAATCCTCGGGGACAAATCATTGAAGACCTAATTACTGACCATAATTTATGTATTTTAAATAATGGTGAAAATACATATTTTCATGAACCTTCTAGAACTTTTCATGCAATAGACCTGGCCATTTGCTCTCCTATTCTTTATCCATATTTTAATTTCTTTGTTAGTAACGACCTTCATAATAGTGACCATTTTCCTCTATTTTTATCTTTTTATAATTTTAATGATCATCATCCTACAAATGCACATTATATTTATGACAAGGCCAACTGGGCTACTTTCACTATAAATGCTACTATCACATACGAAATGACTGAGGGTGATATCAACAGAGCAATCACTGATGTCACAAACAGTATTATAAATGCAGCTGATATTACTATTCCAAAATCCTCTGGGCGTCTCAGTAAACATTCAAAGCCATGGTGGAATGATGAATGCAATAATGCAAAAAGACAGCAACAAAAAGCTTGGGGAATTTTTAGGAGGTACCCAACTACTGCGAATTATATCGCATTCAAAAAAGCAAGGGCAGCCGCACGAAGAATCCGCAGAATCTCCCAAAGAAATTCCTGGATAAAATATGTGTCCAGCATTACCTCCAATGTAAGCAGTAAACAGCTTTGGCGTCGTGTCAAGAAAGCAATGGGAATATATTCTAATCAAAGTATTTCATTTTTAAAAGATAATGGCCAAACTATAACTTCTACTAAAAATATTGCAAACACCATTGGTAAAACTTTATCTCATATCTCCAGCTCTAATTCATATTCCGAACCTTTTTTGTCTCATAAACGTAATTCTGAAAGATCATCAATCAATTTTCACTCCCGCTCTTCACCAGACTACAATAAACCTTTTACAGAAAATGAATTAAAAAATAGTTTGAAACATTGCCATAACTCTGCTCCCGGACCCGATGGTGTTACCTACATTATGATTAAACATTTATCTAAACAGTCTCTTAAAAATCTCCTTCATCTTTACAATAGAATCTGGACTGAAAATATATTCCCTGTTGCTTGGACAAATGCTATTGTTATTCCTTTTCCTAAGCCAGGCAAAGATGCTACTGACCCAAAAAATTACAGGCCCATTGCTCTTACAAGCTGTCTCTGTAAACTACTTGAAAAAATGGTAAATACTAGATTAGTTTTTATTCTCGAAAGAAATAATTTGATTTCTCCATGGCAAAGTGGTTTTCGACGGGGCCGTTCTACGGTTGACAATATTTTATTATTGGAGACAAATATTCGCAAAGCTAATGTGAGACGTAACCATTTGGTGTCAATTTTTTTCGATATAGAAAAAGCTTACGACAAAACATGGCGCTATGGTGTTTTAAAAGATCTTTTTAATCTGGACTTTCGAGGAAATCTCCCCATTTTCATTCAAAACTTCTTAAGAGTCAGACGCTTTAGGGTTCGAATAGGATCAGTTTATTCAGATTTCTATTTCCAGGAGGAGGGTGTGCCTCAAGGCAGTGTTCTGAGCGTCACACTTTTTTCTTTGAATATAAATGATATACTAAAACAATTACCACAATCTGTAAATGGAAGTTTATATGTTGACGACCTGCAAATTTCTTGCCAGGGGAATGACATGCGTTTCATTGAACGCCAATTGCAACTTGCCATCAAGAATATCATCAACTGGACAAACAAAAACGGTTTTACATTTTCTACTGACAAAACACAGTGTGTGCATTTTTGCCGCAAACGAGGGCTTCATCCTGACCCAGAAATTCTTATGAACAACAGGCCAATTTCGGTTGTTGACACTGCTCGCTTTTTGGGTGTTATTTTTGACAGTAAATTGAATTTTAAACCACATATTTTACACTTACGAATTAAGTGTGACAAAGCTCTTAATATTCTAAAAGTCCTTTCTAATACTTCTTGGGGTGCCGATCGTCCATCTCTTCTGAAAATATATAGAGCTGCTATTCGGTCTAAAATTGATTATGCCTGCCATGTTTATGGATCAGCACCAGACTCTTACCTGAAGAGACTTGACACAACGCATCATAGTGCACTAAGAATTTGTTCAGGAGCTTTCCGTACTACTCCCGTCTTTAGTTTATATGCTGACTGTGTGGAGCCTTCTCTCACTGACATCAGACAAAGACTTTCATGTGAATTGTACTTTCGCATCCTCTCACATCCTAATCATCCACTTCATTTACTTTTAAATAGTAACGATCATAATCTTTATGTGAATCGCCCATCTTGCATCCCACATTTCACTCTTAGAATTAAGAACTTTCTTGCGGGTACCTCTCATATTCATACAAAAGTTCGTCCTCGGTCTTTTTTAAACATGACACCTTGGAATTTCCAGGTTATTTCTTGTCTTCATCCATTCAATGGGTTTGACAAATCTAACACAGATGCTTCTATTTTTCAGTCCCTTTACTTATCTCATCGCTCCCATTATAAGGACTACGTCGATATTTTTACTGACGGATCAAAGACCACTAGTAAAGTCGGCTGTGGTGTTGTCATTGGTAACACCACTTTTAGCTATCAACTGCCTAACTCCTTTTCCATTTTCTCTGCAGAGTTTTTAGCTATTGAGGTTGCCCTTAATTTTATTTCATCTCATCCAAATCGTAAATTCATTATTTATACAGACTCAAAGAGTGTTCTTGATTCTCTTTCATCTACCTCTTGTAATCCATCCTTCACTTCAATTTTAAAAACTTACAACGACCTTCTGAAAAAGGGATTTAACATCTTGTTTTGCTGGGTTCCTGGTCATGTTGGCATCAAAGGCAATGAAGCAGCAGACAAAGCCGCAAGGCAGGCTTCTATTCTTTTAAACTGTCCTGTTCCATACGATGACATGAAGCACACACTTAAAACCTATTTTAAAAATATTTGGCAAAGGGAGTGGAATAACCAAACAAATAACAAATTGCAAGAAATAAAACCTGAAATTTTAATCTGGCCTACACTCACCCCCAGAAAATGTGATGTCATTATTACTATACTCGGGGCAAACCTAACTTGAGCACACTGTCAAAGGCTGAGCCTGTGTGATTCCGCAAGTGATATATAGTTCCTTTAAAATACTTATTTATGTTATTAAAAGTATACTTAATTTAACATTAAATATCCGTATTAGATTCAGTAATATTAGCTAAATCTATATACTCAGCTTAAAATGTATATTTTAATGATTAAGGAATTCTTTTTAAAAATAATAAGTTATACGTCACTGTCTACTTATCCAGTCAAAAGCTTCCTTTGTTTGGCGATTTACTCAGAAGAGCGAAATTCCGGCAACCCTCAAACCCTGGAATTTTTCGTGGGGTCATTCTTTTCTCGGACACCGGAATTGACGCTTGCTTTTCTTACCCTCTTTCTCCTCTGTTCTTATCTTATCGTTTCAATGGCATCTCCTTCAGTTGGATCCCCGTTTACTTTTCAACCTCAGAGAAAGGGGAAAGCTTTGGAAAGTTCTGCTAAGGTTATCATCTTAAACGTTTTTATTAAACTCAGAGAACAAAATCTCTTGAAATCGGAAAATGAAATTACTGAGATGTGTTCTGAATTGACAGGAATTTCCCGATCATCTATAAACAGAATAAAAGCTGAAAAAAAGACGAGTGGGAAACTTTCGACTCCAGGAAAGAAACGTCCTTTGAAAGTTAATACAAGTACAATGATGCAGAGATATGATGACTTTACAAAAACAGCTATTCGAAGAAAAGTGCATTCTTTTTTCTTCAAAAATGAAATAGAGAAAAAAGAATGTGGTTATTAGATGGTTTGGAAAAACAGATTGTTGAAACCATGAGTTTTAATATTGATAGTTCTTCGAGCGACTCTGAGCAGTCAACGGATAATGATGATAGCCTCAGCGGAATCAAGCCATTAGACGAATAAGAATATTTTTTTCAAGGCTAAAAAAAAGTTCTTTTCAGAACTAACATAAAAAAGTTCTTTTCAGAACTAAAAAATAAGTCCTTTCGAGGACAAAGCGTTGTGAAAGGCTAAAAATTAAAAGATAGAAAGATTAGTTATACTAAGAATTTTGAACACAAATTACTCAATTGTCTTTTTCAATTACCCCTCCCTTAAACAACAATAAAATAATAATAATAATGATAATGAGTAAAATTAAATATATTAAAAACAAATTAAATAAATAAATATTAAGCCTTTTTAAGATTTCATAAGTAAAGCCTATATTTTCAATTTTCAACTCTAGATACTAAAATTTTAAATCCTTAACACAGTACTTTTTTTTTTTTAATCGCCCTCCCCCATTTCCCTCATTCATTTTTCTCTCCGCCAGGAATTGAGAGGTTCTTTTAAAACTGGGAGACGGGCGGTACCGGGTTCGAACCCAGTTCGCACTCGGCAGCCTAGCTGATCAGTGTGCTTCGTAGTTTTCTCCAAAACCCATTTAAATACGGGCTAGGTATCCTGGAATCCCTCCCTTCCCACTCTCTTAAAAGGCATTCCATCCATAACTTGGCACTCGTACAGTCATTTGGCCGTACCACAGTCATTCATTTTCACTGAAAAATTGCCTATTTGTTGAAAAATAATACTTTGAAGTAACGAAGTTCTGAAACCTTTTCCCTTTCTCTCTCTCTCTCTTTTTTTTTTTTTTGTGTGTGTGTATATGTGTAGATTTAAACACTAAACCGATCATTCATTATTTAATCTACTCCTATTTGTACTTTATTCTTTTTCAATCAATTTACCTGGACTACTTTTCTGATTTCACCGCTTTTACCAAAAATTTTAATACAAAAAAATTCAAATTTTACGCAATATTTTTTTCTCTTGGGAAAATAGATATATCATTTGCTAAATTTCACATCTTCTGCAAATTCCAGTTTCCTTTTTTGTTTTCTTTTTATAAAAAATAATTATTTTAGCGTAAAAATAAATAAATAAAAAAATAAAAATAAAAAATAAAATAATAATAACTCATATAATATTGAGTGGTTAGAGAGTTAAAACTTTATTATTATTATTCTTGTATAAAAAAATTTCGAGTAAATTAAACAAATCTGTATAACAATAAAGTGTAAAATAAAATATAATGGACTTATAACCATGCATTTATGGATAGCAAAAATATGACTGGATAACATTGTTTTATTTTAGTGGAGTGAGAATTACACAATGTTACCTGTAAAACAAAGCCCACCAGCAGCCGAGCGGTGCTGCGCTCAAAGGTGGAAGATGGGAAGTGCCGGGTTCGATTTTTGGTTGCGCACTACTACCCGTTTGGAGTTTTCCGTTGTTTTCTTCGAAACTCGCGTAAATACGGGCTAGGACCCCTTAGAAATACTCCCACGGAGGCCATTCCAGCTAAAGGCTTAGGACCCTAGCATATTCAATCCCTACAACCAACCAACCTGTTAAAGAAAGATAATTCATTCTGCTCTCAAAGCTGGTAGATAAAAGGTGCCTAGCTCAAAATTCACAATCGTCGGTTTAGCCATTCGGTGATTCTTGCGGATTTTTTCGAAACTTGATTGAATACAGGCTAGGCCATTTAGGCCACTGTGAAATCTACCAAAGTGTGTCCTTCTTCCCTCCTGTAATAGAGGTAAATTAGTATTAAGTCTTCTTGAAAAAATTGGGGACTGGAAAATGCTGGCTCATAAATGGAGGTGGACTTTCAAAGAGGTTTTACTGCATTATACAGCTTTTCCAACTTCATTTT